>JACRUU010000002.1:10269216-10369216 GCA_030449085.1 Kryptopterus vitreolus | reverse complement strand
AAATGATCCTCTGCATAAGACTGTTTATATGTTGTTGCAGGAGATTTGCATATTATTCTCAGTGTTGAAATGTTCTATTTTTGCCTATTAGTAAGATAATAATGATCTATCCATTAAGTGAGGATGATGATTCATTTAATATACATTAGGAAGAAAGGTATAAAGGTGAGAATTTCTATGCATAATTTGATAACCGATTTGCATTCTAAAACAATTGCATATTCTTCTAAATGCTGTTTGTTTCTATATGCAACCTCATGAGTAAAAAAAAAAAAAAAACGATTTGCGATTTCAATCTAGCTGTAATAAACATCTAACCAAAAGGACAACAAAAATAAATTAAACACCCGTGCTCATTCTATAAGAGTCTTTGCCATACCACCGAACATCTGGTTCTCTCCCAGAGGAGAAGCCCATCACCGGGTGAAACCAGAAGCAAAAAAAAAAGGGAGGGGGTTAGGCAAGACATGGCACACTCCACATGTGCGCCAGCTGTAGACAAAAAGTGCCTCTCGTACAGTCGCGATCACAAGAAAAGGACAATGCGATTATTTTGTTAATTTGTTATTTGATGAACGTTGATGTAGTGAGTCTAATTTCAGCCAGATGTTAGATACTGACAAATATTTAGCATGATCTCATTTGTGTAATGTCCTTGTAAGGACTTCTTTTAAGACTTGAACTTATTAACATAAAAAAATCACGTAAGCGTATACTGAACACAAACAACAACAAAAAAAAATCACGTAAACGTGTACTGAATCAAAATTCATAGCATAGAAAGTTTCTATGCTATGTGTTCTCATATATAAAGTTGATTTGCTCTCCAATGGGTAGCAATACAAGTGTGCATTTGTTAATAAACTAATATATAATCAGTGCCATGTTAGAATGTCAATTTAACACAGAAAAAGACCAAATAGTTAAATCTATACAAAAGCTATAAAAATATATATTACAATATAAATTATAACATTATATCCGCTGATTTCAGTCAGTCTGTAATTATTATTATTATTATTATTATTATTATTATTATTTGAAATCAGTAGGGAATATTCAGACATATCTAATATCTAATGCCCCAGTAATATTTTTTTATATTCCAAATACTTTACATCTGTTCCATATAATGTAGTACTGGTTGTTTATAAGGTGTGTGTCTGTGTGTGTGTGTGTTTGTGTGTGTGTGTGGTGGTGGCTCCTGGACCAGAAGATTGCAGGTTCAAACCCCACAACCACCAAGCTACCACTAGTGGGCCCTTGAGCAAGGCCCTTAACCCTCAATTGCTCAGTTGTAAGTCTATCTGGATAAGGGCGTCTGCGAAATTCTGTATATGTGTGTGTGTGTGTGTGGACAAAGCGATTGCCATCTGTTGTCTCATTAAAACTTACCATGCATTTATTATTTTTGCTACTTCGATGTTAATACTGGATTTAGCTCTTGTAGAATATAATAGCTTTTACATTACATTGAACATTCACTTCACAAATTCTTTCTTGCAAGTTTGGACGTTGGGGTCAGAGTGCTCCTGGTGCACACAGGGTTAAGGGCCTTGCTCAAAGTCCCAAGGGTGGCTTCTTGGCTTCTTCCGATCAGCGTCCCAGAGCCTTAACCACGAAGCCTGTAATCACCCCTCCCTCGATTTAGCTATTTTATGTGATATGCAAGTTCCCGTTAGGTTCATGAAGGGTTTTCCAATGTTCTTTGAAATCTTCTTAAACCCTTTTCTTTTCCCATCCAAATTTTCCCAATCCTTTTTTTTTTTTTAAAGCTAATAATAATAAATACCCTCTGGATGAGGGTAGTGGGGCACAGTAGCTTAGTGGTTAGCACGTTTGCCTCACACCTCCAGGGTCCAGGTTCGATTCCCGTCTCGGCCATGTGTATGTGGATTTTGCATGTTCTCCTCGTGCCTCAAGGGTTTTCCCCCCACAGTCCAAAAACATGAACGGTAGGTTGATTGGCACCTTGGACAATTTTCCCTAATGTATGAATGTGTGTGTGAGTGTGTGTGTGTGTGTATGTGTGTCCTGCGATGGGTTTGTATTCCGTCCAGGGTGTATCCTGCCTCAATGCCCATAGACACCTGAGATAGGCACAGGCTACCCGTGACCCGAGGGAAGATCGGATAAAGCAGTAGAAGATGAATGAATGAATGAATGAATGGATGAGGGTATCTGGCAAATTCCATAAATGTAAATCTGACAGAGTTAACAAAAAATGCTGCCACTGTCCGTTGAAAGGAATAATCGCAATATACTGACTGACATTTTGCCGAACACACTTTCTAATAGAGAAACCACGTTACCATTTGTTCAGGGGCTGCAGCAGGACTAGTCATTGAAAAACACTTTACTTAAAAGAATACCCCAACGTCTACAACAATAATAATCTATTTCAATGAAATAGATTTATCTATTAAATTAGTCCATCCAGCAAAATAGGCTATATTATCATTCTCTATTTTAGATTTATAGCCTATTAAAAAAAAGGTCTATTAAAGAAGTCATTCTCATTCTTTTCTCGAGAATATTCTTCTTCTCCTGACAAAGCCGTAGCAATTGTGGGCAGCAAATGAATCAAGTACCTGCCAATCACAATGTGCCTCGCTCGGGTAGAGCATTTAATGTTGAATACCAGTCGACATATGGACCTTCATTCTTTATTTAACTCAGCCATTTACGACTTAATCTCTTTAACAGAATCAAGCTTTAACTCGTGTGTTGTTGGGCTTGAATGACATTTAAATTCCCCTCTTTCATGCATAAACTGCTACAGGAATAAATGATGACCTTAATACATAATGAGTGGTGAAATCAATAACACTGATTATCTCTTCATCATGGCACCTGTTAGTGGGTGGGATATATTAACAGCAAGTGAACATTGTTTCCTTCATTTCGGACGCGTTAGAAGCAGGAAAAATGGGCAAGCGTAAGGAGTTTGACATCGGCCAAATAGTGAGGGCAAGACGCGTCTCAGAGCGTCTCCAAAACTGCAGGTTTTTCCTGAAACTTTAGTGGTATCATTTCACATTGTACTAAGCACATGTAAGATAATGTTTATGGCATTTCATATACTATTATCTGAATTGATCTAACTCATTTCTTGTCAGAGTGCATAAAGAAGTGACCATTTTGAAGTGAAATAATCAGAATTGATTTCTATATTCTTCGATATTAGGTAAAGCATGCAGAGTATTATGTTCATAAATAAAATTCAAAATGAATAAATGTGAAATAGAAGCACCGGTATGGATCTTCATTAGCTAATTAAACCTTCAATTATGCAACAGACGTATTGCAGAAGCATGGCTTTGGGCTGATGCTGGCTGTGGAGTGAAAAGCAGGCAAACCTGTGTGATTAAAGGCTCAAGGATGTCAACATACGTTTTATATAAACACCAGATGGGATCGAGTTCATTTTAGTAGTCCTTTTTTGATCGATTGAGTTATGGATTTGTTCATTTAAATCATCTGCTGCTTCACGCTTTCACCAGAGGCTATTACTTCCTGCACCTTCTCATGCACAAGTGTGTACAGCTTTATTTTGAGGATTGCTACTATTTGACTCCAGAACTTAAAGACTGTACCTGCTGGGGATTCTGGAAGAGAACATACGTTTGATTATAAAAAATTCTTCATTTCTTTGAAACTTCAGCTGGGATGAGTGAAAAGTTAGAGTTTACAGAAATACAGTCAGAAATGAGCAGGTTAGAAAGAGATTCGGTTTCTAATTTTGCCCACATTACACCTCTATGATGGTACATTATACCATTACTTATAGCAAAACAGTTGTTAATTTTTTAAATAAGATCATTCATCTTCTACCGCTATATCCGATCTTTCCTCGGGTCACGGGGAGCCTGTGCCTATCTCAGGCGTCTATAGGCATTAAGGCAGGATACACCCTGGATGGAATGCCAACCCATCGCAGGACACACACACACTCACATTCACACAGGGACTAGGGACAATTTTCCAAGGTGCCAATCAACCTACCGTGCATGTTTTTGGACCGGGGAGGAAACCGGAGAACCCGGAGAAAATCCCCCTGAGGCACGGGGAGAACAAACTCCACACACATATGGCCGAGACGGAAATCGAACCCGGACCCTGGCGGTGTGAGGAGAACATGCTAACCACTAAGCCACCGTGCCCCGCCCCTTAAGTTTTTTATTTTTTATTTTATATGCACATTTTATGGGGGCATGGAGGCTTAGTGGTTAACATGTTCGATTCCTGCCTCCGCCATGTGTGTGTGGAATTTGCATGTTCTCCCCGTACCTCAAGGTTTTTTTTCTCCGGGCTCTTTGGTTTCTCCCGGTCATGCACAGTAGTTTGATTGGCACCTTAGAAAATTGTCCCTAGTGTGTGTGTGTGTGTGTGTGTGTGTGTGTGTGTGTGTGTGTGTGAGTGTGTGTATTGTGTGTGCCCTGCGATGGTTTGGCATTGCATCCAGGGCCAAGCAATTGTTTGGCATTGTATCCTGCCTTGATGCCCATTGACGCCTGAGATAGGCACAGGCTGACCCGAGTGAAGATCAGATAAAGCAGCAGAAGGTGAATGAATGAATGAATGATTTTTATATGAGAAACCACCCTTTAAATTTGTTTTTACTGACAATAAGTGTAAGACTGATATATATAGATTTAGCAGTTTTATAAAAGTTCTTTACAGATCCTCCTGAGTGAATTGAATCAGTGGGTCAGTTTGAGGAAAATGGCTTCCAGGTCCAAAATGTTGAACTTTTTTTGTTTGGGCAGCCCTATGAGACACACTGTACATTGTATGCATGAAATTACGTGAAAATGATACAAGAATTCGTTTTAGCAAATTTCACAAATTTAAAACAAACAGAAAAATCCGAAAATGCGGGTAAAGTAGGCATCAAATCATTCCTTGGATGATGAAAAAAAGTCACTAGTCACCACCCAAGCCTGCTGAAGGCCAAGAGAGTGACTCAAAATTCTTGAGAACGTGGAGCTGCACGCTGGCTTAGTAGCAGTGATGGGAAGGTTACTTTGGGAATGTAATAGGTTACAGATTACAAATGACCCTATTCAAAATTTAATAAGTTTACGTTTACGTTTCAATTACTTTATAAAAGTAAAGTAACTGATTACATTTGATCACTTTTTGATTACTTTCATTTGTCCACTAGGTGTCACTCAAAAAGTTGAATATGTTTTCCATACTGAGCTGCTTCAGAAGTGTTTGGGGGAGAGGGGGTCGTTGGAATTTGTAATGTTTAACTTTTTAATTTTTTCACTGTAATGGATTTATTTTGTAATTAATTTACATAACTGCTTTACATGTAACTCCCCTTCTTAGTGGTTAGCACGTTCGCCTCACACCTCCAGTGTTGCGGGTTCGATTCCCGCCTCTGCGCTGTGTGTGTTGAGTTTGCATATTCTACCCGTGACTCAGGAGTTTTTTCTCCGGGTTCTCCGGGTTCTCCGGTTTCCCCCCGGATCCAAAACTTGCATGTTTGGTTTACGTCAAAATTAGGCTGCTCGAAACAAATTGTACCTGGGTAACAAGGATTAAACTCAACTCTAGTACTGTAAAATGTTTGTCACTTTCACATTGCACAGTTTTGTTTTGTGCTGTTTTAACCACGATGCACTTTATGTGGCTAGGACGACTTAGTCTAGTCCTCAGCTCTGTGTTTTGTAGCTTTATGTTGTGTGTTGTGAAAATGTTGTTTTATGTAGCACCAAGGTTCTGGAGAAACGGGTCTCATTTCACTGTGTATATGTAGTTGAAATGGCCATAGAAACCTCTTGACTTGACTAAATGTAGGTGTGTCAGACATACTATATATAATGTGATTAAATGACTAGTGAGAAGGTTCTTGTGTATACACAGCTGACTGCATATCAACTTCTGATTCTTCAATCATTTCTTTGCTTTAATATCATGTGCACATTTCAATATGGGAGGTGGTAGTCCAGTGGTTAAGGACTCTGTACCGGAAGATCACGGGTTCAAACCCCACCACCACCACCAAGCTGCCACTAGTGGGCCCTTGAGCAAGGCCCTTAATCCTCAATTGCTCAGTTGTAAGTCGCTCTAGATAAGGGCGTCTGCCAAATGCTGTAAATGTAAATGTAATATGTAGAATTGATTGGCATACCAACTTTACTATGGTTACTATTAAAGTTTTGAGAGATAATAGAAATCAAGAGTGTCCATTCCATGCTGTTTGCCTGACTGAGCTTCTTGGATTTATGCAGCATCTTTGATTTTAAAGGGCCTGCTAGTGAGATGAAATGCAATATGTAAATATTACAACTCGATTTTGTACAAATTGATGTACCTTCAAAAGTCTTCTGCAGGGGGTCGATAGACATTAAAGTTTAAAACCACATGATGTTGCCAGGTTAGGTTGCTGTATGTGCGTGTGTCCTGTCCAATCCTCAGTTTGTTGTTGATAAGGTCATAGTCCGTACTATGGCATTTTAACAGTTGTTACACTTTATATAGCATTAGCCTATAGCACCAAGATTCCATGCTTTTAGGGTGTTCAAGGATTTCATCCGAGGACATGATATTAACACCTCCGTTTATGTTTTAGTTTGTTTAAGACTGTCTTCAGGAGTAATTTATGGATTTGTGAGAGAATGTATTGCCAGTATTCTGTGCTCGACTGTAATTCATGTCAAATGGCCATCATAAAGTGCTTGTGTAAATAAAGTATGTTGCTTGTTTGTGGCTAGGGTTATAACTGTTAAATTGGAAAAGTAGTAGGTGGATCACATGCCAGAGGTTGTGGTCAACCAAATATTTACTGCTTCACTCTTTGAAAAAAAAAAAAGAACTCAAGAATGCCTCTATAGTGACAAACCTAAGCACATTCAAGAGATCTGGATTTAACTCAATGTATAAGAAGGATGAAGGCATGTGAAGTGTTGTTCTGAAACCTTGTCTGATATAGAGCGATGGCATTGAAGCAAATTCTGTACTCCTACAGGCTTCTTTCCTTTATGCCTTTCATTCACAGAGAAGTTCCTGAAAGAATAGAGTGCATTTACTTGTGAAAAGATTTACCAATTATGTTTTTTTCTCAAATATGATTGATTCTTTGATGATTCAACAAAACGTACAAAATATGTTCATGATAATAACAATAAAACAGAAGGAAAAAGCAAATCTGGAATTGTGGTGTTTCCAAACAAAAAATGCCATCAATTTAATTTGATTATATGCTTGTCTTGGTTTACTTATACTGGGGTCACCAACGCCCCCAAGGAGTAGCTCTCAGGCATGTTCTAACTCATCAGTGAGATGCATCTAAAATGTAAACTCATTGTTGATAATTATTATGAGAAATCATTAATGTGATCAGCATGTTCAAATAGATAAATGAGTGTCATTAATCATTAATAATAATATATAACTAAAGGAAAATTTGTTATTTCAGAGGAGTCAAAGTGGTAGCCCTTTGCATGTGGTAGCCATGAAGTAGCTCTCAGTCTCAAAACGGTTGATGACCTCTGCTGGGTGTGAATGAAATTTGTGGGGATTACGTTCCTGGAGCATATTTTTGGATGTGGACAAAAGAAGGCCTATAAATGCCTATATTCATAGTTTAAACCCTACATATGCCACCAAAACATTAATTCGTTCATTTTTTACCGCTATATCCGATCTTCCCTTGGGTCACGCGGAGTCTGTGCCTATCTCAGGCGTCTATGGGCATTAAGGCAGGATACACCCTGGATGGAATGCCAACCCATCGCAGGGTACACACACACACACTCACATTAACACACACATTCATACACTAGGGACAATTTTCCAAGGTGCCAATGAACCTACCATGCATGTTTTTGGACTGGGAGGAAACCGTAGAAAAAAACCCTGAGGCACGGGGAGAACATGCAAACTCCACACACACATGGCTGAGACGGGAATCGAACCCAGACCCTGGCGGTGTGAGGTGAACGTGCTAACCACTAAGCCACTGTGCCCCTGCCACCAAAACTTTAATTTCATTCCAAATTCAGTTTGATACCCTTAAAAGAATGTAAATGTAAATGTAAAACTGTATATTGTACAGCACTGTACTGTCATGTCTCCCACAGTGCTAATACTGATTACCCCTGTATGTTCTGTAATTCATGCAAGTGCATTTCCTTTGGTATCCTCTGTTTGGTATACTGTATGTAGTGTAAATACAGTAATAATTTAATTGAGTATCATATACTGTAATCATTTCATTTAATTAAAATACAGAAAAATGTACTCATCAACAATGAATGATGATTTAGCATTAAAATGCATGAAAAATGATATATTTTGCGATTTCCACAAGCATTTAATAGTCCGACCCTAACGAAAAATGTAGTCCTGTAGTCCTTGCCTTCTTGGTGTACTCCTACTGTGGCATTTAAACATGGTTTGCTTTGTAACGGTTATCAGGATAATAATATCATAATATGTTATCTATAAATGTGTTTTTATTTTTCAGGATTCAGCATTTTTAAAGATGGTAATATTAAGGTTGCTGTTGATGCCGATGCTCTTTACTTACATACGTTCTGCAGAAAAAGAGGACATTCGAGCAGGTAATGCCCAACTCTGACTTTCCAGTATTGTTGTGCTCTACCTTTTAATTCTAGAGACCTTTTCATTAGTATCTAAAAACCATCAGTATCAGTTATACATTGCCTTTCTCAATGTTCCAGTGAAGACGCAGAGAACTCATCCTTTTCAAATCTGATGTTGTATAGGTTGCAGTACAGCTGCAAATGATCTTGTGTACATCATTGATGGTTCCTGGAGTGTGGGCTACCAGGACTTTGATATTGCCAAGCTTTGGCTCGTCAACATCACCAGTGGCTTTGATGTAGGCCCCGATTACACCCAGGTGGCTGTAGTGCAGTACAGTGACACTCCTCGGCTAGAGGTCCCACTTGGAGCTCATCGCAGTGCAAAAGAGCTCATCGCAGCGATCGAGGCGATCCAGTATTTGGGAGGAAACACACAGACAGGACGTGCCATTAAGTTTGCAGTTGATCACGTGTTTGCTTCCTCACAACGTGGTGACACCAATAGGAATCTCATTGCCTTAGTGGTGACTGACGGAAAGTCTCAGGATGATGTGACGGATGCTAGTGTTGAGGCACGAGCACAAGGAATCACGGTATTTGCAGTGGGAGTGGGCTCTGAGATCACCACCTCAGAGCTGGTAGCTATTGCTAACACACCATCCAGCTTCTATGTGCTGTATGCGCAGGACTACACCACCATCGATCACATCCGAGACTCCATGGAGCAGAAGCTTTGTGAAGGTGAGTCAGGAAGCTGGTGAAATGTTATATGATGATTATATGGAAAAAAGTGAAGGTGTGCTCAGGACATTAAACAAAACTTTTACTAATACTTGGTGATGTTCTCCAGCATCTGAATGTTAATTGTTTGTTAACAAGCCCAGAAACACACCTCTTGTTTCTGCTGTGCCGGAGGAAACACAAAACCCTGAAGAAAATCCCCAGCTATATCTTTAAGGAGTCTTAATTCTCATGAGCACACTCTTGGAGAATTGGGTTCCTTAAGAGTTCTTAGCTTCCTGTTGTAGTTGTACTTGAAACCCTTACTGAAAATGACACCCTGAGTTTTCAAGGTCTACATAAAACCAAAAAACTAAAACTAGTTTTCTCTTGCTAGGAGATTTATTTTCTGGGATTAGTATATATATATATATATATATATATATATATATATATATATATATATATATATATATATATATATATATATATATATATATGATGGAGTCACATGAGCTTCTGATAGTGAAAGTAAGCATTGCAAGGATGCAGGCAGTGTAGCACAGTGACATAGTGTCTACTTACCTCAGGGAACCTGGGTTACATAAGTAACCAAAAGACTCTTAACTCAATTCTGCATCAGCAATGCTTTGGTAGTTTTCAATACTGCCATACTGACAAGTCCTTGTTAAGGCCAAATGGCAGAGGTGTTGGGAGTGGCATCGATATCCAAACTGTAGGATCTGATGAAAGTCAGAGGTGTGGACCAACCCACAGCATTGCAGATATCCTGGAGGCCTTAGAGGTCACCATACCTCTGGTTGAGTGTGGGGGGGGATCCCTTTGACCAACTGTTCCTGCAGGAATTACAGTACTGAACTAAATGGGCAGTCAATTGGTGTGAATCACCCCAGACACAAAACAGGGCCATTTTGCAAAATAAAACCTCCTCGTTGAGAGAGCTATGGAGTTAAACATGACTCCAACAACTTAATTTGAGAGACCAGACTTGTTCCCCCTCAGGAGACAACCAATGCCTCAGCTTCCACTACTCTCTCGGTGAGGTTAAATTATGGCAGTCCTCTCTTGATCCATCTTCAGGGGGATCTCCCAAGGTGGTGATCCAGGTTGGCAAACCACTGTCGACCCTGAGACCGATGGGCCACCAGTAGTAGAGAAATTTGCCTATATAGAATCTCTCCCAAATCAGCTCCATCACCTTGGGATGGACCCTCCATACCCTGCGCCTCGGTCTTTGACCTGTACACCCTGTAACCTGCCAAAAAAGCACTCTCCAGGAGTGGAGAGAGCGCGCATTGAGATGCGCTTGCAATGCTTGCAGCCAGCCCCCTGAAATGCTGACAACATGCTCCGCTCCCAAGCAGGTTATACAGAGTGTAGGTGTATCCTCACCCATAATAAAACGATGGCAAAGAGGAACACATGACCTGAAAACCTGCTTAGTTTTTGACCTTTCTGACTAAGAAATACAATTTTACACAAATCGCTTACTGAAACAGAAGTTGACACTGACTCACTGACTATCATTATACGTTTCTGGGTCGTGACGTTGCCCGAGGGATTTTACAAGTGGTTCAGAGTCGATCACACAGGGGCGCTCCCAAAGCGTTGCTAACGCAGTGTCAAGATCCTGAATGGGAACAGCTTGTCATGTTACAGAGAAACTGCAAAAGCCTGCTTATAAAAACCTCCTCATATCAGGAAATCTGACTCCTTGCATAATTTCAATAGTGTTATAAGAGTTAATAAGGCATGTGATTTAAGAGTGGAAATTTAAATGCTTTTCTATGGTCCTGCAGAGTCTGTTTGTCCCACACGAATCCCTGTGGCCTCTCGGGATGAGAAGGGCTTTGAGCTGATAGTTGGTATGAAAATCCACCAGAAGGCCAAGGAGATACAAGGATCTTTGTTGTCAGAGACAGCATACTACATAGACCAAAGGACGGACATTACTGAGGAGACAAAGTAAGATGGTCTAGTTACACATACAAGTTTCTATCAATTTAAATGGGCAACTGAAAATGAAAAGGAGTCAAATCAGGTGAATTAAATGGCACGTCTTGTCAAATCATTCATACATTGCCTAGACTTAATAATCCTAAATATAATATTTAAATAATCCTAATGAAAATAATCATTGTATGCCAGATGTCATTATGATGCATTTATTCATACACTGCATGTACTATCTATCTATCTATCTATCTATCTATCTATCTATCTATCTATCTATCTATCTATCTATCTATCTATCCATCCATCCATCCATCCATCCATCCATCCATCCATCCATCCATCCATCCATCCATCCATCCATCCATCCATCTAACTCTGTCTGTCTATCTATCTATCCATCCATCCATCCATCCATCCATCCATCCATCCATCCATCCATCCTATCTATCTATCTATCTATCTATCTATCTATCTATCTATCTATCTATCTATCTATCTATCTATCTATCTATCTATCTATCTATCTATCTATCTATCCATATCTATCTAGTCTGTATCTATCTATCTATCTATCTATCTGTCTGTATCTATTCATCTATCTATACCCATCCATCTATCTAACTCTCTGTCTGTATCTATTCATCTATCTATACCCATCCATCTATCTAACTCTCTGTCTGTCTATCCATCTATCCAACTATCTATCTATCCATCCATCTATCCATCCTTCCACCCATCTATCTATCTATCTATCTATCTATCTATCTATCTATCTATCTATCTATCTATCTATCTATCTATCTATCTATCTATCTATCTATCTATCTATCTATCTATCTATCTATCTATCTATCTATCTGGGGAAGGCTACAAAAAATTCTGCTGCTCTTAAGACTCTAAGGTGCAGAAGGGACAGATAGGTGTTCCAGAAAGACAACCGTGACTGCAACATCTATACTGAGCTTTATGGCAAAAGACTCTCCTCAGTTCAACACACAGGAAAGCCTGTTTGGAGTCTTCGTAAAGCCTCTCAGACTATGAGATACAAGATTCCCTGGTCTGAGATTAAAATGTTAGGCCTTATTTCTAAACATTATATCTGAATGTAATCAAATGGCCTAGCCAAAACCAAGACTTGAACCCAACGGAACAGCTCTAGAGAGAGACCTGTCCACTACCAGCAAACATCCAGCAGGATCAATCTTGAAAGGGTTTGCAAAGAAAAATGGCCAAAAACGTCCCATTCCAGGTGTGCAAATCTTGTTGCATCACAGCCAGACTCACGGCTGTAAATGCTTTCGATGTTGCTTCAACTATGTACTGAGTAAAGGGCATGCCTGCTTGTGCAGTGGTGACATTTCAGTGTTTTCTGTTTGATAAATTAACTAGGATTCTGTTTTCACTTTGTCATTGTGGGATACTGAGTGTAGATTAACAAGGAAGAACATGCATTCACAAGGATAAACAGAACATCTCCTGTAGCCATCTAATACTGTTCCCTGTTCCCAACACACAAGGTGAGAGAATCACCAATGATCAGATACCAGTTCATTTCAGGGCACAATTCATACACTTATTAAAATTTAGGGTTAGTTTAGAGCACCAGACCAACATCTTGCCTGCCGATGGACAGCATGAGGTATCTATAGAATGTGAAGGAAGTGCAAATGTTGCTCAAGACTGAATCTGTGATTTTGGAAATGTGAGACAAAAATGTAATACAATGCTATAAAACAAAAATACAGAATAGCTTTGATTCATGTCTTTATGTCATAAGAATATACTAAAACACTAGAAAAACCTTTTACAACTTTTGAGTAAAAGTGTATAAATAAGGAATAACCATACTTTTCTGAATATAGTAATGCAATCTTTAATTCTATTCTTATCCTAATGAATAATTTTACATTGTGTTTTCCAGGGAGATCTTTCCAGAAGGCCTTCCTCCGTCCTATGTTTTTGTGGCCACTGTACAGCTGAAAGGTGCTGCGAGTAGAGAGAAGTATGATCTGTGGAGGGTACTTTCTAAAGATCAAGAAGTCCAAGTGGCTGTGACACTGCATGGACAGGCGAAATCAGTCACCTTTACTACCACTAATGTCGCAAATGGAGTTCAGATAGTCACTTTTGATGCCCAAGGTGTTCAGGTTAGTAAGCTACTGCTATAAAAAAAACGCTCATATATTATATTATATATTCTTTTTGATGTTTATTGAACTTCATTATTAATATATGTATATATTTCATAGTATCTGCTGAATAATCAATTGTGATTGGCCAATGGTAGAAATATTCCAAGGGATTTTTTTGCATAAAATAATGCATTGTGCTTTATTTGTTGCACCCAAAGTTACCTTTTACATTTTTTGCAAGTCAAAGAGAGAAAAATATAGACAGTAAATAACTATCCGCAATGATAAAAGTGATTCTTTTTTTGGAATATATATTTTATTTGGTTGCAGTCACTTTTTTACTTTCTGAATGTGCTTTTGTAATACTGGTGAATGTTTCTTGCCTTATTTACAGCAAAAATAGTAAAGAAGAGTAAAGAGTTTCCATGTCCCTTCCTCATAGTGTTCACACAGTAGAAATGGAAAAAAATAGTTGGCTACTTTAGCTCATGGTACTTCAAGCCTTTCATAATTGCCGTCTTGGCTCTGAAATTTAGGAAACAGGATGTGCACTAGTTCCTGCTTGTTTTAGGAAAATAAAAACAAACATGTTCAATCAAATCATTTTTAACAGAGGTGTTTGTGTAATGCTCTGTTTTAGCTGCATACATGTGAGAGGTTTATTATTAATGAACAATGTGTCTTTCTAAACTACATTTCATTTGGGCTTCGTGGGGCTCTCGTGAAATGTCTCATGTGTACAAGTCAGTTGTTACATAGCTAATAATCCAATTATTACATTTACATTTACAGTATTTAGCAGACGCCCTTATCCAGAGCGACATACAAGTGATTATATATCAATTATCATTAAATTATAGTTCATTAAATGAACTATATTCATATATATCGGTACTGTCTATACAGAAATGTACAATAATGATTGATAGTGTATAAACCCTGGATATCCCTTTATCTTTAGACCACACGCGCACTAGTTTACTATGTTTTTGAAAGATATATAAAAACATTTGCATTGCACCTTTGGAAACCATGCATTGAGGTATATTTTGACAGCCTTCCGATATAAGCGAAGGGGGTCTAGTACACACAATTAGACACTATAAGCGGTACTTTCACTCAGGCTCAGTGTGGAACGTAGGTAGATTGAGCTCCCTTTTCATAAGGAGCTATTTTGAAGTAGTCAGCTGTACATACAAGCAATTAAAGTATTTAATGACACTTATTTAAATACTCACAGTATTTGTTTACATACCGAGCATTCTAGAGGAATAGTGCTCATATATTGTCAATTTAGACTTTCTGTAAATGATTAGAAATTACTTTGTTCTGCTGTAACTCTGCCTTTCTTCATTATATACAGTATATATATATATATATATATATATATATATATATATATATATATATATATATATCTATATATATATATATATATATATATATATATATATCTTCCTTCTCTATTACAGAGGCTCTTTGATCAAAGCTGGCACCAGCTGAAGATTCTCGTCAGGCAAAGGCATGTTATCTGTTATGTGGATGACCAGGTGGTCCAGGAAGTGGATCTGGAGACAGTCGTTCCTATTTTCATCAACGGGAAAACACAGATCGCCAAACAGTACAGGGGTGAAGCTACAATTCCTGTGAGTAGCAAGAAACAGTGCAGATACTGCCGAGATCTGACTTGTATGAAGACAGATGTGGTGTACATTCAACATCAACATCAACAACTATATAAAAGGCATTCTGTACTGTGACAGTTACCTTTTTAATCTATTTTTCCATGAATCATTGATGACAGTGTAGGTAGAAACTTTTACACTATTAATAAATGTCCATTGTAAAAAAAAGACAAATATGTGTTTACTCTTTTGTAACAGTTGGGAATCCAAAAACTGAGACTGTACTGTGATCCAATGCAAAGTGAAAGAGAAACAGCATGTGAGATTTATTCTGTGGTAAGTGATATTTACAGTGCTATAAGACCACAGGACCACTGGAATCGTCTCATATCTAATTGTTTTCTTTGCATCTTTTGTTATCTGTAGGATGATGAGAGGGTACGTTGTTTTTTTCTTAGCTTCCCATATACGCCCCATTTTTTTAATGGGAATAAGTACCTAACTGCAGTTTTCTGTTTATTCCTTAGTGTCCAATAAACCGAGAGCCACCTGAAGAAAAGGAGGAGTGTGACTGCGGTCAGGGGATACCTGGACCACCTGGACCATCTGGACTGAAGGTCAGCATTGTTCTGCTTCAATTTTAACATACACAAACATTATGTGAAGACTATTGTGTGTAAAGCAGACATGCAAAGGTCTTTTGTAATCACTCCACAGGGTGAAAAAGGAGAAAGTGGACTTCCTGGTCATGACGGTAAGCCTGTGAGTACTCTCTATTGGCTTTTCTCTATTTAGAAACAATGACAAAAATACCTTGAGACACTGAGCTATACTAATTGACTTCATACATTGTTCCCAAGGGCATACAAGGTGAACGAGGGGTGCCTGGTGAGCCTGGTGATATCGGGCAAAAGGTAGGATTTCAGTACTCGCTATTATAATTTACAAAATGAGACTGAGGTGGTTTAGTGGTTAGCACGTTCGCCTCACACCACCAGGGTCCAGGTTCGATTCCCGTCTCGGCCATGTGTGTGTGGAGATTGCATGTTCTCCCTCAGGGGTTTTTTCTCCGGGTTCTCTGGTTTCCCCTAGTCTAAAAACATGCATGGTAGGTTGATTGGCACCTTGGAAAATTGTCCATAGTGTATGAATGTGTGTGTGAATGTGAGTGTGTGTGTGTCCTGCGATGGGCTGGCATTCTATCCAGCCTTAATGCCCATAGACGCCTGAGATAGGGAAGATCGGATATAGCGGTAGAAGATGAATGAATGAATGAAAAATGAGACGGAATATGGAATCCAGTCTTAGGGCGTTTAGTGATATAGTCGCAAAATGAAATCTATTGATTTGTATTCATGAACATGAATTTCCCTCTTATTTCCGGGCAACTTTCTATCTAATGAATTTCAATATAGGAAGTATTTTTGCTGCCATCCACATTTTTCTTTCTGCCACCAGGTATCATGTATTGTTTTTTTTTTTGATTGATTTTTTTAAATTTTTATATACATCTTGTAGTATAAAGAGAGCACATTTCATTCTCAGCAGTTTAAAAAGATGCAATGACTGGCTTCGTGTTTAACACGATAAATAGATAGATACAGCAATCAAAATCAGAAAATGACCAAATAAAATTAAACAATGGCCTCTTTGTTACTGGCAGGGTGAAGTCGGAGCACATGGACCCAAAGGTGACCCAGGACTGAAGGGTTTCAAAGTAAGTAGAATGAAGATAAATGAGGACTAGTTTCATAGTGATTGAAATTACTCTTAAAGCCATGTAATAGTGTTCAAGTGGATAGTGTTCACGTCGGTGTTAGATAAATCAGTGTTATTGAAAGAAAGGGCTTAAGGCAAAGTGTGTTGTGGCAGTCGGATTAATATTTTCCTGTTCCCTGTGTGTGATTTGTGTGTGTGTGTTTGTGTGTACAGGGTGAAAGGGGACAGCAAGGGTTGCCTGGAAAACAAGGACCTCCAGGACCCAAGGTAAGATCTTGTTCAGACATTTTTTTTTGGTCATTTCTGATTTAGATGTAAGAGGACATGTCCTGTGGAACCAGGGCAGGGAAACAGTGGAAAGACCATTCCATTCTAAAAAAAACAGGGAGAGGAAATTGTTGTTTTGTTTTTACATGGAGCATGTTCCCAAAAAAGTGAAAATGTATTAAAAAAAAAAAAAAGAAGGAACGTGTTTGGCACACATCATTTTTCATGAGCTATAATTTTCATGTTCTTTTCATTCTAAACAGAATGTCCTGAAATAATACTGAAGCAATGTACTGTCTCTAAGCTCTCAATTCTGTTCAGCCTGTACCCAGTTACCAAACAAATAAAGAAAACCTTCAAACACGATTTAACAATACACTAATACCAATGTTCATATCTTGGCAAACAGAGACCTCAGGGTGACAAAGGTGAAAAAGGATCCCCAGGGGCACCTGGGCTAAAGGTTAGTAGCATGTAATATTCACATTTATGCAATTATGACAAAACTGATTCGTTCTCAGGGCAGACATGTGGTGCTTGTAGACTCATCTAGTCTAGCAAATAACATTTCTTTTCTCAAGATAAAAATAGAAATAATCTAATAATCGAATCTAATCTATCTAGAGACCCAGAGCCATAGGGGGTTCCTTATAATGGTGAGGAAAAAAAAATGCATGAAATGTTAAATGGAAGAAACCTTTAGAGAAGAAGGGAACAAATGTAAATGCTCTTCATGGCACCTGTAGCCACACTGTATACATACCAGTACTACATACCAGTATACCTACAGTACTTAATGGATGCTATATGGGATATTAAATTATTAGCGGTTATTTTTACTGCAATTCTGTCTAGAATTGATAATTAAAGATGAACAGTGCAAATGAGAAAAGTGTTCCAGTGAGATACAATGACATTTTATATGCGGCTACGCTACATAGAGAATCATTATTTACTCAGATTAGTTTGCATAGAGCGTGTTTGATTTTGTTTATTCCTACGGGTTAATGGAGACATTTACTAACACACACACCTACAAATGTACTTGATTATTTTGGGCAGAAATTACATATATGAGTGATCTTTATAGTAAAAACCAAAAAAAAAAAACTATTTAACTAGTATATACAAATATATGCTGACCCATTTTGAGACATCTAGCATGCTACTTTATTACAGTGTAGTGTACACACGCGCACACACACACACACACACACACACACACACACACACACACACACACACACACACACACACACACACACATATATATATAACATATATAGTGTATAGTGGGGAGTAACTAGCTACATGTAACAGTGTTATGTAATTTAATTACAAAATAAAAGTAACAATAATTCGTTACAGTTACTGAGAAAAAACGTAAATTACAGTTAATTTTGAAAATGTTAAGGATGACAAATCCCAACAAACCCTGTCTAACATCCCAATATAGCAATGGTGTGTTTTTCTGTAAGATTCAAAAGGTTAACACATTTCTCAGGCTCGGTACTTACATTTCTAATGTTTGTTACCATGTTTCACTGTGTTTATACTCATCACAATACCCACAAGTGTTTTCACACTTTCCAGACTCTTGGAAAATAAAAGCTTGAATAGACGAGACTATTTTATGTTTTTATTCAAGCTCTAGGTAAATATGTGAGAAAGGAGGTGGTAGCACATTGGTTAAGGCATTGACCTCTAGAACCGGTAGATTGCAGGTCAAATCCCACCACCACCATGCTTCCACTAGCGGACCCTTGAGCAAGACCCTGAACCCTCAATTTCTCAGTTGTAAGTCGCTCGGGATACGGGCGTCTGCTAAATGTTTTAAACATAATGTAAATGAGAAAGTAATCTAGCTGAATTCTGTTCACATCGTTCTCCCCTTTCTCTGGCTTATATAGTACCCTTTTGGCAAAAAGGTCTATGTGATCTCTGTAATGGTGCTTCATATGGCTCATTTAAGAGTAAGTTGTTATTGCATTTCCATATCTCATCCCCCTCCCCTTCATTTCCCACACACAGGGGGAACCTGGCCTCCCTGGTAGCAAAGGACCAGCCGGAACAATTGGACCAAAGGTCAGTGTGCTTTAAAAGGAGTTAAAAATCTCTGTAGATAAAAATGAGAACGTTGTCAGTGTGATATGTGGGAATGATGACTGCAGGCGAGATTTTCTGGAGACTCGTATTTAACACAAATCAATTTTGGACTCCTGGGATTGTAATTTCACAGTCATTAGCATCAAACAAGGCTCGCTGCAGTTCAACACAGATTTACTGTGTGGGTGCTGTTCTGGTCTAATAAAATGTCTACCCAATTTTAGGATGTATTTTTCTTTCTAAATGACTACAGCTGTAAAAATCAGCCACATCTGAAGGATTTGCATCCATGTGTAAAATGTGCACAAGACCTTTTAGGTCTATCTGTAGTGCATGCAGTTGTAGCCTTGATTTAACTTCATAACGTGGTTATTCGGTCTATTGGCATATTGATTGAGTTGTTTAAGGGCTTTTCCTGTCATTAAAGATTGACAGAGATGGACTGTATATAACATAAACCTCTCTAAGTGTGTGTAGACAGCTTCTACAGTAATAACTAATTTTGTCCTGGTTAATAATGAAAATCTAATGTCTGGTTCTGTTAGGGAGTAATTGTTCTCATAAGACCAGCATTTGCACATACAGTAGAAAAACACCATATATCCAACCACTGTGTTTCTCTACCCTAACTTTAAGCTGTTCATGAAGGGTAACAGACGGACTGTTCACAGACATGTCTGCTGTAAAACAATGCCTTTTTCAATAGAGACATTGAGACATTGTCACATTGACACTTTGGATGTGTTTTGGTTGCGTCCAACTTTTGGAATGTATGTTTGTTTTTGCATTCTACATCTCTGGCTATGCTCGTTGCACTCATTCCAATCACGCTCAATTAAAACGTACAAAAGCTTTTAAAATGTACAAAATCACAAGCCGTTTTTTTTTTTTGTGAGACTTCTTGTGTACGAAAAAAAGTAAATGAAATGCCTTGTGACAGTTTCAGGGAACATTACACTCACTAATGAAGTAAGTGGATTGTCTGAGATCAAGTTTTTTTTTTTAGAATTGTTTATTCTATTGAAAAAAAATAAGTAGTAAGGTTCCAAGGCATTTTGTTTACTGAAAACTTTTGTTTTTTAATAGTTATATTACTATACTAAAGATGGGGATGGCAGCATGTACAAACCCAAAGCTTAACAGCAATATCAGATTGCACCAGGAAATACCTGCCAGATTTTAACAGTCAAGTTAGTCAAGTTTATTCATAATCACACACTACATTCTGCATCACACACACACTCACACACGCGCACACAATCACACTGTTATTAACACCCAGATAAGGATGGGTTTCCCTTTTGAGTCCGGTTCCTCTCAAAATTTATTCCACTAAGGGATTTTTTCTTTGCCACAGTCACTCCAACCTTTCTCATTAGGAACAAATACAAATGTCAATATAAATCTTTCATTCATTCATCTTCTACCGCTTTATCCGATCTTCCCTCGGGTCACGGGGAGCCTGTGCCTATCTATGGGCATTAAGGCAGGATACAACCTGGATGGAATGCCAACCTATCACAGGGCACACACACTCATATTCACACACACATTCATACACTTGACAATTTTCCAAGGTGCCAATCAACCTACCGTGCATGTTTTTGGACTGGGAGGAAACCGGAAAACCCGGAGAAAAACCCCCTGAGGCACGGGGAGAACATGCAAACTCCACACACACATGGCCGAGACGGTAATCGAACCCGGACCCTGGAGGTGTGAGGCGAACGTGCTAACCACTAAGCCACCGTGCCCCTTATATAAATCTTATATATAATATATAAATGTTTCAAATTTATTCTATTCTTTAAAGCAGACAATGCACTCTGTGAAATGCGCTATATAAATAAAATTGGATTGAATTGAAAAAAAGTTAGTTAAGGTACAAATCCTAATGTCATAAAGCTTGATCATATGAAGGAGAATCAATAAACAGTATATTTACCTTTGCTGTATTATATAGAATTTTCCAATGTACAATTGTCATTTGACACCACATGAAAGTTGTGTAATAGACATGTTGTGGTAAATAAATTGTTTACTTAAATTAGTGAATGAGTTTTACCTAGGAACATTTTTAAAGAAATAGAGTTATCTACTATAATAGTGAAAATAAAACAAAAAAACAGGCAGACTTTTAGAGAGTAACTCCTTCATGACACCTGTGAAAACACTGAGTGTATACTTTACAGTCAGTGAGTAGAAACAAGAGTCCTCGCAGTGAATTTGTGTGTAATTGACTCTAGCTTACTGTGATATTTAATCAAGTGAACCTGAACGTATGTAGTGGATGTTGGAATCTGTGGCAGCCATGATTGTATGCCACGTGATGGTATGGGATGTGGGGTTCAACACTCAATCCAGAATAGATACCAGTTATTTACTACTTAGGACTGACAGAAATCCTTAGATAGGAAATGAAGATTGCAGCCTGCTGTTATGATTTTGCTTTTCTAATATAAATGATTTCTAAAATAAATAATAAATGACCTGTTTATATATATATATATATATATATATATATATATATATATATATATATATTTATATTTATATATATATACATACATACACACACGTGGGGCACGGTGGCTTAGTGGTTAGCACGTTCGCCTCACACCGCCAGGGTGCGGTTTCAATTCCCGTCTCGGCCATGTGTGTGTGTGTGGAGTTTGCATGTTCTCCCCGTGCCTCAGGGGTTTTTTCTCCGGGTTCTCCAGTTTCCTCCCACTCCAAAAACATGCACAGTAGGTTGATTGGCACCTTGGAAAATTGTCCCTAGTGTGTGAATGTGTGTGTGTGTGTGTTCCCTGCGATGAGTTGGCATTCCATTAATGCCCATAGCCGCCTGAGATAGGCACAGACTCCCTTTGATCCGAGGGAAGATCGGATAAAGCGGTGGAATGAATGAAAATACACACACACAAAGTTTCGAATATAAAAGTCTCCCTTAGTTTGAGATATCTTACTCTCGCCCGTGGTCAACAGATTTCGGTTTTCTTCTTGTTAGAGCATTTATTTTTTTCGGGGGCTTATGGTGTTTAAAATCCCCAATGTAACTCTTTTTTTTTTATTTTTATTGTTGCTGTCACCAGACATGCTCTATGCAAGAAACAGAATGCGTCTTTCTCCATCCTCCATACACAGATATTCACTCATCCATATAATAAATAATCTTCTGTTAATTAAAAATGGATGTTTTATATAAAAAATAAAAATGAACTTGACTTCCTGTGGTGCAAATTTGTGCGAAATGGTGAAGCACACTAAATATATTTAGATTATATTTAGGTAGCAAGAAATGATACAAGTCTATACATTTTAGTGTAACTTGATTCAATTGATTATCTCTTACAAATTCGATACATGGAGCAATTTAAGCATAAATATGCACGGAGGAGCATTACAGCATCACAAGTAATGCATATGTTTGCTTGAACTGCCACCGAGAACATGTAGTGTGTAATTAAAGAGCTCTGTTTATGAAGAACGATGATGAAATATACACCTTCCCTGCACTGTGTCAACTGCAAGTAAGAAAATATGAAACAGGGTTTTCTCCTGTATTTGGCAGTCTGGGAAATGGCATGGCCATAGAGCTTTATGATTGATGATCTTGCAAACACTGTGCATTGGCTACCGACTCAACACAAAGCAGTGTGTGTAGTCAGAATAAGATATTCAGGGAATATTGACTTTCTAACTTAATTATGGTCAGTAAGTCAGAATTACTCTTACCACATCATAGTAGATTATTTTTCTTTCGGCATGGCTTAGAGTGTTTATTTCTATGACTTCAAAGCAATTTGCCAACAGTTACAATTATTAACGGGTAAACTACGCTTTGCAATTTCTAACCATTTATAAGCTAGATTTAATGTAACTTAACCATAACTTAACTGGTGTTATTTAACCATAACACAACATATAATCAATTACATTAGAGTAGCTATAAACCACCATGGGTCTTTTATCTTCCTTCTAATACTTCTAAATTAACATGTGTTGCACCATACTAGTCTTTGACATGTTGCTAGAGAATCCATAGTATATTAGAATCAGCTACTGAGTTGTCAGAGCTGCAGTTATAAGATGTTATTCAGAGCCTTTTGGTAAAGCAAAGGAAAGCAATTTAGCAATGCTGTTTAATAACATTAAATAAAAATTCTATTATTTATTAAATGATACCATGGATATAGGGCATCATTCATTCATTCATCTTCTACCGATTTATACGATCTTCCCTCCGGTCACGGGGAGCCTGTGCCTATCTCCGGCGTCTGTGGGCATTAAGGCAGGATACACCCTGGATGGAATGCCAACGTATCGCAGGGCACACACACTCACACTCACACACTAGGGACAATTTTCCAAGGTGCCAATCAACCTACCATGCATGTTTTTGGACCGGGGGAGGAAACCGGAGAACCCGGAGAAAAAAAACCCCTGAGGCACAGGGAGAACATGCAAACTCCACACACACATTGCCGAGACGGGAATCAAACCCAAACCCTGGCGGTTGGAGGCGAACGTATTGACCACTAAGCCACCGTGCCCCAGGATATAAGGCATGTTCTTTTTAAAATGAATGTTTATTTTTTTCAATGAAGCTTTGATGATTGATGGTATCCTAAGTACGCAACCCAGTGAAACAGTGTTGATTTACTCACTGATAGAGACTCAAAGCACTTTTGCACAGTATGTAAATTTGTACATGTGCTTATGCAAATAACATCCATCAGGAACCAAACTTAAACGTTTCATGTTCATATATACATCCCTCAGCTTTATATATTTAATAAAAAAAAAGCATGACCGGACAAGAATGCAATTCATGCATTGCCTATGGATTATAGTGCTGAACAAAAGCTATTTACCACTGAGTATTTGGAAAGTGACAGTTCATTGCATTTGTCTGAAAGGCACATAGCTATGGTCTAGTACACCCAGTAGTTAGGATCAATTACCTGCCATACTTAGAGCACATTGTACTGTGGGTTTGGTATGTAGTGTGCATACGTGTGTGTGTGTGTGTGTGTGTGTGTGTGTGTGTTGATGCGGGTGTTTTGACATGAAATTTTAATGAAATGCTTTGCATGCAACCCACATCCTGAAAATTCATTTACACATTTTGCAAATAATAAACTGATTCTTTCTCCTCGCATTTAGTGACACATCACCCGATATGTGAAAAGGTGCAAACTTTAATAGTTTCTTTTCACCTCAGTGCAACTGTATTTCTGTGAAAAGCCTGAAGCTGATTGTGCAGTTGCTTTTCGGGTGTTTCCATTAAATGTATTTAACAATGCATAATTACCAAGCACAAAGCAGCTTTTAGAGTGCAATATTAACAAGACGGCAGTTTAGGAACTCACTTACAGTACAGTCTGCGAGTAATTAAGTGTCCTTTATTTGCTCTGGAGGCATTGCACTGTGTCTCGGGGCTTGTTATATAATAACAGCAGTAAATAAAAGGTGAACATGCCAAGTGCACTCTTAGGAGGGTTCTTAAAGCCGAACTTTTTTTCTACTTCACTCTCCCAGCCTTATCTCTTTATCCATCCAGCCTACCCACATTTCATACCTCACTATCGTTATAACATATCTCGCATCTTTCCGCCCGCTTCCTTTGCACTGTCTTAATCTCCCGAACCTCCATTATCCTTTTTGCACTATCCTATTGCATCATTGTTCATTACAACAAACAAGACAAATGTCTTACTTGATATATTTCGCTTCTCTGTCTAATTGTGCATATAGACATTTCATTTCCTTCAATTCAGTTATTTATTCAAATATTTATATATAAATATAAATAGCTAATTGCTACTCATATACTGTTGCTAAACGTCTACCCTTCCTGAATGGAAATAGGAAAAATCTTTTCTCTAATGGTTAAATGTATTAGCCTATTTACATTTGGAATTAGATATTAACATGAAACAGAAGCAATAATACTATATTTACATTTATATTAATGGCATCATCAGAAGCCCTTATTAGAGCCACATAATAAAAGAAATTTTTTTTTCTGCTATAAGAATAAAATCTAAACAAAAGACGGTAGCAAAGAAATACCATAAAAATAGCCCCACATTCAGCAGACAGACATGAATGAAACAGGACTAATCAGGAAATAGGTTGCTATCCAAACCTAATCTAGACACGTAGGTAATAGTGGCTTGGGTGATTCACTAGAATAATACTTTGCAAAATAACAGAGTCCTTGTTATTTGAAGGAGGAAGTATGAGTGGTTAACATGTTGGATTTCTGATCTGAAAGAACCAGTAACTCGGATGGAATAATGAGCTAGGACTATAACATGTGTTACAGGAATGAACTTAGTCTCATGTAAGTAGTTTTTATCCAAATTTGTGTACAAGATGCGTACATGTGTGTGACCAGTTTAATACCTGTACAGTACATGGATTTACAGTAAGAGCATTATGCATCATACAATACACACAAATGGTAGTATTGAGGCTTAAATTAAAATGTACAAACCCCATCAGATCAGATCAGAGCTGTTAGACAATGTATGGAGTGGACTTTTACTTTTATTTCACTGAAATTCTTTATCCTTGACTTGATCTCAGAATGCAGTCATAACAAAAACCCACTTATGGTGCAATATTGTGCTGTGGTATAGTTTATTCCATTGGACCTTCTAATAGAGAGAAATAAAACAAGTAGATCAGATAACCCGGAGTTGCACATGCTGGGTGGACACCTACTTTTTTACGGAGTTGTGGGATAATTAAATGCCCTTAAAACCACAGAATCTGCATGTAAAACAGAGGCGTTAGATAACTGGGCCATTTTAGGCTTTTTTTTACTTTCATGTGGCCTCTTGGTTTTCCTGATGAGGTTTTATAACCAAGGGTAATGCAGGCCCAACACACACACACACGCGCACACACACACACACACACACACACACACACACACACACACACACACACACACACATGCAAGAAATAAAGGCTGTTAAATACATTTACCCCCCCCCCCCACAGTTCACAACATGTAAATGACTGAAATGCATAAACATACAAAAAACACACCCATAAATCTTATTTTTCACATCCTTCCTTTTCACATGTGAGAAGAATATTTAAAATTCAGGCTTGAGAAACACATTAAAGTCACATAAATTTACATAAAGTGCAGAGTCAGACACCAAATGTACACAAAATGTCTGGGTAGTAAATTCTCCTGATTAATCTTGTTACAAAGACAAGACAGTCAAAACAGGGAAAATTGCACACACTGACACAATTACGTTGTAATGGATGC
The DNA here is from genome assembly GCA_030449085.1 of Kryptopterus vitreolus. Classification (NCBI taxonomy): domain Eukaryota; kingdom Metazoa; phylum Chordata; class Actinopteri; order Siluriformes; family Siluridae; genus Kryptopterus; species Kryptopterus vitreolus. Next base: position 10,342,812 of record JACRUU010000002.1, on the reverse strand, counting down.
TCTGGGTTCAGCCGTTTTTTCCCCCCTTCTGCTTTAATCTTAAATAGAGCGCTATTAGGCAATTTTAGTTGTATTTCATTCAAATTGTTTTATTTGTATAGTGTGTTTTTCACAATGGACAGTGTCCTAAAGCATGTTTTACACATTTAATTCAGTAAGAATGAAAACGATTGTTCTTTATAAGTGTAGGTTTGTTCATTATGAGCAAGCCAACGGTGACTGTAAGAAAGAAAGGCTCCCTGAGAAGAAACTTCTAGAGGAACCAGCCTCAAGAGGGATCTCTTCCTCATCTGGGTGACACTGAATGTCCGTTTATTACACCTAAACAATGTTGAGGTGGTCAAATGTATTGTAAACTGTAGCCTTGGGTCAGTGGTGCATAGTGGATCCCAATCCATCCTCGTAGCTCCTGAGTAGCTCCGTGTCCATTCATCATTTTCCACCTGAGTTAATAATCCTATAAAACTAAGGCTGTAACCATTTTACTGGTATAAAAATAACAGATTGCTTGCTTTTGAATATTTTGAAGGTGCCAAGCAGGGACGGCACTGGACTGCACAATTCTTTTTCTCCTCTTGCCAATTTAGGAGACAGAACACCAAGGCTCTGTGTCTTAAATGTGGCACCACACAGAGCATTTTTTCTTTTGCCTTCAAGTAGCATGCATTTTTAACTTGAGAAAAAAATACATTGGCCACTACATGACTTTGAAAAAGGATACACGAATTATTTTTCCCTCTTGATTTATGATACTCAGATGTTACCAACAGGGGTCACCAACAGGGGTGTGATTGTTTGTGTGTGTGTGTGCCCTGTGATGGGTTGGCATTCCTTGATTCCATAGATGCCTGAGATAGGCACAGGTTGCCCGTGACCTGACGGAAGATAGGATACATACACACACACACACACATATATATCATATATATATATATATATATATATATATATATATATACTATATATAGATATATATATATATATATATATATATATATACATACCACACACACACACACACACACACAGCACTATACACAGCACTATACACAACACTCTATGAACAGCCTGATCAGCAGTCTTCCCATGATTGTGTAGACCAGTGAACCAAACTGGGAGAGCATATTCTAATTTGTTGAGAACCAAATAATTCACTTGTCTCTGGTCTGGAAGGTTGAAATACACACTTATGTATGTACACTATATATATTTCAAGCAAAGATTAAATAAAGTATATTAATAGATTTTGTTCAGAGATTCAATCTTATACATGTGGATTGAGTAAAAAAAAAACCTATTCCTATTTACAGTAACCCAATGAACCACACCCCCCCCCATCAACTCTAACCCTATCAGCCCTAACATACAGAGTTCAATCCATACTGTTTCCTGTGTTATGATCACAATGTAAGTATATGTAATCCAATAGTTCAGTAATGTAAACAAAATGTTTATTAACGTTTTTTTTTTGGGTGGATCAAAATAGTCCTTAAAGGTTCTCCCAGAAGAAAGAAAATGACATGTTTATACTTCTTACATATAACACATTACACATTATTACGCATAAGGCATTTACTATCAAATTATCATGCCATTTTATTAACTCATTTTAAGATCCACTGAATTAAAAGTGATTTATTTGCATCATGTCAACAGCAATAATTCACATGAAATACCAACAATAATAATTCAAAATGAGCAACTGTGAATTACTTCACAGTATTTTTATTGTAATAGTACACACTTGGTTGATGCCATTGTGGCGACATAATCATTTAACTCATCACCCCTTTATTCTAAAGCACTCATGTCATAGGGATAATCTAAGCGTTTACCATTATAATGCACTATTTTTAGCAGGTCATGCTTGTTGATCAGGCCCTCCTGCTCAGCGCAAATGTAGTATGGATTGCTACAGGTCGATGTTGGCCCTGCATCTTTACAGAAAATCATTTGTAGCCTTGGCGCTTGAGACCTTCTCTATAGACAGCTTGCATTTTAATTCAGTTCCACCTCTCAGCACACCTGTGCAGTGTAAACAGACTGCACGGTAAATATACCTGGTATATTAGATCACACGAAATATTTTCTGGGCTCGAGACTTGTGTGTGGGTCTGGTTGCGAGACTCACGCTCGGAGTGTTTGTTGAAAGGCTCAGGCCAAGCCTCACTGAGCTTTCTTTATGAAGCTGTATTATGTAGTGGAACTGGGGGTGCAATTATAAAACCCTGTACGCTGGCCAAAATCAATGTTTGTGCCTATGTAATAGAAAGACACTATAATGGCTATAAATACACAGAAGCTGAATGTCACCCAATTTGTCACTTTCAAAAGACAGGACTTCTAGACTTTGTGTTTATTTAACATTTGATTGGCAGAGTTCGTCTGAATGTCCTATTCCCTGTTTCGACTTAGAGGCAAGGTCTTGTTTTTGAAGGTTCAAGCGTAAACAGATGGTGCTAGCTCAGTGCAGTGGACTCCGGATTGAAAGGTCACATGTTCAAATTCCAACCACCAACAAGCTACCACTCTCAAAACCCTTAACCCCCACCTGCTCAGTCGCAATTGGCTCTGGTTTAAGGTGTCCCACAAATGCCAGATACTTAATGAAACCTTCCATCTCTATAAGAATAAATGAACATATGTGGAATCATATGGAGAGTTTATATATCCTAAATAAAGAATATGTTCTAATTTTTTTGCACAACCTGGTTTTGAATGCAGGAAATTTCCCCACAGAAGAATTGGGAGGTAATAAATGGGAATGGCATTGGACCTGGATTTTGGATCGGAAACCTGGCCACACCAAGCCAGCACCCCTGGCAAATATGCAAGGCTCTCAACCGCAAAGCTGCTCAGTTGTATGAATGAGATAAATGTGCATAACTCTGAATAAGGGTGTTTGACAAACACCATAAATTTGCAAGTCAGTAATGATCTTTTTTATATTCTATAGATTTAATACAAAATATTAAGAACCTTACTGTGATCAAATAATGATGTATATCTATAATGGTAATTATTACCATTATCCTTTACAATATATTTATTATGGTCTGTACAAACTTAAATGCATATATATATATATATATATATATATATATATATATATATATATATATATATATATATATATATAATTTTTTTCTATCAATGTATTACTATTGGGAAAGAAAAGTGCTTTACAAATAAAAATTCATTGGTATGAAAGGTGCGAGGAAACTGGATTTTAAACATTTTATTGCAGTTCAATATACAGGCAGCAGAGGGCTCTACAATTTATAAACTATTACGTAAAATAAGGCAACAACAGGAAATGCTTGTTTATGCAGTACATACATACATGTCTGTCTGTGTCTGTTTGTGTTTATTGGTTCCAAAAGCTTCCCATATTTTATGTTCCTTTTTCTGGAAAAAGAAAAAGAAAAAAAAAAACCTTCATAGGTTATCTTAATTACCAGTTTCCTTTCCAGCACAGCACTCAGCACAGTCAAGTGTTTGTCAGGAAAGTGTGTATGCTTTCAAAACCCACTTGAACTTTTCTGAAATGCTTCGATTCATTCTGTGTTTTTCCGCTGGAGAATTGTTCTTCAGCATCGTGAAAGAGCTGCAATTTTCCTTCTATATGACCAGGGTATCTTCACCAATACATCCTTAGTTGTACACTATAATCCTGTGTGACTGATCTGAGGATTGGTACTGAAAAATGAAAGTTTATTTTGTGATAGATTAAAAAAGAAATATATGCGGTTGTTTTAGCCAAAAATGTAAACTCTGGATTGAAAGTTGTTTTCTTTAGTCATAGTGTTAACATTTTTATTTATTAAATTGCATGAACATGTAACATGGCATCTAATTTGCTGGGTCAGGAAAAAAATCAAACAATCAAGCAACAACATTAACAACACAAGAAACAAAGACCAATGACAGAAAATTGAAGAACAATAGGCATGTTTAAATTACAAATTTGCGTAAAACTTTTGTGATATTTCCGAAATGTCGTTAAAAAAACTGTTGCAAAATGATGGTGCTTCCATTAACCATAGCATTTGACTAAAACTCGTCCTCTTGCTATGCCACTCAAAAAAATGGGCAAACCTACTTATCTATATCATTCATTCATTCATCTTCTACCTCTATATCCGATCTTCCCTCGGGTCACAGCTAGCCTGTGCCTATCTCAGACGTCTATGGGCATTAAAGCAGGATACACCCTGGATGGAATGCCAACCCATCACAGGGCACACACACACACATTCATACAATAGGGACAATTTTAAATTTTCAACCTACTGTGCATGTTTTTGGACCAGGGGAAACCGGAGAACCCGGAGAAAAACCCCCTGAGGCACGGGGAGAACATGCAAACTCCACACACACATGGCCGAGACGGCGAATCGAACCCGGACCCTGACGGTGTGAGGCGAACGTGTTAACCACTAAACCACCGTGCCATATATCATGTGACCTGGAAATGCGATAAAACTGTTTCCATTCCAGTTTTTGCGAATTATTCCTTTTTCTCATCGTCTAAAAAAACCACCTCATTGCGAGCATTTTGCGATACACGTGTGTTTTTGCAAATCTGACACGTTTCCATTAGGCGTATTTTCAATTCGCTATTTAAATTTGTTCATTTTGAAGGGTCATGGAAACACACCTAGTGGAAAAAGTGAAATGATGTTAAATTTAAGTCTGAATGTATTTACAACTAAAACAATGTGACAATATACTGTGGTTTAAACCTGAGAAGAAAAAAAAAATCAGGAGAACCTTCAGATCCAACACATGTGCCACATTTGAAAGTCTTGGTTTTAGGCGTCCACTGAAACGTGGCATTTTGCAAAGGAATAAATGCTCGGCACTTTAAATAGCTCTTGTCTGTATTGTGAAAACAGAGATTTATGCAACTGCTTGCGTCTTTCTTTATTTCTTTTATTGACTTGAAAAATCTGGTTAAAACAGAATTCTCCACTTCTAAAGCCTTTCGACTTACATGGAGCGATGTCTAAATGTAGGGGTCTTAACTAAAGGGTAAAATGTCTCGAAAGCCTGAATACATGGCGTTACATCCTTGTCTCTTTTTAACAGGGTGATAAGGGAGATGATGGGCAGCCAGGCACAGATGGAACACAAGGTGCACCAGTAAGTCTTTATCGTTTCTTTTTTATTCTTTTCTTTTTCTTTTTACCCACATCTTACAATGTGTAACCCGATCAGTAATAACACCTCACAGCCTTATTTTATGGATTTATACACAAAACAGCATAAAGAAGTATCCGCCAACGTTGGAGAACAATTGTCAGAAATGTCAAGGACAGATCCCTCATATCCCTAAAACAGGTAGCAATAGAAATAATGTAAACATTGACCTGCGGAAAGGTCCGGAACAGAAAGCTGTATGGCTCTATGACAAACAAAATATTATCGTGAACATTTAAATATAGTTCATGACATCAATCTGTACTGGGGGGGCGGTTTGATGAAATATGTTTTCCACTTACAAAAGGTTAGGAAAGCCAACAATGCAGGTACATATAATACAACATGACAAAAACAGCACAGCTGGATCAGAATCAGGAATAGAGTCAGAACCCCACAGAGTTGCCATTCATGTCTGAGTTACTGCTGAGTTTAGAATGATCTACAACATCCCCAAAACATATCTAGTCATTGGTAAAGGTGGTCAAGTCCCATTATAGTATAGATTACCCTTTGCTAATCACACTACATAGCAACAAAGTCATAAAGCTAATAAATGAATAGAAACTCATTTGTCTGCCTTCAGTGCAGTCACCTTTTAGCGGCTTATGGTCATGGAATTGGTTAGTTTTATTTTCCAGTATACCGTACAGAATATTGGCAACGGTTCCATAAAAGTCTGAAGCAAAGCTTTGTTTTCGAGTGTCAAGTATTTCCAGCTTCCACTTTTTTCCCAAGCCTCAGAGGAAAAAAAAGCAAAACACAACCAAAAACATCAACAACAAACATCGCTAGGTCGTCAAGCACTATCTTCCTTTCCAATCCTGACGACACTTACAGTGCATGCTGGCTTTTTACTTAATGGACCAACAAGGTCCTGGCTTGTCAAAACATCCCGTTCGCATGACAAACAAGCAGAAAAATGATAAGTTTTGTGCCATTTGATCATCACGCTCTGACCATCTTCAAATGAACGAGACGTCTATACTTTGAACAGCTGCAACCGAAATGCTGTTGTATAAATGCTACAGTTGAACAAAGCCCGAGCGCTCTCTATGCCTCATTACTAGCAGTGGTAGCAGCTAGTGTCTTTAAGATTTAGTGATCTTGATGTGGCTATGGGAACATCTGCAATGAATTAATGCCTGCTTTTGTTGACTTCCAAGACTGAGTTCTGCACAGAGTCTCACTCAAGGCCAGACAGCTTTGAATATTTAAAACCTTTCAGACAGAATCAAGTTTAAACACATTTACAGTCCTATGCAGGGCAGCAAACAAACCTCTAGCTCTAACTCAATTACACTGACGTTCAGCCCGAATATTAAACATTTACAAGACTTGGTTTGTCTCCATTGTCAGACCCTCACTTTATGGGATACGGTGGGTTTTATATCACTGAAGCGTTCTGTTTTTAGTTTCATGTATTGATACAGATGCATGTTAGATTTATTCGTTTAGCACACAGTTATCCATGCATAAGTCTACAGCATTTATTTGTGTCTTTTTTTTGTTGAAATGGTACGCATGAAATACAGTCATGTGTGTAATAAAGACAAATGAGCTGGATTAGCATTAAAAAAAATGCTAATCTACTAAAAATGCTAAAGAAGATAAACTGAGCAGACCAAAATAAAATACTTTTTATTATTATTATTATTATTTATTTATTTGAAAGAAATTAACTGCAATTATTTTGTACATTTTACTTCATATTATCTCTATTGTATTTATGATGCGTTATAATGCTTTACTTGTCCATAGTAGCTCTCTCTCACTTTCTCTCTCTCTCACACACTCACACACACACACACACACACACACACACACACACACACACACACACACACACACACACACACACACACACACACACACACACACACACACACCTAAATTCATCATTAATGGACATTGATAGATATCTGTTGATAGAGATTAGATTTAAGACGTTCATGAAATGTCGCGAGTTTTAGCCTTAATCTGACTAGATTTATCGATGGCGGTGGGAAATAAAATTATTTTTAACCCACTTATTCTCTGGAGTAGGCATCATCATTAGCCTCTACATAATCCTACATTATCACCCAGGACGAGTTTGTGGCTACGGGTTTACGATGAGACAAGAATCTAAATGCCTGGATACTGACAGAACTTTGTCACTGACTGACTTTGTTCTCAGTGAAAACAATTTGGCTGTAATAAGATCCCTGTTCTCATCTCACAGAGAGTAAAATCTGCAACAAAGACTGACTTAAAGCTTTATGGTCTTTTCTAATTCAATACACAATAAAGCCATAAATATATGGACCCACGAAATATCACAATCATATTTATTTGTTGAAAATGCCATTTTAGCCTCTTTGCTGCTTTAATAGCGTCCTCTGCTTGCTTGTTCATTCCCGAGAACGTTTTTAAGGTCAGGCACTGATCTTCTGCAGGAACAATTCCAGTGTTCTATAGCAAGATCTCCTATACTGTACCAAGCTTTACACAAAGTGTCCTTAGTTCCAGTTATGGAAAATCTTATCACTAGATTTGACACATCCTATAAAATTGTGTCTCTAACTTTGTGGCAACAGGCAAATATTTTCACAGTATTTACATAATAAAATATTTAATGGAGGGGTATGGTTAGTGGTTAGCATGTTTGCCTCACACCTCCAGGGTCGGGGTTCGATTCCCGCATCTCCCATCTGTGTGTGTGTGGAGTTTGAATGTTCTCCCTGTGCCTCAGGGTTTTTTTCTCCCCCGGTCCAAAAACATGCACGGTCGGTTGATTGGCACCTTGGAAAATTGTCCCTAGTGTGTGCCTGTGAGTGTGTGTGCGCTCTGCGATGGGTTGGCATTCCATCCAGGTTGTGTACTGCCTTGATGGCCATAGACGCCTGAGATAGGCACCGGCTCCCTGAGTGGTAGAAGATGAATGAATGAATGAATATTTAATAGCATTAAAGAATTAAAACAAAGTATAAGCTGTATAAGAGATGTAGTGATGTATCTAACTAGGTTATTACACTGTATGACAACAATATTATTGCTATGAAAAATGTTTTACAATTTCCGCGACAAATCGTGTCATTTTTCCCCATGTAGTAATTCAATTCCTGACCTTAAACTCCCTCTCACTATCACACAGTGCGCTACCTCTCAGTGTCATCCCCTCAGCAATCGCTTTAGTCTAACTATTTGATCCTGCCTCATTTAGAGGAGGCTTTAAGTGGAATCTGCACACTTCTTTCAGATGAAAATGGCTCATTAAACGAGACTTTATGAGGGAGGCATCACTTCAAAGTGACACATCTGCTCCGATCCCCTTGTTGCTCTACTCATTTCTCAGAACTCGATGCGATGAGCAAACAGAACTCTTGATGGTTCTACTGTATGTCTCTTGATCCGTTATGCTTAATTAACCTGTATATAGATGGTTTGCTGCAGGCAGAAAGGTTGCATTTCTCTACATGTCACTAAAAGGATTTTTGAGGAAGTTTTGAGGAAACATGCTTCTTCAAAACAGGGATCAAGAAAATAAACAGGAAATATTTAAAGGAGAATGACTCAGTTTAAGTCAAATCTGATTGGCAGGTACAAATAGACATTATACAACTACAAATTAGTTTTATGTATTTTTACCTCAAATGTGAATTTTGGTACTCGGACACGATTTCTGTGTTAGCCTTCTTAAACTGTTAACAACAATTCCGATCATTTTGAGTGTGTTGGACTGCTGTATTTACCACAGGTTTTACATACAACAATACCAAGGTAAGGAATTTCATGTCAGAACAACAGAACCTGAGCTATATCTTACATCTAAAGTGAAGTACAGTTAAAACAGTATTGAGCCAAGCAACTGAAGAGCAAAACGGCCTTGTTTAAGAGTCCTTCATTAGCAGCCTGGTAATTGAGATTTGAAGTCTTCCAATCAGTAGATTAGCTTACTACATATACTGTACATATACTTTATATATTATTTAACATTTAAGCGTTACATCAGGCAGCCGGACTACCAGCTGGGGAGAGAGAGAGAGAGAGAGAGAGAGAGAGAGAGAGAGAGAGCAAGAATGAATGAGTGCATTAATACTGTTAATACAACATAAGTCTGCTTATGTTGTAACAGAATCAAATTGTAGTAATTATAGTGAAACACAGTTTTATCTAAAATCTGTCATTTCATTTGTGTCCCTTCTTTATAATTTTCTGACTGAGCTTCGATAGATTGTGGTTATTACAGTTGCCGATATCTTGCCATTGATTACATTTGCATTTGTATTTACAACATTTAGCAGACGCCCTTATCCAGAGCGAAGTACAAATAGTGCTTTAGGTCTCCATCTAATAATACTTCATTCAGGTATGATTGATTACAAACTTAAGATAAGCATAGACACAGTTGAGGGATTGTTTTATGGTTTCCTGGACAGTGAGAAGGAAGAAGTGTTAGGATAGGTGTTGTTGGAAGAGATAGGGGTCTTCAGTCATCGTTTGAAGATAGCCAGTGACTTTTGTTCTGACATCCAAGGGAAGTTTATTCCACCACCTCGGTGCCAAAACATAGAAAAGCTTTGAGCTGATCTTACCTCTTACCCTGAGAGACGGTGGAACCAGGGGAGCAGTGCTAGAGGCGGCGAGGTACGGTTCAGGGAGGTGATGAGGTTTCTGAGGTATGAAGGTGCCGATCCATTTTTGGCTTTATAGGCGAGCATCAGTGTTTTGAATCTGATGCGTGCAGCTACAGGAAGCCAGTAGAGCGAGCGCAGCAGTGGGGCGGTGTGCTTATTAATTAATCTTACAACATTGTCACAATCAACGTTCACCATCCTTAAACATTTGTTTACGGTTGAAAATATGTTATCTGTTGACATTGCCACTCATATTGAAGGCTAAATTATTACAAGTCACTTTCCAAGTAAAGTGGGAGGTGGTGGCGTAGTGGTTAAGGTGTTGGCCTCTGGACTAGAAGATCACGGGTTCAAACCCCACCACCACTAGTGGGCCCTTGAGCAAGGCCTTTAACCTTCAATTGCTCAGTTGTAAGTCGCTCTGGATAAGGGCGTCTCCTAAATGCTGCAAATGTAAATGCAAAATGTAAATATCATTACTAGAACCCAAAATCTAAAGACATATGTTAGTTTATTTATGTTTTACTGTTTGCTGTACAAGGAACCAAACTGTGCACTGCAGTCGGGTGAAGGACAATCTTATCTCATTCATACAGTGGAAGAAAATGCCATTTTGATTCCATGGCCATGAAGCAGCAGCAAGCAACACAAAGAATACAACATCATTTTAGACTGTCAACACAGTGCAGTACAATACAATAAATACATGGGGGAATGGGGCAATACAAAAGATCCAGTACAAAGTATTCCGCACAAACTTCGAAGGGCGTCACAAAGCAACGCAGAGTAGCAGTCAGAACTGTGCACTACTCTGTTTAACTAATGACCAGACCTCAAAATGTCCTGGCAGCAGCAAACAACCAAGAACATCTGTAAGGACAAGAGCACAAACCAGAATCTGACACTGTGCTATAATGTGTAAATATGGCTGCTGATTTATGTGCCATGTTGAGTACAGTTTGTCAGAAGTTGGCAGCAGGGCCTGACAGCTTTAAGGAAGAGGCCTGTTACAGAGTTTGTCAGCAGTGATCCAGATGACAGAACTTGTTTAAGAGCCTGTATAGGACAGGTGCAAGGGGTCAAACACAATGCTGATGTCTTTTCGGATACAGCGATATTGTTAAATGTCCTAGTGCTGGCCTTGGATGTTTGAAGAAACGTAACCAGGATTGCTACTCGAGTTTTATACATAATTAAAAACATAGAAATATATGGGAAAATAGGACTTAAAACTTGATTTCTTGACAGAGGACATATCAGAGGGATAGAGAGCTTCAGAAGTATGAACCATGATTATCCATTACATAATTATCCCAGAAGGTATTAGTGAAATAATCAACATTTTAAAATGCTCAGACATAACGTTATAATATATAATATGACTCAAATGAAATGATGTAATATATAATTACATTTGTATTAATATTACACAGTAAGTTATATTGTAACATTAGTACAACAGAGCTATGGAACATTCCCATACTTGCACACTCATAAATGTTACTATCTGCATTTATTATTTAATGTGCTTATAGATTTGTATATTTCCGTAAACTGTGCATTTCACAAGTTTGAATTTATAGTCACTATGCAGCAGACCTTCTACCCACTCTACCTGATTGCTATTCCATGCGTGTAATTGTATCATCAGCACTTTGTTCTAAAAGAAACAGATGAGGTGGGACGTGTTCTAAATGAACCTAGATGAAGAATCAAAGATCCTATTTCACATATATATATATACCGCATCTATTTCAGTTGTTTAATATCTTAACAAGTCCAGAATGTAGAATTAATTTAGAGTCATAAATGGTAATGAAGTGGAATGGCAATGAGTGTAATCATGTACGCTAGAGAATAGGACCAAGATTAATGACACGACCATCATGGGGCCTGTTCCTCACAGTCTGTACCATCATATCTGTCAATCAAATCACTAACATGGAATAGCAGTAAGTGACATCCGCTCTGTTATTTTTTCTCAGGGTATTCGTGGACTTCCTGGGGAGGCAGGGCCAAATGGACCTCAGGTACAACCAATAATCACACACAACAGTCCTTATATAAATAGACCATATCCATCCATATCCATTACTACTGTATATCCTACACTTTTTTTCCCCTTATACACAGACTATTTGATAATTTTCAGACACACAATTCTGCATTAAAGGGACTGTTTGAATAAACACAATCCCTGTTGTTGTTGTTGATACATTGGTATCACATTGGTATTGATCTTCGCTTTGTGTCTGGAGCTTAGGGGGCTAGAGGATCACCTGGACAGAAAGGATCTGCTGGACCTAAAGGACCTCCAGTAAGTGAACATCTCTCCTGAGCACTGCAGCTTTTCCACTTCATCTGATCCTCCGTTTGGAACGACTGATCCGTTCATTCCAGTCACATTCATTCCGGCCAGCTTAAAAACCTGCTTCCTAGAGCAAGTGTAATAGAGCACTACGGGGAAATCTAATCAGTACATATCCCAAGAAAAAAATGTGCAAAAAAATTAAAACAACAGTAATGCTTCAATTTATAAAGCAAAAAAGGATAAAAAGAAAAATTAAAAAAAGAAAAGAAAGTGAGTAGGGTGCCCTCTAATGGGCAGTATAGAATATTACAATATTTGTTGATTATGCAAAGACTGATTTCATTGCTGCCATCTTGTGGAATTAGAGTAACAGCTAAAAAAAAAAACAAACAAACTCTCTCACACACACACACACACACACACACACACACACACACACACACACACACACACACACACACACACACACACACACACACACCCACCCACACACACAAACAGGGAAAAAAAAACCCAAAACAAATAACTGTGGAAGACAATTTGCATTTATGGGAGCTTAAGTTTGAAATTGACACAAAATGTGTTTATAATAAGTGTTTCTTGTATTTAGACTCACAAGAGATACACGTGAGTGTGTGTGATACAAATTCAAATGTACAAGAAATGTATTTTAGTTAAAATAATGGATCGGCTTTTATGAATCATTTTTAATTAAGCTTTTTTGGAATGAAAACAAAAAAATATCTCGCTTTGAATCATTTATGTCTTAGTTTACATTATGAAGAAATATTAAGGCAGATAAAGCAAGTTGTGGTGTAAGTTACTGCCTGTGCTGTATTCTCATTAAAGCTTTGCTGGGCCACTTTCAGGTGCTTGGCTGACAGTAATGGCTATAAGAAGAGTCACTGGTAATAAATCCTTGAACAAAATCCCGAGTTTTTGTGGTGGAAGCAAAAGCCATAATTAATGGTTAGACCTAAGTTCATTAATAACCGTTTTTGCAGTCTACTTTAAAATAATAATTTAGGGAATAATGAAGTACCAGTACAAGATATTATATTTATCTTTTCACAATTTCCTATTTATAAATGTGGTCCTGGACTTTATATTAAACTATTCATAATTTAACACGCATTACTCTTTTACATCGTAAAATCTGCAGATAACATAGTAGTCAACTCATCTAGTTTAGTTATATGACCTGGAATGTGAGTAGCATTCATTAAAATGATCTTTACACCTGGTTGTTTTATGTGTTTCAGTTTAATAGTCCATCCTTGAAGAGATGATGTACACTGAAATTCAATTAAACACTTGAGATGCCGTTAAAATGTACTAAAATCCACTCACACAATCCTTTATCAGCTCTGATGCATATTTTCTGAAAGATTTTTATTTATTTTTTATTTTTTACAAGAATACGTTTGTCAACCAAAGCCCCATTTTACTTCATTATCTTCAGGGTAGTCACTGAAGAATGATAGCATTTATTGTATAATATGAAAGGTGACTGTATAACAATGAAGGCATTATAAAGAAAAAGAGTTTAAGGGAATTAAAAGTACGAAACTGAGGTATCCAGGCGTTGCATAAAACGGCTGGAAAAGAGATGCCGCACAAGAGGTTGGTTGCCAGATTCAGACGGATACTGCGTAAAATGATCAAGATACAATGCAGGGACAAGATTCATGAGACAACCGGATATAAACAGACTCTGTCATTATATAGCACCTCTCAGAGAATGCAAATAATGTATTTTGAATTAAGACACTATAATACTCGATGAGCACACGTGAACCAGAAAGAATATATCAATGCATTACGATTTCTAATAAATCAGGCACATGCATGTCGAGTGTGTAGATCCCTGCAAATTGCAGTTTTTCTTTTTTTTTTTATTAAATATGGCTGAATACATGAGTCTCGAGCCCACTGTTGGCAGCAACCTGAAATGCTTTAGATGAATAAATGTTGTAGTATTGCTTTAATAGCCAACCACCATTGAGCAATACTGTAATGCTGTTGAATTATTTAAGAAACCTATTCAGAGTACTGTATGATGCCTGTAATGAATTGAGACTTGATTTGTACACTTTCATGCATTTTTTTCATTGTCCTTTTTGCCTCTAACTGAAAGCCTGACTTTTCTTTCTATAACACTGTATAAAATTCTACCGTCTGCTGTAATCACCTCAAGTACAAAGCATTTCTTTGGATTTAAACCTGAAGGGAATGTGCTTCCTTATTTCTAGCTACATAATACAATTTTCAGCGGTGAAATTTTATTTTCCACTGATGTAATACTGTTAAAACAGGGCATTAAAAAAAAACAGTATGTTATTACTACCCAGCAGTTCTGAAAATCTTGAGAACACCCATACAGGCAGACTAAGAGCTGGGCCAAAGTGACAAATTGAATTGTGTTTACTGCCTGCAGATCCAGTTGACTCAAATTAGGTCTTAATGTGTCTGCAGTGTGTGCTGGTCTAAGACAATCTTGCTGGCCGCAATGTATTTAACAGCGCGATACTAAATTGGCATGGTTTCCCAAATACATTCACCCCTGCAGTTTTTAACAGGAAGAACAGCAGGCGATAGACATTTTCTTATAGTCTCATGATATGCATTTTATTATATCATTTCATGAAGTCTTTCTCTAATTGTATTTGTATATGAATTTGTATTTGTAGTCTGTTATCCTTTACAGAGCGATCACAAGCATGTGATTAAGTAAATAATATTTCAGATGATCATGCCGAAAGACATGTACAGGTACACTATTAGTAAAAGTATCAAAGAGCTTCATTGCCAAGTAGGTTTGGACTTACAAGGAATTTGTTTCAGAAAGACAGAAAGAAAAGTAATGTAATGGAGGATAAAGGTTATTGCACAAATTTATGAGACAAATAAAGAAATAATTATTGCACAGAGAAGTACAACATTAAAGTAACAGACAAGCATCGCCAAGTTGCCACTCTTGAGAAAGAACCTTTACCCTGCTATGCTACAGGATTACTGTGTTAATCTATATTGTATAGCCAGTCTTTGAGAACTTTGATAAGTGTGGCCTTGCAACAGGTTCTCTTATAATGTCATGTTTTTCTGAGCTGTAGTTAAACAAAAAGTCACATTAAAATGTGTATTTCTAAACGTTCAAATATGAATATCAAGTTCATGAATAAAAATCAATACAAAAGATGCATACAAAAGCGAGCAATGATATAAACATAAAATAAAATGTTTGATAGTCAGTTTTAGACAAATCTACATTCTGCTTTAACTTCAGCAACTGAATGATTTTGGTATTCACGCCAACCCTCTGTTATTTTTATTCTATTTTATTTTTAAGCAACTGCCATAATTGCATTCAGTAACTATAACCATCTTGTAATGCATGAAGTCAGCAGACCGTGTTATCTTATTCCAGCACAGTAGTCACAAAATATTTAACTCCGTGTCCTTTATGCACCAACATCTCAGGGCATTCAGGGCCCACCAGGATCCTCTGGAGCAGACGGACAAATAGGCCCTAAGGTTAGTTTGATATTGAAAATCACCTTTGGCAATTATGCAAATAGGCTGGCTGTCTCCAGTGGGAGCAGTTATGCAGAAATTGCATTTCTTCTTTTCCATAAATTATATTCTTATCAATCAGATAACTAAGAAATGACAGTAAGGGCATTGTACGTATCATGTACCATGCATAGCGAGCGTATATGTGTGTGATTATTTGGTTCAGTAATTCCTGTATACATGTATAGGGAAGTCCAGGACCACAGGGATTACCCGGTCGCCAGGGTTTGCCAGGCCTAAAGGTAAGATTTATTTAAACTTAAGTCAAAGGGCTTTGAATACAGCATTTTATTGAAGCCCTTTGTAATGTTATTAGAGCTTTTGGTTGTATGTGTGATTAATTATAGCTGTTATAAAAAAAATATTAGCATATTAAAAATCTTTCCACATTTTCCCTGTGGTGAAACCTCACAACTGCTAATTACTACCCAACTACCTCATTTCTAAGCTGAAAAATGCAAATGAAGGTAAAACTTTTAACTACAGTACTACGAACTATTCAGTGTCGTGTCAAAGGATGGCAGGTAGATTCATGTACATAAAAACCAACATGTTATATATATTGAGAAAACTGTTAAACACACACACACACACACACACACACACACACACACACACATATATATATATATACATATATGTATGTACATTTCATAAATATCATAATATCAGAGTGAGGAAATATCACCCCTCTATCTCTCTCTCTCTCTCTCTCTCTCTCTCTCTATATATATATATATATATATATATATATGTATATTACTGTATTATTAGTATATACTGATTAATTAACCAGTATTAGTAATATTGGTAGCACATAGTGCTTTTAGTACGACTTATTAATTTCTGCTACAAGCTATTAAACAGTGCTTCAAGTTTGTGTAAAATGATAAAGGTAAACCTTTTTTGCTATATGTATTCACTGTATTTTACATCTTCAGTCCTAAATGCACTACAATGTATAAAAGAATTTGAACTTTGACAGGGCTCTCAGGGAGAGCCAGGTTTTCCAGGCATACAAGGTGCTGTGGGTCCTTCTGGCTTTAAAGGACATAAGGTAAGTGATCATATGTGTCTAGAAGAAGTCATTCGAACCCAGAGTTGATGTTTCATTAATCATAGGTTTAGTCTGCACCAGCTTGGCTATAGGAGTTGCAGTTCAGTGATTAGCTGTACAGTCTGTTCTAAAATTGCTACTGTCATTCTCACTCTTGACCCACCATTACAATATTAATTCTGTTTTACAGGGGGATGTGGGGCAGTCTGGTCTAAAAGGCTCTCAGGTAAAACCAATTTTACACTTTTTCAACCAAAGTTTGAACTCAGTGGCTCTAATCATCTCACGTGAATAGTAAAAAAAAAAACGCATATATAATACTTAAACTGAAATACTGTAGCTGCCATGGATGTATAGCCAGTTGAAATCTGCACTGTATGTCACCCCATGTGCTTTAAAATTTTTCTCTTAGCCTCAGGCTTCAGTATTAAATGCTAATATATACCCTTTTAATATTGGAGACCCCCCCCCCTAACAGGAACCACCTTTCATGCTCTTTCAGGGTGAAAAAGGAAGCGAGGGAACACCCGGGGTGCCTGGGCCACCGGTGAGGGAGATTGCACACAGTCTGTCCACTAGGTGGCAGCACAATGCATGCGACACTAAAGCAGACAGAATGAGATTCACCACCTAGCTATAGATAATTATAAAAGCTGGTGTATTTTATTTTCAGGTTAGGAACGTGGACTTGAACTGAATTCAGGAAATTATTTGGATGTTCGATCAGTGTAGCAGTTAAAAAAACAAAAGTACAGTGCAAATACATATTCAAGACATATACAATATATATCAAATTAACAGAATATATATATATATATATATATATATATATATATATATATATATATATATATATATATATATATATATATTTATTCATTCATTCATCTTCTACCGCTTTATCCGATCTTCCCTCGGGTCACGGGGAGCCTGTGCCTATCTCAGGTGTCTATGGGCATTAAGGTAGGATACACCCTGGATGTATATACATATATTTTTTTTTTCATTGTGGTTTTTTTATTATTTATTTATTATTTTTTTCCCTATATGTGCCATAGCACAGTTTTTAACTCACTCCCATGAGGAAAGCAAAATGTACATTTCTTTGGCCTTTTACACACTGTCTAGGTGAAGAAGACATATCTTTTCATTGTGTCAAATAATCAATACATAGCCTTCACTTGCACCAATAGAAATATACCACTTTCATCAGATCAAAATGAAAGAGCTTAACCCGAGCGTAGGACATTTAGAGTAAAGCGTTTATTTTTTTTGTGAGATGTGAACTATTCTCACTCACCCTGCTCCAATCTGATTAAGACCGATTTGAGAATTTGACTGATTTTTTCCAAATACATGCATTAATAAACAAACTAATACACTGTTTTTATTAACATATGAATTGAACTATTGTATTCTTCCTCTCTTTATGCATCCTATTGTCAGGGTGAAGCTGGACTCAGGGGAAGTAAAGGAGAGGTTTGTAGAATCAAACATTTTCGTTTCGACCCATTCAGCACTGAAGGAACATGGAAGTTGTGCATTTTAGAGGAGTGCTAGTCACGTCCATGGGGGTGCTTATATTTGACAGGCTGACCGTGAGTTTCAGTTGTAGTGCAGAGTGCATGGAGGGCACTGGAGCCACTAGCTCTATTCCATCATTTACAGTGACATTGCAAGAAAAGATGCAGAATCAACAGGACTTGAAATGGCCATCAAAATGCTCAAAGCTATAAAAAAGCAGAGGAAGTGCTAAATTAAACTGCATGTCCAGTCGCCTGACTTAAAGCTAAACAAGCTGTGAGGAATCAAATTGTGAGGTTTGACAGGAAATGCGTTTAGCCAGCTACACAAACCTTAGACTCGCTCATACTCTAAAGAGGCACGAAAGAGGATTGCGCAACACATGCAGACCTGACAGTTAAAGTGGACTGTCTACTTAGGACATGTAGGATGCTGTTTTATTCATATAATAAATGTTTGTTGTTTTTAAAAAAGACGATGGTGTGCCTTCTTTTATAATGATAATCCATAGATCTTGTCTTATAATTCTCAGAAATAATGTCAACATGTATATACTGTATGACCAGGTTAAGGTGCTTCCAAAATATAATAAAAGACTTGAAGCCTATAACAAATGAGTAAAGAATCTATGAAACAATAGGCCAAATCAAGGAATCAAACCCTGAGGTAAAAGAAGAAAAAAAAGCAGATCAAACCTACAGATTCTATTTGTCATTGTAACAGAAAGGCCTTTTTCCTCTTCAATCTAGAGAGGTACTCAAGGAGATCCTGGGTTTCGAGGACCTGATGGGAAGAAAGGAGATCTAGGACACATTGGAGTAGTTGGACCACGTGGTTCTCCAGGACAGGATGGGTCACCAGGCCATCCCGGTCTTCCCGGACATCCTGGGAAACCTGTGAGTGTGCCTGGCAATTCATTTCTCCAATTATCATTTTTATTCTAATGAATAATTTCTAAATTCTAATTCTAAATTCTAAACTTTTTAGCAGTTAATATAACCTGCTTGTTTTAATAACTAATATTTTACAATATACTTGCTGTTTACAAGATAAACATGCTGCTTACAAAAAGAAAATCCAATTAAAAAAAAAAAAAAAAAAAAAAAAAAAAAATATATATATATATATATATATATATATATATATATATATATATAATTGTGTAATTTTAACAGGATTTCAGTTATGCAACAGCAATGCTATGTGACACAGAGGAAATGATAGCATAGGTTTGACTAGCTGCCCAATCTGTATTGCAGGGGAAGTCTCCTTCTGACGAACATGTTAAAAAAGCTCTGTGGAGACATATTACGACGTAAGTAACTAACAAGTTCCCAAGAGAACGTTGGACAGCTGTCGGCTTAATTATGATTAGGTTGTGATTTCCTGCTTTAAATTTGCACTGTGAATAAAGTATAGAATGCTCACAGGAAAACAGGAAATGAACATAACCAGGGTATAAAAATAATTATATATTTTTTTACCATGTAAGAAAGAAAAAGAAATGACGTAAACACATTTGGTGTAATCTGCAATTGCATTTTAAGCCTGTAATTTCCATCAGTTCCTGTATCTTACGAACAAAATGCAAGACAATATGAACATAACAAGTTTAATAAAATTGCTTTTGTCACAAACCATGTAAACGTTTCACCAATTGACTTGTTGTAATACTAAACAAATGTCCATCTATAGAATTGTGCTAACAGTGTGAAAAAAATGTTGCAATCATTAAAAAAAGTGTCAAATCATTCTAAGTAAACACTTACTGCACAATTTTCTAAGAACACAAAAGTATTTTCTTGCCTGAAGAAGTGTGCACCAGTGTAATAATGTCCAGGGTTCTACTTTGCACACTCCCTTCACCAGATGAACTCTCCCAGTTGATGCAGACGATGACACCTAGGACATGTGAGCCCTGTCAGACTGTAAAAGGGCCCCCGGGTCCACCTGGATCTCAGGGTCCGAAAGGCTCGAGTGGAGTTCAGGGTTATCCAGGCAGACCAGGATCTCTGGGTTACCCAGGCTTACCTGGCTTACAGGGACCACCAGGAGTCAAAGGTATCATAGCCTTACTAATACTCTGACAAATAGGGATGAGTGTATATGTGTTTATCTAATGACTTCATTCATATTCATATGAATTTTCAGGGGACATGGGACAGAGGGGCTTTAAAGGCCATAAAGGGGAAAGCAGACCAGGGCAACCCGGAGCTCATGGAGAAAGAGGTAAGAAATCAGTTCACCCGAAAACCCAATACATATTATACAGCCAGTGTACGATTTTGATAATGCAGACAAATGCAATGCAAAACAAATGAAAAGTAATGCATGTTTTTATTGTAGGATTCTGTATCTCTCTATATGTATTGTAAATGTATATATAAAATGTGGACAGGTTATCTTATTCAGGGCACTATAATAATATTAATTCACACAGCCTTTGTAAGAAGTAGGACAGGACTCTTTTTTTTTTTGGCTATTCATTTGTGATAAGAAGGGACCTCAGCAGGTGGGAACGTTTGCAGAATTTTGGCCCATATTTCAAATATCACATCCTCTCTCACAATGCTCTGCTAACATCAGCACAGATGTGTTCAGTTACAAGTATAAAAAGGGAGCAGGGAAAGAACATTGAACATTTCTGCCATTAAATTACTGTTATTCCTGCTATTTATTTCTTTTTCCTTTTAATAGCAGCCGTGTCAAAAACCTGGTTCTACCGCCCAGGAGAATTTATTTCCAATATGCTTAACATTTAGTTCTGTTATATGCATTAATTAATAGGGATATGGTACGTTAGATACAGAGTATGGATATGTTTTTTTGATTCTGTGTTTGTGCACTTGGAAACGCCTAGTGATTTATCATTTTTGAGACACCTGCATGTTCCTTTTGTTTGGAACATGTGGTGCAGTGAGATTGTAGTGGAGATGCAAAGTGGATTTGTTCTCTCATCTTGTTCACAGTAACCATGACAGACACTTTTTTCTTTTTTTTTTTAATCAAAGTGTTTCTGTAATATCGATGAAATGGCAGCATTTAATTCAATCTACAGAGACACTGGAGTCCATCCAAAACTGCATACTCATAGTACCATACCAAGGGTTCATCAATGGTCCCATTATTATTCAGCCATACTGCATATGTGGGTTTCTATGTAGTGTATTATCACTGAATGCTTGAGCTGAGATATATATCTACACTACTGTTTGTCATTGGCGAATGACACAACGACTTTCCATATTGTGAAATATTCTTTGAAAGGAAGCTTTCGGTAGTACTTCACATCCTTTGTCCGACGAAAACAAGCAACTTAAAATTACAGTGTGAACATTTCAGAGAAGTATACTAGGAATAACCTTTATTTGTCACTGTGCCAACACATCAGGAGTGGAGGGCGGAACCAGACGGAACGAGGAACACCTGAACCTGATGAATAATCAGAGCGTTCCTTTTTGTCTGGCGAAGACAATAAAACAGAGAGAGAGAGAGAGAGAGAGAGAGAGAGAGAGAGAGAGAGACAGACAACCGATCACCAAGCAGAGAGCCATTTTGATCATTTTCCATTACTTATTACTTCCGCTCGCTTTTCATGCCTCATATTCACGCCGGGACACACCCACAGTCTCATGGCTCGGGAGCGACTCCTCCAATGTCAGCCCTCCTCCCACTCGCGGAGAGGCACTCAGTTTTCGCCGACGTCCACCCATTGCTTGCCCACAGATTGGCCGGCCTTTCTCGCGTCTCCTTGGGTCTTTACAAGATCACCCATGACACCCGTGTAGCAGTTTGGTGATACTGGGCATCGAAAATCAGTACCCCAGTACCTTTAAATCAGTACCCCAGCACCTTAAAAACTGAGTTACCCCCTCCTGTAGTGTTCGACTTGACTGTAGAAGCCAGCTATGCTTTTATTTATGCCACTGCTGTTTTATGGCGTCACTAGTTTGGAAACATTCCTTAATTATGACATCAATGACATCAAGAAAACAATGTTCAGGGGCTGCACTTACATGGGGATCCCTCAACGCATGATTCTACTCATCAGGTGTTCTTTTGCCTCGAGAGTTTTTTCAACCTAAATAACGAGCAACTAAAAGCGGGATGCTATAAATAAACAAAGCAATAAAGGAAGGAATTGTTTTGAACAATGCATTTAGTCATGTTTTATGTGCTTCTTGTAACAACAGGATTCCCAGGTATGGATGGCACTGATGGAATTGGATTACCTGGTCCTCCAGGAGCGCAGGGCAAATCTGGCTTTCCGGGCCTCCCTGGAAAAAGAGGTGCCCCAGGACCTGCTGGAGTGTGTGACATGTCTATCTGCTACCCATCCTATAACCTCAGGGAAGAGCATTACAGCAAAGGGCCTAATTTCTGACATAAGTATGCGCACAGATATAAAAACTATATGTGACAAGCATCTCTGCACTGCACAGGGTCGAATTCTTTACTCAACGGCATTCAGGAGAGCAAATATAAATGGCTGAAACGGATGCTAGATGTAGTAATTCTAGATGCCTTATACATGCAGTAATACTGGAAGGGCAGTGGAATTCAGGAATTCAGAGCAGAGCATATTCACTGCTTTTGTTGATGACAAGACATGAAGGGCATTCTTATTATGTATCACATATGGAGACACCTATTTGTGCTCCCTCACCTATTAAGCTTGATTGCAATGCAAGATGACTTGATTGATCCGCCCGAAATGTTTCTGAAGCTAAACTAATTGTCACTGTACTTCAAGGGTACATACGTTGTAGAGCATTTGAGTAAAATCTATACAATATATCTCGGTAAAAGACAAATATTTGGACTCCGGGGTGTATATATACACTTGCACTGCCCAAAAGAAGCTACCTCCATGTGAACATACATACATTATGCAAGACCAAACATGCATTGTTCTAAGAGTATTTAATCCTTTTTTTTTTAAAAAATATAAAACAGTGATGTGTATTCAAATGCTGCTTAGGTTTAACTGACTTTATTATTATTATGAGGAGTGAAAAAATAAGCCATATTAGATAATTTTTTCCACAAGTGTCATTTATTTAATGTACTTTATTCTCTTGACAAATACACTTTTCTTTTTCTTCAGAACATCTTGCATTCTTATTAAAAAAATTTCTAAATATCTTCTACCAAAAAGGGTTATTTTTTAATATCATTTTATTTGTTATTAATATTATTTAAAGAACTTCCCTTTTTCTCCCAAATGGAATCTACTGGTAAATCAAAACCCTTAAAATAGCCAAAAAGGAACACACCCTCAATGAGTCTTTACTTTAAAGGCTATAGAATCACACAAAAATTTAAAATCTGTACATATTTTATTTTACATCCTGCAGTTTTACTTTGTGTTAAATGTCCATGCAGTAACTAAGTTGATTAAATATTTTTTGGTGTTCTATTGTGAGTCTATTTTGTTCTTGAAACAAAATGAAGTTGTGTATGGGTTGAGCAATCGTCACAAATGCGAGAAAATTGTAAAAACACAATTTTGGTGCAGAAGAACAAGGGATTGTGAAATAGTTTGAGGAAGTTCATGATGCCCGGATGAGTCAAAATTTTACACCCACATCTACACACACACACACACGCACACACACAGATCTATATAAATCATAGCTCTAGATTGTGCTCTTTATTCTTGACCATCTTTAGTCAGTCTAGCCCTTGGGCCAAAACCTTTGTGCTTTGTGTACAAAAGTCAACTCGTCAGTCTTAACACCTCACTGTGGTAAGTATATATATATATATATTTTTTTTTTTTCCTTCCAAACATCATTATTATAACACCACAGTACATTTTTAAGCTATTATTAAAATTGTTCTTTATAACAGGTTGCATGCAATATGGACACATTTCCCACAACACCTGTGTATGACTACACTGATGACAATACTACAATGGTTTATGTGATACCATGTAACTTGAAGGACATTACTAATTTCAGCAGACATTTATTGCCGCCCTTCTACACTGTCATATTCATTATCAGTATGCTGGGAAATGGACTGGTGCTGTTTATCCTGTTCAAGTTTGAAAAGCTCAACACCGTCACCAATATATTCCTTATCAACTTGGTGGCGTCGAATCTGATTTTTACTGCTGGTCTTCCGTTTCAAGCGGTGTACCATAGTTCGGTGTGGTCATTCGGTCGAGGGGGTTGCAAGCTGATGAATGGCACCTACCACCTTGGCTTCTACAGCTCTGTGCTGTTCCTCAGTCTCATGACTATTGACCGTTACCTGGCCGTGGTGCACGCGGTTGGTGCCACGAAGTGGAGGCGGAGCTGCTATGCCTACATTTCTGCCACTGCTGTCTGGATAGTTTGTTGCTTCACTAGTTTGGAGACCTTCCTTAACTATGATATCGAAGACGACATTGTTCAAGGGCTGACCTGCACTTACATGGGGAATCCGCAACACAAGATAATACGCACGTATTCGCAGGTGGCGCTTTTTTTCATCTTCCCATTAGCTGTAGTCTTATACTGCTACATCATGATCGGCTTGAAAGTTCTGTCGACTCAAATGAGGAGCAAACAAAGGCCCCTGAAGTTAATTTTTGTCATCGTGGTTCTGTTTTTCCTGTGCTGGACCCCATACAACGTCATCACCGTGATGAAAGAAAATTCTAACAGAGACCCGTGTGATTACAGCTTTGACTATCTGCAGTATGTCACTCACAACATTGCTAATTTATACTTCTGTGTCAACCCGCTGTTCTATACTTTTGTGGGTCGGAAATTCCAGAATCACGTGCGCCGCTTCCTAGCCAACGAGGTGCCTTGCTTGAAGACTCTCCTACATGTCAGTGAAAGCAGCAGATCGTACTCAAGGTGAAGGATTAGAGGACGAGGAAAAGAAATACGGCAGTACGAAATATTCGGGGGGAAAAAAGGAGCAAATTGATTGGAAGCATTTATTTTAAAATGTAGTTTATGTTATGGAAAGAAAAGTATTTCCTTATCAATGTGCAATATTATAGTTTATAGTTAGTCACTTAGAGTTCCTCAATTTAAAACACTTTATACACACACACACACACACACACACACACACACACACACGCATGCGTGCAAAGCTTTATTTTACACAGAATATATTTAGTGAACGTATCTGTACAGTCCAAATCATATTAAAACTATATAAAAAATACATTCAATTCAGTTTTATTTGCATTGCACATTTAATAGTAGATTGTCCCAAGGCAGCTTTACACAGATGACAAGTTTATTACGTTTGAATTTATAAGTCACCATAAATTTGTTCCTTATAAGTTTATCTCCATTGAGTGAGCCAGTGGTGACAGTGATTGGATGGTATGTGGAAGAAACCGTGTAAGGATCCAGACTCAATGTGGAACCATCCGCATCTGGGGGATACACTGGATGTCTATTGATTACAGTTTTATCATTGTTCATGCAAACTGTGGTTGTAGGCCATTGAAGTAGAGTGCAGGATTTAATATTAATTAAAAATTAAATATATTCTCAAAGTTATTCAAGTTTACTTATATAAATTATAGTGATTTGTGTTTAATATATGAGCATGAAGATAATTTCACAAATCTTATATTAACAAAACAGGAAACAGATATCTGCGAAAGATCCTGTCCTGATATCCTGTTTATGGGAAATGGAAAAAGAAAACAAAACTTTACCTTTTACATATTTTTACTTATGTTTTTCTTTTTCTTGTGGTTTGAATTTTCACCTTTTTTTTTTAGCATTTTAATTTTGGGCAATTACTGATTATAATTGCATGTTGGTTTATAATGATTGTATTAAACAATGGGGAAAAGTTGTTTATAAAAATTATAGTACTAAACAAAGTAAGGAAAATAAATAAATAAATCATCTGTCATTGTTGGTTAGTTTAATTATTGTGCTCTGTGGTCAATGGCAAAGTATTAAGGTAATGACTAATGCTTATTTGTAACTGCCGAAAAAAAAGTCACCAGGATGTCTGCACTTACTCAATCTATTTATCTAATGTACTTTTTTTTTTTTTACAGAAATTAATGTAAGAGTTAATGCTGATACATTCCTTTGGGTAGGATGAACAATTGTGATTATGAAAATGTCTGCCTGTTACATACTGTAGCCATTTATTATATGTGCAATGATTTGCTGAACCTATATTGTTTGGCTAATAGATGAAACAGTTTGTTGTCATGAATAAAACATTCCATTAATTAAAAGAAGAAAAAAAAAAGACCATAAGAAAAAAGAATAAATTGTTGAATGAATGTTGAAAACACATGAAGTGATGAAATGATTATTAACACAAATAAGAGTATAATATGTGTATGAGCAAATTAAGCTACAAGATATTTCAAATTGTCAAGGTTATTCCACAATGACAATATAAAGCTATACTTTTTTGCTTATACTTTTTCTCATAAATGCATTCGTACGGTAATTTTACTTGATACACCAGAAACTAGAGAACGGAAAAGTGAATAATGTAAGGCGTTGTATCTTATGAGTCTATGGTTTAATCCTGAAATCTAACTTTACTATTTGACTCTGGGTTCACTGGTGTCCTCTCACCTCCCAAAACCCAGAATATATGAATGAATGAATGATTGCACAACGAAAAATTGTGTTTGTCATTGACGTACCTGTGCAAAAATCTCCTCAGATAACACGTAATGTTTCAGACATAATGCAAAACAAGTGGCTCCAGGATTGACTGATCCAAATTACTGTCATGTGGCTGTTTCACTGTTGATGTAAATTCACTCCAACGCTACAATATGTCCAATTATTGTCAAATAACCATTACATTTAACTTGTCCTAATTAGGAGAGCTGACAGCTGTATAGCGTTCTGTTGACAGTGTGGGGTTTGGTGTGCCACCTTAATATATTCATGCAACTTAATTAACTGAAGCTTGCATTTGCACAAAATGTATCGTGCTGGCTTATGAGTGTTATTTTAACTTTATCTTGTTTTCTGAAATAATATGAAACAGTAATTCCGAAATTGAGTAGCATTTATGAAATGTCATGGCTAAGTATGGTTTACAATGCTAGTTTTTTAAAATAAGTAATAAATCCTTGATCACTAAACTATTTCTTATCGACAAAAAATAACCACAAACAACACAAATATCAGATATTGTGTTCATCTTCCACAGTAGTATCCAAGCTGTCAATTTCACATAAAGAAGGAAGAAGGAAGGCTGACTCATGCAGATGTATTTTGGTTGATGATGCAAAGTCATGTAAGGAATGAAGAAAAGGGTAGTGGTGGGCCAAGATCATTTTCCAACAAAATGGGGAAAAACAATTAGTCTCCCAGGCTAGTCAGTGACCAAAAAGCATATGATGTAGAGTCATAAATAAAGTGAGCGAGGAAAGCTACAGGAACTGTAACTTCACTATGTCAATAAACTTGTCTTTCCCATTTGGATTGCTCATACACTCTGCCCTTAGGCCAAAATGTATCATTTGAAAAGCAATGTCCTACTGACTAAGCAATGCCGGGACAGCTCTAGAACAGTAAGAAATAGCCTGCCACAACATTTACTGTCAACTGTAAATTGCAACCCACACACTTTTAGTACTCAGGTGTTGAACGATGCCCATTTTTCCTGCATTTTGTGACATTTTTCAAGTTCCAGAATGTCTTCTTTATAACGGGTCAGGTGCTTTCTGAATATTCAGTTTTACCGTAAATACAAAATGTGCAAATTATTATTTTGAATTAAATATACTGTAAATACACATACTGTAAGTATAGAAGCGTTTACCAATATCTAAATGTCATATGAACTTATACATTCATTCATCTTCTATATCCGATCTTCCTTCGGGTCGCGGGGAGTCTGTGCCTATCTCGGGCGTCTATTAAGGCAGGACACACCCTGGATGGGGTTCAACACACATTCAAACATTAGGGACAATTTTCCAAGGTGCCAATCAAACTACCATGCATGTTTTTGGACCGGGGGAAACCGAGAAACCCGGAGAAAAAAAAACCCTGAGGGGAGAACATGCAAACTCCACACACACATGGCCAAGACGGGAATCGAACCCAGACCCTGGCGGTGTGAGGCGAACATGCTAACCACTAAGCCACCGTGCCCCTGAACTCATACATCATATGTGCAAAATGGGTATTGTCCAGTTTATACTTCTCTATATTTATATAAATGTTGCCAAACTGAAATTTAAGATTTCAAATTATTGATATTATTGTTCAGTTTATGTTACTGCATGGCTATTCAATGGGAATAAGACTGAGTTGTGAAGTTCAATGAAGATATATATATATCATATATATATATAGATATATCTATATATATATATATATATATATATATATATCTAGTATATATGTATATATACATATATCAGTGTCAGTGTTCAATTTTGTACTTTTTAAATGAAAAATAACAGGAAAATATATTCT
Source organism: Kryptopterus vitreolus (assembly GCA_030449085.1). Taxonomy (NCBI): domain Eukaryota; kingdom Metazoa; phylum Chordata; class Actinopteri; order Siluriformes; family Siluridae; genus Kryptopterus; species Kryptopterus vitreolus. Next base: position 10,314,090 of record JACRUU010000002.1, on the reverse strand, counting down.
GGTTCAATAGAATTTTCTAAATCTGTCTTCATAAATGTATGTTTGCATACATAGCAATGCATTTATACATATTACATTGAAATAATCTATTTAATACCTTTATTTAATGATAACCTGCGGGAGTTAACAAACCAGAAATATGAACAAATGTGGAACACTGGGGCATATTTCTAATAAAGTAATTAAATCAGCTAAAAAAGGCATAAAAACTAATGCTCTGTTAAAGACAAATATAAATCAATGACAGGGTGGTGTGAGAAGAACCAATATACAGCAGGAGGATTAAAATAAATAAAAATGTGTCCTGATGTGCTTTATTCATTAGTTGATGCACTAATATTGTTTCTGTTGCCCTACAGCAGCTTTAAATAGTCATTTCCTCATCGCCGTCTTGAATTTCTGTCTTAAAAATAAAACAAGAAATCCCTCTATCCTAAACATGTTTTTTCTTTCCTGTGAATGCTACAAAGCACTGACAGTGAAGACTCATTCCAGAAATGCAATTTAAATGCCCCTGCACAAGAAACTTCATTGTGAGTAAGCTGTGACAACATACGAAATTGGAACAAATACAATGATACAAACTTTGGATTTACCCGACAACCAAAATGTGTGTTTATTTGTGTGTATTGCACAAAATTAATAACCATCTTCAGATGGCACGGATTCCAGCATTATAGCGTTCTGCTTTGAATTTCTCAATTTTTGTTTCATAAGTTGGTTGTCAAAATCTTTTACATCATCGATCCGCTCTGCAGCAGGGGGTGGTCGAGTGTCAGCTGTGGATGGAGAGGAGGCGGACGCACATGCCATCGTGCATGAACTGGGAACTGGAATGACTGAAGTATGGGTGCAAACGAACAGCCCAGATCTGTGCTAAGAATAAACTTGTCTTCCTTCACACCTTTACGCTCATGGGTTCTGCACATTCGTTTTGAAAATCTGATCATAACCTATTTAGATAAAGTACACATACGTAAGTAAATAAGGCATAGTTCACTAATGACTTACCTGCTCCTTGTGATACAATTCATAAATAAATTTGACATTGTACAGAACAATGGTGCCTGGGTTTGAGATCTATTCAATTCAATTTCGCCTTTTTGTAATTGTTTGTATAGTGAGTTAAAGAAATCCAGATTTAGTTGAATAATTTCTGTTCTATATGACTTGTGCTTGGTGGTGAGGGTGGTACCAGAGATGGGAAGTAACTGAGCACAAATACTGCACTATTGTACAAATACTGCACTTAAATAGATTATTATATATTAAATATGCATATTAAAAATTAAACATATAAAAAAAAAAATATATATATATATTATATACTGGGCTCCTTACTGCAGCAAAAGAGAAACATTTGACCGTTTGTCCAGAGATCATGAGGTCCAATCCTGAAAATGACACGGTCAGCAAAAAAAAAAAAAATAAATCATACCCTTTCACTCTACTGTCAATCACAGAGACACAAGACAATTGTGAGAGCCTGTGGGGTCATTCATACAGAAGGGGCAGATAGCACGTTCCTATGTGTGTGTTATTCAGCCTCGAGGCATGAGCAGACAATTCTTAAATTAAAGTGACAACTGATTGACTCATTAACCTTCATTAACATGTGGTGTCGGTCATAAATATTCTTTATTCTTTATTTATTTAATTTTTGCACAGTGAGCAATACTTGACATTGGGGAACCCCTAAACCCTAACAACCCCCGCTCTCCCCAAAAAAATCCAGAAGGAAATCCATTGTATTAACCTTGCTGTAAGCAGAACTTCTTAACATACTGGCATTCAGGAAGATCATCTCCAGGTTACTTACGTAACCCGGTTTGACGCTAACAAGACTCTATGTCGCTAACACTTCAATGTGCTGTGCACTGAATGTGTGAAATCTTGTCGCCTTTTATAGCGACGTGAGTTGCCAGCAGATGACCAGTGAGTTCATGACCAGTGAGTATAAATGTGCGACGGACCCAATGCCATCTTCAAGTGGTAGTAAGCGCAGATGGAGATACAGGCAGTGTGGCAAAGCAAAGCAAAGCAGCATTCCATTCCCTCAGGGATACAGATGTCGCCATTAAGAATATGCGTTTCTTCCCACGTCTTGCCGCAATTCGTACCATAAAATCCCAGTGAATCCTGCAGGCACCAGAGAACACGAAGAAAACCCCCTGAGGCACGGGGAGAACATGCAAACTCCACACACACATGGCTGAGACGGGAATCGAACCTGGACCCTGGAGGTGTGAGGCGAACCTGCTAACCACTAAGCCACCATGTCCCCTTCAGATAAATTATTATTATAAAATTATCTTTATTATTTTTATCCAGATGAACTGAAGTTATTTTTCTTGCAAGTTAATAATAGAAAAGTAAGTTTTCTCCTCATTGAGGGGGCCCTTGTGTGGAGGATGATCTCAACAACCTCAGTTGAGAGACCAGATTCTAGCAGAGATGCTCTTCAGGGGCATCAGCCACAGTCTCCCCAGCATGGGGTGTGGATAGAGGAGATTTTTTAGAACATTTTTAGAATAGTGTTTAGAACAGAGCCACCAGGTTTAACTTGGCCAGTGAGAGGCTACCAAGAGGAGATGGACTCCTTCTCTGCTACTACTCTCCTACTCTCTCCAGAATTTCTAGGAGCAGCATCATAGACTGGTGTGGGCTTGACAGGAGGGACAAGAGGGTCTGAGAGCCTCTTAGACCTGTGAGAAAGTACTTTAAAGCGGGTTTCCCCAGAGCCAACACTGTAGGGATATCATATGCCACCACTTCTGAGCCACCACTGTAGGGGTATCATATGCATGAGTACCAGTGGTATTATGGTGGAAGCTGCTGCTATAGGGAAGCCACCGTAGTAAATACCATGCCTAGCCACATACTGGTAGTCTTCATCCCCAAAAGCAAACCTCAGGAACTTCCTGTGAAAAGTAAGAATGGGGATGTGAATGTATGCATCCTTCAGGTCCTTGATCACAAACTAGTCCTGGGACTCCTTACGACCTCAGATTAAGCATCTTGAACTGAATCAGATAGAGGATTCATCCTTCTTGGGGACCAAGAAGTAACAGCTGTAAAGGCTGGACTTTTGGGTGAGCAGAACGACCACCTTGATGATCATATTGTTTAGAAGAATTAGCACTTCTTGATCCTTGACCAGAGCCTGCTGTGGGCCCACCAGGGTGGAGGACACCCTGTTGAATCAGGGTACATGGTAGCCCCGGGACGTTTTGGTCTCTGGACCATAAGATCATGGGTTCAAACCCAATCACCACTAAGCTGCCACTAGTGGGCCCTTGAGCAAGGCCCTTAACCCTCAATTGCTCAGTTGTAAGTCGCTCTGGATAAGGGCATCTGCCAAATCCCATAAATGAAAATTTGCATAGGATAGGAACTGCAAGGTCTTACCTTGTCCAAGAGGGTGCAAGACACAATCCTACACTCATGGTAGGTTTCCACATGTTCCCAGGAAGTGTTTTAAGGGAATCAGGCTCTTAAGGCTAACCAGCAAACGTGAGAGCAGAGCCAGGAGTACCAGCATGGGATATACCTCCTTGGAAGATGAAAGGAGGTGGCAGCATGTGCCTTCCCCAAGTTCACAACATCACCAGATATAACAGGGATTTACAGTTGCTATTGCTTCTAGCCAGTTCTCGAGTCCGCTTAGTCTGTTCCCAGCAATCTACACACAGGAGCACCATCCCAGAGAAGGCAGGATATAAGGAATATTGATAGTGGAAAATCGGAAAATCAGCATAGATATGCTCTAAATGACTCCCTCATGAGCAAAGTAGCATACATCTAGCAAGCTACACACTAGGGTGTGCATCACTCCCACTACAAAATGCAGGGTATAAAGGGTTCTAGCTTTGCTGGCGAGTGTGCATTCCTTGAGAGTGTATCCCAGGGAGTAGATCATGCACATAAATATGCTCTTATTGCCATAGGCTGGCTTGCTCAAGAGTTGACCTAAGCCAGCAATGAAGTATGTGCATACCCCCTGGAATGAAGGTAGGCTTAGAAGGAATATCGCTGTCATGATCGAGAGCACTTTCTTCAAAAAGCGCTCTCCTGGATCAGGGAATAGGCTTATATATATATATATATATATATATATATATATATATATATATATATATAATGTATTTTTTTTTTTTTTTTTTTTTTTAATTTAAAAATGAAATTTGAAATGTGTTAGCATTAACTGTGAAAGGGAGCTCCACCTCCTTGGAGGAAGAAGGATGGGGCTTGCTGGATCTTTGTCGTGTGAATAAACTGCTGAAGGAATGCTTCAGAATCCAACAAGAGAGCACAGGTTATGTCAGTTGAGGAAGGAGAATGCTCCATTCCCTCTGCCAGATTTATTTGCAAACCCCACGACATTGGCCACCACTCAAAATAGTGAGCTGGACCGGAGCGGATAAGAAAGCTAGCAAGATTGCTTCCTTTCACTTTCATTTTTAAATGAGAGCCTCCTTCGAGACCTGGTTCCCCAAATAAGCTAATAGAGCACATGTGTATCCTAGCCAAAGTCAAGGAGAGATACACAGCCTCAAAGCTTTACTTTTCTGGTCATGACATCATCTGTCGCGACTCACTCCCGTTGTTATAAAAGGTGATGAGATTTTACACATGTTCAGAGCACAACACACTGAAGTATTCCCAAAGAGTCACCAATGCAGATTTCCTGAAACGGAACATGATATGCTCGCTGCGAATGAACAGAAAACTCAATCCACTTGAATGTATTCCATTCGTATTTTTAATAAGACTGTCATGCTGTCCTTGATTTTCTCCAAACATAGTTTTACTTAATTATGGGATTGCACTAGCATGTACCTTGAAATGCATAGTGCCTGGCAGCTTCACAATGAACTGCGATTTTGTGTTTCATTCTTCCACTTCAATCATGTTTCCAATTTTATTTTGAAAAGATTTTAAAGATTTTTTTGAGGGTTCTCAGTGTTTTAAAAAAATCACTGAAAAATAACCATGCGCTGAAGTAGTTTCCAGGACTCTACCACTGAAATGAGCATGTAGGGAAAATTATAGTCATATCCGCATGCCACATTCTCTATCAGTGTTCCATTACAATAGCAGGTCAGGGTCGATCAATGACTAAAATATTTTCTGATTTGACAGGTATATGTTTGGCATAAGCAATACCACATGGAAACTGTACTGTTAGTAAGCAGAAGTGGAACCACCTTTCGAAGCGCATATGGAGGGGTAGCTCAGTGGTTTGTTAAGTCTGGGCTACTAATTGGAAGGACAGGGATTCGAGCCTCGGTATCATCAAGCTGACACTCTTGGGTCCGTGAACAAGGCCCTTAACTCTCTGTGCTCCACATGGTGTTCCAAACAAGCTGACATATGCGAAGAAAGAATTTCTGTGTGCTGTAAAGTGATTAATTTAGTCTATTCTATTCAGTAGATGGACAGATAGATGTGACAAAATAAATTAATGGCATTTTGGAGATGATTCATAAATCATACTGTAGATAGTTATATACGTGGCCAAGAAAAACATACAGGTGGTGCTTAAATACTTAAGAACCCAACTAGAAATATATTCATGCTTATAATCATTGTACATGGATGCAGTTACAAGCTATTTATAGTTTGTAGAGAAATGATTTGAGCTGCTCAGGTTTACCCAAAACAGATGTGACACAGAACAATGATGTCTCACAAGATTTTCGTAACATACTTTCTGCTAAGAACCTCATCAATTGTTGCATGCGGGTAAACTCCTGCCCTTGTTTCTAATGCTGGTGCTATGTCTTGATATGCACAGCATGTTTGATGCTAGCCTGGGCATCATCCTAAAGCTCATCAGAATTTATTCTGATAAACTTCGTGATTGCAATCTGGCTCGGGTCTCCCTGCGCAGATTTCAGGTGGGATAATCAGCATCTGCTTATAGTAACAACAATGGATGGTAAATCGAGCAACAAAATAAAAGAAAGGTGACAGTGATGTGACAATTCTTGATAGTAGTGTATACCCATGTATACTCACTGAACACTATTCATACAAGATGCTTAAAAAACTGTGTTCCACAGTTTTATGATATATATATATATATATATATATATATATATATATACTATATATATATATATATCACTTTTTAAAGCAGAAATATTTGGTCAGATTAACCCAATTCAGTTCAAAATGTATACGTTTTCTTTCATTTCTAGTTACACCATGACGTTATTACGAGAAATTGGCTTTAACAATGTCACTACAGTTTCTTGGAAGCCCCAGACAGTCCCAATTAAGTTTTTTTTATATATGAATCAGCAATCTATTACTTAATATCCTTCTCTTTTTAACAAGGCATAAAAAGATCCTTGTACCATGATTTTTTGCTTGCATGCCTGCAGACTACTGTCACTGCCAAGCCACGATTATAACTGCGCTGTCACTTTTTCACTGAAGTAATATAAGGACTCTTACAATCTAATACTTAGAACTCATTAAACAGTATTCACATTTAGATAATCTCCTCCCCCTAAAAACTCACTTTCAGTGAAAAACCACAATCAGCTCAGAACAGACAGAAAAAAAGGGCCTCTGTCCTCAGGCATGTTCTAGTGTACAGAAAAGCAAGCCATGCTTTAATCAGCTCTCTTCTTGCCAGTAGATATAAGTGTATGCATGCCTCCTGAGGCTTTAAGCAGTCTGTTTGAGTCTACGCGTGGGCCTAAGAGACACACAAGATCCTAAGGCAAAGCAATGATTGGCCAGTTTCACTGTTGAATGCACTGCAGTCAGGATTGTGGGAGAATGGTGGGGAGGCAACAACAATGATAACAACAAACAAAAGAAAAAAAAAAGAAAGAAAAAGTTAGCTTTAATGCAGTCATCAAATGCTGCAAATTCTGATGAAACTGAATTAGCTCACAAAAATGACAATATCTATGAGTAATTATAATAAGTTATAATTAATTATAAATATTTAAATTATACCTCAAAATTAACTGTACTAGAATCAATGTGGTAATCATTTCATCAGTCACATCAGCAGTCCTCAAAGGACCAGTTGTATCTATAAGACAGTATATAGTATTTGATGACCGACACCACCTCATAACACAAAAGATATTCTGTTTTTTATGTATTCACTTTCCCATTTTTCTTGGAAGTGCCTTCCATCTATCTACATACATTTTTCGCTTCCTGGACATGTTGGGATAATTTGTAGTAATTTCTCAATTCCACTTGTTGGAAAAATCCCCCCTGATGGGGATACACTGCAATCTAGTGGGGGAATCTGTCACTTCATGGGTAACATAGTCGTATGCATTGTGGAAGTAGTTTATTGTCAATGCATGCGTTAAATCAGCATAACCTTATTTTAAGACAATCATGCACCTTTAAGCTTTTGCGGAACACATAAAATGACGTGGCCAGCCACAGGTCCACAGGCCTTGATTTTGGCATATGTGCTGTAGATAAAGGAGATTCTTGATGAGTTCTGAGGATTAATTAATAAGGTCTATCAAGTACTCCTGAAAATCAGAGTTCATGGTGAATAGACAGAGTCCTTGAAAGTAAAGGAGTCCCATCTCTAAGCAGGTCTGAGCAATGATTGGTATGAGTTCAGGACTTTTGCTGGTTCCGTACTCACACCTAACTTTGATGGAATGGCCAATACAAAACATGAAATTTTGGAGGGGAAAACGTTTCTTTGTCTCTGTTCAGGGCCTATTTGCATGTTTATGGCTGGTCCAGAGAACTACCCAAAATATAGTAAAAAAAAAAACAATATGATGCACTTCATGATCACATATCATACCCAATTGTTTAGGAAATAAATAGTAGATCATTTTGATACCAAGAATGGAAAGATAGGCAATATTAAAGAGAACAGTTTACGCTATTATTTAGAGTATTGTATCCTCTTCTGAGTCTATTTTTCATACAGACTACCATTTTTGAACTTAAGAGCCTTTAGTACTCAGAGTTTGTATGCCCAGGTTCTACAGACTGCATCAACGTTATCAGCATGTATCATGTGCACTGTCTGATACTAACTTTGTTTCAGGCACTGATGGATAGCAGCAGGTCCCCATCTCCACATACTGGAGCAATTGCATCATGTGACAGCACAGTGGATATCCTCCCTCAGGGCTCATAAACTTATTATGACCTTTCTGAAAAGACTAAAGTGCCTCCCATCTGTCACGATTCCCCAAAAGTCAGACATGAGATCTTCACCTTGTGCTGAAATCTGTTAATGTGCTTCATAGAAGCTCTTGCAAGATACATTACTTTAAAAACAACCCTTTTTTTCCCAAGCAATTATCAGAAGAGATGGCTGTTGTCTACATTGACATTCTCATTTGTTTAATTTGTACACATTTCCAGGTAACCCTAAAGTGTGCAAGCCCCTCATATGCACAAGAAAGCAACCAGGTGTTTCCTGCCATCTGGTGTTCACAGAGCCACAGTCACATAAATGACTTAGGTTAAGTTCATTTCACAAAGTAGAATGGTATTGGAGCTTAAATACTGTATAAGATTGCCAGTAGAAAGATTTGAATTGGAATATAAATTTAGCCTTGCCTTTAAAGTGGCCGAACACAGGGTGTTAACAGGTGGCAGTGCATTCGCAATTTTGGCCAAAATTTAGTCTACAAATATCATTGCATTTGCAGAATAATATTATCATCACCCTCTGGATGTTTTTTTTGTCATCCATGATCTTTATGTATGATTAGAAAAATAGCAACTGTATTCAAACCAATACAAACTGGGCTTAGGCATGAACAAATAAGAAACAATTTAGTTTTAACCAGAAATTCGAACACCAGCAGGGAAATAATGATATTTCATGTGTTTTAGTTCCTATTCTATCCCGTCATTTGAGTCAACAAACAAAATTGGTAAAACAGAAGAAGAAAAAAAATGTTACAAATGAATGAATTAACTCTGCAAAACAAGGATCTTAGAAAATGAAAATCTGATCAATTTTATCTAGTTGCCTGTTAATAAGATTACTATTCAAAATGTTTACAACTATTTATATTTTTTGGTAAAAATAGTTTTATACCGTTTGTTCACCAATGTTATTAATAATACATTTAATTCCTTATAATATGAGATTATTAACTATTGATTATTAATTATTTTTGCATCATAGTATACGAACTCAGTGAGAAACCTCTGAAAAAAACGTAAATAAAAGTTATGCTAGCTTTTCTTTTTCTTTTTTTGTTTTGTACAAAAAGTGTGCAGAAGGCTATTGCAGCAAGTAGCTAATTACACAGATTAAGCATCACACACATTCAGAAACCCATTTGCTATGTAATGCCGCACTTTGGCCTTGATGATATTTTTGAGGATGGGAAAGAGCAGCGCTGATGTCAGTGCAGCACTTATACTTTTCATACACTCGTTGAGCAGATCACTGTGCATGGTGATGATGAGACACCTGAGAGCCTGCTGATAATTAGTTAGAGGAATAAAGAACAAAAAAAAAAAAAACATACTGGAAATGCCACAGGATACATGGCACAGCTGTGCAGAGTATAAAACAAGTTACCATCTGTCAACTGGCATCATATCAGTATAAAAATATCTAATACATGAATTCCATATATCTGTGAAAAGCATATCGGGCCGTGCTATAACTGTAATCATTAAAAATAAAATCCAGCAACATTAAAAAGGAAAAAAAGCCCCTCTGTATTCGGCATTACATGTCAGATATCATAGTGATTGTGCGTTTTGTTGGATCGTAGATCACACTCTACAACAGTAAGATATATTTCATGCCCCTCTTAATAAACATTTGCCTCATGTTCCATTTGGTCGTAATGGTAGTCTATTTGAAAAAAAATATATAATTTTCTAATTTGCCTCAGCAGATGTTTAGCAAGTGCAGCAAAAAAGAAAACACCGCCATTGTGTCAGCATGTTATAACAGAAAACAAAAAAGGTCACAAACAACAATTAACCTTGCTAACATTGCCCCAAAACTTAGTCGAGCTTCAATCAGCCGTCTTCGCTGCAGGCAGGTTGTATTAATTCAACACTCGTCACATCTTTTTCCACAGTAAAATTCCACAGCGAGTCCACACTGTGCTTTGGCAGGGAAGAAGGCGTCGCATCCTGAAGCTCTCATGCCTAACGCCGTATCTCGACCGTACTGATTTAGTACAATGTGCTCCCATACACTGCCCTGAAGTCATATTTTTACAACTTGGTTTTTATGGACGTGACGTACATTTTCTGCTGTCGCACATTTGTTAATTAACGTCTGACACGAGGCAGTATATTTCTCCAAGAGAATTCACAAAGGGTCAAAGTTCATCAGCGAGCCACTCTTTGGAATTAGTTTTTTTAATATTACAGTTCTACCAGTACATTTTAATGACGTAAAAGGATGTGCAAAGTAATTATTCCTTATTTATAAGCTACTAAATACATTTGTAAAAAAAAAAACCAAACAAACAAACAAACGAACAAACAAACAAACAAAAAAAAACCTGACAAGCAATGGAGCCCAAAAAGAAATATTTTTTTCCAGCAAACTATTAATAACACTCCTTTCTTGTATATGTGGACAAAAAAATGAGTAATTAACTGCCTGTTGCAGTTGATAATGTTAGTCGTGGCACTGATCTGTGATGTAAAACTGCCATTACATGGAATAAAGTAGTGCAAATTAGCAACATTTGATTTAGAGCTAAACGGTTTCACTTGACACAATAGGAATTAAAACACCAGTTTAAAATCACGTGTAAGAAACATTGAATTAAGTAAAAGTGCAGCCGTTCTAGCAACAATCCACTTAATTAAGTGCAACAATCAATGATTACTTGATCTATTAGATCTATTAGAAAACTCCTTGAGTATTTACTTGACAAATGACCTTAATATACTTAATGACAAAATTATTCCTGGAATTCTTTATCTGAGGAGCGGATTTCTGAGTGAACAATTAGATTAACTAATCAAGTGAACGTATGCAAAATAAAGGCAATGCTAGCTTCTTGCTGCTGTTTTAGTAGTTTGGTTTAAGCAAAACATACAATTAAGATCGCAATTTACCAGTTTACCGGTTGTTGCATCTGTTGGGTGTTGAAATAGCAATGTCGTGGATTTTGTGTCATCATTTGCAGTTTTATACAAATCTAACATTGTACCCAGTACTCAAGCAAAAATAGCACATGCATTCGGTAGGTTTACATTTAAAGCATTTGGCAGACACCCTTATGCAGGACAACTTATAACTGAGCAGTTGAAGGCTAAGGGCCTTGCTCAAGGGCCCACTAGTGGCATCTTGGTGGTGGTGGGATTTGAACCTGCCATATCTTTTCTATTTGAACAGGAGCAAATCCCGAGTGCAAAAGTGTACAAACTTACAAATTTGCGTTTGGGTTTTTCCCTTTTCATATTCAGAGTGTTCACGTGTGTGTACTTTCACATCAACCCCCCCCCCATTTAAGATACCTTTAACCTTTAAGATACCTTTTTTTTAAAGATACCTTTAAAAAATAATGTGTAAAAATATGAAAAAAATCCTCCCTATTACACACAATTTTATTGGAAAGTGGATAATGAATCATTTGCCTAAAATCAATATCTTTCTCTTTCCCTTTCTGTCTTGCAGCTCTGAACAGTAGTCCCATCACTTAGGAGATACACCACTGCACAGTAGCACCACATCAATCTAGCGTGTTTTTAAAGCTCTGATTTTCCAAGGTCAGCTAAAAGCAGTATTTTCTGCAGTTGTGGGGACGCATTTTCTTTTTTCTTTTTTTGTATACCCAGCTCTCTATGGGCCAAAGTCAGTGATGGATAAATCACTCAAATTTGCTATTTTTTGGCATTGTAGGCACAGCACGCAACACCCTGGCACCCGCCTGGTTTCCTCACGTCCCCAGTCAGCTTCTGAGAGCACACTCAACCCACGGTCTTCTGTTTTTTTGTTTTTTTTTTACTTTTTTTCCGACAAACACAACTCGACAGAGCTTCTAATTCTTTATTTTTACGATCTCGTCTGTTAGCCCCGTTTTCACACCACTCATGCTGCGGAGGCACACAAAGCTAAAGGATTTTAAGCTATTGCAAAAACCGTGGGGACATGTGCTGGGTATAAACACATTGAGTCAGTGTTAAACACACACAAACACACACACACATATCTAACTCTTTCTTATAATAAATTCTGCTATTTATTCTAACTCAGTTCTCCCTGCAGAGCGCTGGAGTCTTTAAAGACAATAAAACTCCCACCAAAACTCGTCCAATGCAAGTACATTACCAGGATGACAGTTGTCTTGTTAACAAATAGTTTCCAAATACAAAACTCTTAAGACTCAGACAAGTGTGGATTCTGACTTTTTGCATCATTCAAAAAGATATTAGTGGTTTTTTTTTTCTTCAGATTTGCAAACTTTTGTATGGTACTTTCTACATGTATATTTATACAGAAGTCAGATTGACACTGTAACCTAGTGCAGGCTGCCACCAAGGACTGACACACTTATTAATTACTGTCTTTATTCGAGCTTCATATCTCACTTACGCTTACTTGCTCCTGTTTCTTTGTGTCCAACTTTCTGTTAAAGATACCTGATCTGTTCAATCCAAAGTAATATATTTGTATTTTCTTAAATATTATTATTATTTTTCTTTTCAAGTGGAGCCATGAACATTTTTTAGAAGGGAAAACAAATCTCAATTGTCCATCTTAAAAAGAGAGAGAACAAGAATAAGACAGGTTAATAAATAGCCAGGAGTATATAAAGAACACATTTTATTGATGGTTGTTCTAATAAATTGGCAGCGTTTCATTTACAGCAGCATTTAGCAAGCGTCATTATTGAGAGTGCCTTAAAGAAGTGCTTCGCAGTGTCCATCAGAACTATATCTTTATGCAGTGTAAAAGGTTATAAAAGGAGCATACCAGCAAGTATAAATTCATTATAGAGAAGTTACTACCAGTAAGTGTTTCAACTAGAACAATATTAAATTGCACCAGCTCATAGAAAATATTATAATTGCTTTGCTTTTATAAAAAAAATATTAACCTGTATTGCAACTCAAGTTAAATATAAATCCAAGCCCTAAACCCACTTGTACATTAAAAAAAACAACAACATGTTTGTTACATTGATTTGGCTAAAAAGGGCTCCAGATGACCAATGTTCTGGCTTCCACTGTAGGAGAGGCGTGCTTCGTTTGAAATCTGCTGCCTTTTGGCCCTTGAAGGTCTGTTTGGCTGCATTGCTTCTATGACATTACACTTTATTGCCAAAAATATTTGAACACAATCTTGCATTCTGAAGTTCGCATGGCATAGGAATTGAATTGGCAAAGTATAACACACCAGCACAAACTCTTCCATCACTTTGGGGGCATTCGAGAGCACCAAACTGTTTATGATGGAACATTCAGTCATGTGAGTATTTTATTCATGTATTCAGCTATAAACGTTCCTCCATGTGTCACATATCATCCCCCACAGTAAGGAAAATGTGGAGCAGACTCTTTATGTCTCCTGTCAGAGCTAAATTATATTTAACTCTGCCTTACATTCGTGAATATTTTACACCGCTGATCAGTTCAATGGAAATTAAGGATAATTGAACCAATAAATCAAGCGTATGTTTACTAAAGTAGTTTGTGCTCTGGGCTTGTGACTTAGGTAAACACAGACACACACACACACACACACACACACACATGCTCAATCCCAATTTTATTATGAGTCTGATGCAACTGTCTTAACTATGCCAGTTATTATTTTGCTCCAGAATATTAGCAGGATTTCCAAGTAGAATTCACAACGAGAGCATCCATTATGAGCTATTTTATGTTTCTATTACTACATCAGAACCTCTGAGAATCAAACATTAATCACGGCCCCACTGTGTAGAATTCTCATCTCACATTCTCAGTTAAATTTCCCCCATCAGTTAATAATGTTGAACAATTTTCAGATCTCCTCATTTTCTCCATGGGTGGCACTGGCTATTAAATGGTGTGTTGGAGTCTCTGTGCTGTTTAAGACCAATAAGCCTGCTCCACTGGAGCCGATCATGTTTAGGAGAGAGCATGGCTCCTCACACACCATAAACACTAGTAAATTTTATTCATCCCATACATCAGGGATCATCACATTGCATTCTGCGATGTGGATGCAAACCAGAACCAAATATGTCATCGGGGTACAAGAGAACTCATAAACAAACACTAGTGTTGGTGAGTGCATGGAAAGAATTACGATAATTCAACATTTTTCCAACGTGAAAAATGGTGTGTTCTGTAGAAGGTTTCCGTTTGGCATTTATGTCAATCATTTGGCAGCTCACCAAAAGGACGATTTCAACGATTTACTTTCCCTTGACTGATTACTTATATGATGACAACTTGTACCAGGTATGAACAAAAAGATAATGCAATCGAAGACTTGACTGTATACATGTCTACATTAACTTATAACGTAACCATGGTCAGTTATTGCTGAGTGATATAATTGAATTAAGTATTTTAACCGTTTTCCGAGTATATTTTGTAGTGGAACATTTTGTCCTGGATCTGATCACAAGTCAAATTGTTAGATTATCACTATGTCATGCAATTATTCCATGGCCAGTGTTGGGGAGTAACAAGTTACATGTAAAGGGGTTACACAATTTAATTACAAAATAAATGTACCGTATTTTTCGGACTATAAGCCGCTACTTTTTTCCTAGGTTTTGACCCATGCGGCTAATAATACGGTGCGGCTTGTCTGCAGATTTTTTCCAGACCGCTAGGGGCTCTCTAACCGGAATTAGAATCAAAACGAACACAAAATAAATGCAAAGAAGAAGAATGCGCTAGTTCCTCTTTAGCAGATATAAGTGGGTAGAAGCGGATAGAAGGAGGACAAACTCTATCTTTACAAGGTTAAGGTGACGTCATTTCACACACAGGAGAAATGAAGGTAAATAGCGCTTATTTTCTCTTCGTTCTGTCCCGTTTTAATCAGTAAAGTCTCTTCTCAGTGCTTTCTCTCCCCTGCTCTTTTCCACACACACACACACACGCACACACACACACACACACACGCACACACACACACACACACACACACACGCGCACACGCGCACACACGTCGCGCGTTGCGCGCGCACACTCGCACGCACACACTCGCACGCACACACACTCTCACTCACACCGCGCGCGCTCAGACACACACACGCACACGCACACACGCGCGCGCGCGCGCACACTCGCACGCACACAGACACACACACGCACGCACGCGCACACACACAAACACACACACGCACACGCGCGCGCGCGCACACTCGCACAGCACACACAGACACACACACACACACACACACACGCTCACGCACACAGCACACACACACACACACACGCACACACACACACACACACACACATACACACACACACACACACACACACACACACACACACACACACACACACGCACGCGCGCCTAGTGTCCTAGTGTCGCGGACACGGACGCTCGATATATGTTTATGCCTAACCTTTGTCTCCGGTACTCCCGGTACCACGGCGCGCAGAGCGCAAGGCTCCCTAGCCTGTCTGGCCGCTCCGTATGAAGCGGCGTCTCCTGAGTTCTTTATTCTAATAAATCCTGTTTTGTATGAATTCCGGATCTCCGCGTTTCTGTGCAGCGTCCACCGTTACACCGTGTTAAAATACAGGTTAGGAAAGGTTCTAAAGCGGCAATTCAAAAGCGGATGCGGATGCGGCTTGTATGCCGGTGCGGCTTGTTTATGAATTTTTTTGGGTTTTTTTTTAAATAGAGCAGATGCGGCTTATATCCAGGTGCGCTTTATAGTCCGGAATTTACGGTAACTAATTTGTTACAGTTACTGAGAAAAAAAATTAACTTAAATTAATTAATTAAATGTTAAAGATTACAAACAGGGTTACATCATCTGAACAATTTCATGTAAAATCTGTGCTTTAGACTACGGCATTATTTTCAACTTAAACACGATTTGATTTGAATGATGACAATCTACTGCAGTTTAAAAAAATAATAATAATAAAAAAAAAAAAAAATATATATATATATATATATATATATATATATATATAGGGGGTATATATAATATAATGGGGCACGGTGGTTTAGTGGTTAGCACGTTCGCCTCACACCGCCAGGGTCCGGGTTCGATTCCCGTCTTGGCCATGTGTGTGTGGAGTTTGCATGTTCTCCCCGTGCCTCCCCCTTCCCAGTGCCTCAGGGTTTCCGGTCAGGGGGTTTTTCTCCGGGTTCTCCGGTTTCCTCCCCCGGTCCAAAAACATGCAATGGTAGGTTTATTGGCACCTTGGAAAATTGTCCCTAGTGTATGAATGTGTGTGTGTGATTGTGAGTGTGTGTGTGTGCCCTGCGATGGGTTGGCATTCCATCCATGGTGTATCCTGCCTTAATTTAATGCCCATAGACGCCTGAGATAGGCACAGACTCCCCGTGACCCGAGGGAAGATCGGATATAGCGGGAGAAGATGAATGAATGAATGAATGAATGAATGATATATATATATATATATATATATATATATATATATATATATATAGATATATTCATATATTTCTTTTATAAAGAAATTGAAGTTACACTACTTATTACATTTTGAATAGGGTCATTTGTAATCTGTATCCTATTACATCCCCAGAGTAACCTTCCCAACACTGTCCATGACTTCATGGCGATGGTTGAGTGGAGAAATCAGAATTAGTGACATCTAAGACACCCGTCATTTACTCTTAGCTCCTTACAGGATGTGATCAGCAGAGACCAAGGCATTGTAAGAACTTACAATAGTTACATGTAACGGTGTTATGCAATTTAATTACAAAATAAAAGTAACAGTAGTCCCTTACAGTTACAGGGAAAAAAAACATCATTTAATTACAGTTACTTTAGAAAATGTTGAAGATTACAAATTTTCCAATTTTCAAATTTCCCGGCTAAACACCCCCCCCAAATCGCAAATAAAAACCACTTTTTCAAAGTGCCACCTAGTGGACAAATGAAAGTAATCAAAAAAGAAATCAAATGTAATCCGTTACTTTACTTTTATAAAGTAATTGAAAAGTTACACTACGCATTACATTTTGAATAGGGTCATATGTAATCTGTAACCTATTACATTTCTAATGTAACCTTCCCAACACTGACTGTAAATAGGTAATAAATCCCCTGCACACCTGCTCACTTATGCACCTATTAATCAACCAATCATGTGGCAGCGGCACAATAAATCTTTAAGGCAGAAAAGTATGTGTTTATTTCCACATCCAACACCATGTGAAAAAATGTACTAAATGTAACTTTAACCACAGCATGGTTGCTGGTACTAAACATGCCTGTCTGAGTATTTCAGAATTGTCTGGAATTTTGACACACAACAGTCTCTGGAGTTTGAAAAACAAACAAAAACAAATATATGAGTGTAGGTTCTACCGGCTGAATCGCTTTGTTGACAAGAGAGATCAGACGGGTCAGAGATGACAAGCAATACATACTAACTCATAAAGCACTCTTTGTAGTGAGCAGAAAAGCATCTCAGTATATCAAGGTGGATGGTTTGCAAGAGCAGAAGAAACCATGTTCCTATTCACCAAAAACAAGAATATGAGCCTACCATGGAAACAAATGGGGAGTTAAAGACAATGACAATGTGTTCCTTTTTTTTCTACAAATTTCCATTTGAACTGAGCATGTATCATTCATTCATTCATTCATCTTCTACCGCTATGCCCGATCTTCCCTCGGTTCACGGGGCGCATGTACCTATCTCAGGCGTCTATGGGCATTAAGGCAGGATACACCCTGGATGGAATGCATGTTTTTGGACCGGGGGGAAACCGGAGAACCCGGAGAAAAACCCCCTTGCACGGGGAGAACATGCAAACCCCACACACACATGGCCGAGACGGGAATTGAACCCGGACCCAGGCGGTGTGAGGCGAACGTGCTAACCACTAAGCCACCGTGCCCCTGAGCTTGTATCAGTGATAGTCATATATTGTTTTTCTTGGCTGATAGGAGACCCAGTTGTGTTTTGTGCATCCTGACATACTTTTCTGCTCAACATAGCCATAGAAAGTGATTATATGATTTACAATATCACAGCTCTGACCAATCACACTATTTTTCTCTCTTATCAACAAGGCATATCCATACACACAATTGTCACTTTCTCAATTTTAATTTGTTATATTTTTGTTTTTCACATCCATCCCAAAATCCATTTCATGGAGAAGTTGCGCTTTTTCTTCCTGATGATTGATTTCAACATTAACTACAGCTCTTAACTTGTATCTGTATGTTTGGCTTGTTGGGTGAATACACAAATGAGCACATGTTTATGTTTATGTTAATGTTTATGTTAAAGTTGACAGTCAAAACCATGGTCAGAACATGCTTTCCTTATTTCCTATGTCATTATGGCCATGTGCAAATGCTAGTAACATGACAACTAAATAGTTTTCCCAGGCTTTTGTTGCGAATTTGAATGTTTCGCCTGAAATGTTACAGCATGAATACCAGAGGAGACAAAAGTTTTAACGCTTCAGGCCCATTTCCTTTCACTTTGATTGAATTTTGGTTCCAGTGAAACGTCAACAGTGATTAATCAAAGTCGTCATTAGTGTTCTAACAAATGAGAAGATTTCAATGGCAGCATTGCTGCCCTCAGATTATCAATCATCTTTTTTCCAGGAATGGCTTGCTTTAGCCATCACTGCGCCTGGGCATTACGCTAAGCGTCCAAGCTCTTTGACAATATGATGAAGAGAGTGGCTTTGAATTAAAGTGAAGATTGATCGCTTTCAGGTAGCGTTGGTTTCCGTCGGCAATGTATCACAGCTGTCACTCGTCCCTGTGTCAGAGTGAACTGGGACATGTGGAGGTTCACTGTTGCTTCTCAATTGCTAATCTACTCAGGCAGCACTCAGTTCTTATTTTATTTACTGTTAATGCTGTGGATGAGGTACAACTGGGGTTCTTATATATATATATATATATATATATATATATACTTATGACTGATTTGTTTATATATTTATATTGATTTAATGACATTTTCAGTTGTTGTTTTTTTAAGAAAAAAATTGTTTACTGCCACTTTGGCTTATTTTCTCTTTGGTTAATTGTCTGTAACATTAGCACACAATGCCATTTGACTGCCTGCTGATAGTAATGCCAGTAGGATTTACCCCTTGCTTCATCTTTATCTAAAGAGACAGTGATGCAGATGCACTTTAAGCTGAATGCACACTGTGACTTTCAAAATCCTCAGAATTGTTTATTTTCCACCTAACTTTAACCACTTGGGATTGGTTGTCCTGTATCTCAAACAACAGGATCTGGAGAACTGGTGAAATCCACACTAAACCACAACTCATCCCCCAAATCACACTTTCTTTTGAAACTAAATGCAATAGTTGTCAGTCATTTGTCTTTTCACAGGAAAACGCTTCTCAAATCTTCTCAAAAATTCTAGTCTATCTATCTAGAAAATGTCATTTAAAGCATTTGCTATTCGCTATTCCCCCCCACAGCCACTGCAATTTGCATTTATTAAATCCTTATAACTTATGCAATTTTGGCCTAAGGGTCTTGTCCTTAGGAATGCTTTCCACTAACATCAAGAATAAACCAGAAATGAACAAACAATCAAAAATATAACCAATTACGCCAAAATGATTAGTGCTGTCCTGAAATAAAACCTTGAGTGTTTCCTAGACTTTCTGAAATCCTGCAGTCCAAAAAATATATATTTCATTAATAGTATTACTCATAGCACCCAGTACAAAACAAAGCAGGAAAATACAAGGACCTTGGAGCTTAATGTTTGATTTTTTGACCACATGCAATCGTTGAATGCGATTATAAACTACGCCTGAGATCAGGGAGTGTTTATCGTGGCCTCATTGTGATTGCAGCTCACAATAAATGATGTTTAAAACATGATACTTGTTATATGCAAAAGGAAAAAAATATTGAAAAGGCCAGCTCCGAATGGGTAAGCTTTGCCTGGGGGCTTCAGGTATCTTTCCAGCATCTCCGACATCATTAAGGTGGCTCGGTGTGGAGGCGGGAGTGTTTCAAAATGGTGTCAGGGAATGTATTCATTGCTCCGGGGTGCAGGGACAAACAGTCCTCAGTTATTCGGGGGAGGTGCCGGTTGTTTGGAATGAAGTAGCGCCGAATGTGACCTTTGTCATTGTGGTATAATTGAGTCGCTGCAGAAAATATAAAAACCTCATTGTTGTTTTGAGTTACTGTGAGCCACTGGCTGACATTCAAATGTCTCTCAATGCTTAAAACATCTTGCGATTCCACATGGAAAACAGCACACAATAGTCCAGTCTTTTTACTATCACAAGCATTTCCCTCTGCCAAAATATCATCCGAATGCAATTAAACATTAGTTATAATGGATTACTTAGTTAATTCAATTCATTTTATTTGTATAGCGAATTTCAACAATGGGCATTGTCTCAAAGCAGCTTTATAAAGATAACGTCGAAAAGAATAGCCTTAGCAAGCCAGTGGTGAGTGTTGCTGGGAAAACCTCCCTGAGATGGATTACGGAAGAAACCTTGAGGGGAACCAGAATCAAGAGGAAACTCATCCTGATCTGGGTGCTAAACCTGACACCAAAGTGATGAGATTTCTTTGCCCGTATTATTTTTAGGAGCACGCTGACAAAACGTAGAGGTCTGATTTGTAGTTAATGCTGTTAGCAATGTGCTATGAACATAAAAGTAAAGTTTTAAGTGCAAAAAAAAAAAAAAAACCCAGACAGATTCCTCCTCTGCACTTCATAATGTTTGTATTTTTAGAACTTTCCCCACTTATTTTTCCTCCACAATCTATTGCTTAATGCACACGGCAGGCAGAGGTTAAAATGACATCCATTTTACACTCTAATGAAAAAGGGGAAAAAATTTATATGCTTGTAGAAATAATGGTGAGACCTGAAAAATGGAATTTGTCTATCAGAAGTACATACTGTATCAAAAAATATGGTCTGGGCTACATGAAAGTATTAATACGTATTGTGGATAAAAACTAGAATGTGCTGTCTGAAAATTTACGACATATTGTTTATCTGTAGAAAAGCCATTTTTATTATTTTTTCAGTTTGTATAGCTGTATTATTTTTTGTAAAAAAAAATAGACAAAAAACAACAAAGGAAACTAAAGCATGCCATTTTTTAACCACCTTTGCAAGACTGCGTATTAATACACATTCAGACCAGTTTGTTTTAATTTAGCGGAAGATTCCAGTCACACATCATTTATCATTTCAGATATATCATTCATCATATGCCACAACCTTAAGCCAATATTTCTGCCTCCAGGCGGCAGATTGCCATTAGCTAGGTACAGAACAATATCGGATTTCCCCCCCAAAAATATTCCTTTAAACAAGAGGCATGATTTTTCTGGCAAAGCTTGTTTTTCACTAGTCAATCAACACCCATATCCTCAGGCATAGTCACAAGCTGTAGGAAGTAACTGGGGAAAAATAAAAAAGAAGGTGGAAAGTACAGGCGATGGAAATGAGGTTCCTCGGCAGGGTTGCTTACTCTCCATGATAAGGTGAGGGACTCGACAAGCCAAGAGAGCTTCATAGTAGAAAGGCTATTCCTTTGAACTAACAGGAACCTGTGGTTTGTCCTCGGTTGGCTCTGCCATAACTGTATCAGGCAAGTCCCACTGGATAGAGACCCCAGGGCAGACTCACAAGAGATTATATCTCACAGTAGGCATGGGAATGTGTAGCTAGGGATGAAGAAACTTCGACTGACCTTCTCAGCCTGCTTCCGTCATGACCCCTACTAAAAGATGTGTGTGTGTGTGTGTGGGGGGGGGGGGGGGGTGAAGGAATTAAATTATTTCACCTACACTGCCCTGCAGATGTATTTCGACTTTTCAACATTTACAACCTGGAATTTAACAAGACTTGTATTTGGATTAAATGTCTTGACACAAAATAGACCTTCTTCCTGGCGCAAGGGTTGTAAATCAATACAGTTTGATAGATTGCAAAATCAGTTTACAAATATTCTCTATAACATTGTTAAACTCTATGTCCAAATTCTCAGGGGGTGAATACGTTTGCAACCTATGCAAAACTTGCACGTCTTCTTTGCCACAGGAAAGAGGTGATTACTTCCTCTCAAACACTTTTGTAATATCCAAAATCACATATTAACAATGAATATATAAATATGTCATGAAATAGTACAAATTAATCCATAAAGAGAGCAGACCAAACTACAAGCAATACTATCAAATATACAACATTCCAATGTACTTTGAGTTTGAAATGAAATAAATGTACCTATATCATGCAGTATGTTTTTATGAATGTGTGGAAATGTCAAAAGAAAATGCAACTGAAGTTTTGAAGGTTATTGCGAATAAGAATGGCACTGTTTAAACCCTCTTGAAATTAATACAATACCATAATAATAAAATAAAATAAAAAAACCCCACTGAGTTATACAATTCTACCTTTAATCATTTCTTCCTGGAAATTTTCTTCTGACAGATTTGCTCAAGCAATTTTCAATTCTGTATGTCTATAAAAAGCCTTCAGCTTTAGTATTTGCAGAATAAGAGAAATAGGGAAACCCAGATTTGTCAAGCCGACCAGTAGTTTGAAAAGTATCAGGAAAAAAAAAGCTTTTCCAGGCACAAAATAATTTCTTAACTAGCTACAGACTACAAATAGTAAAAAAAAAACCCACTTGAAAAATGTGGACAATATTTTGTAATTCATTTCCAATGTCTGCTTTTTTCCACCCATAGAACCCATTTCATTTTAACATTTATTTCCATTTTATGTTGCATTATTTACAGGCACAATAACTTTGATTAATAGGTTGGTTATGATTTTTACCATGGTAATAAAAAAAGAAAAACCCTGAGGCTATGCTTCGTGGATCATTGGGGATGCCCTGATTCTACTTTAGGAACCATGGATCTAAAATACTTAATACTAAAAATAAAATAAAAATGTCTGCCAGGATTCCACAAATTATTGCTGAAAAAAAGAGATAAACAAGCAATCGATGTAATGTAATGGTATAACAGCTGCAGTGAATATGTTTTAAGTATATTTAAACTCTAATGTTTTCCATATTCCAGTTTGTCCATGTATTCTTTCATATGAGTTATTGATTCAGTATAACAAACAAGCAAACAATTAAACTTAAAATTACACAATTTTATAAGCAAGTTTATGGTATGGCTTGTAGATATCTAATATGCTTATATTATTAACATTTTACATTTACATTTACATTTGCGGTATTTAGCAGACGCCCTTATCCAGGGCGACGTACAGAAAGTGCTTTAAGTCTCGATCTAAGGATAAGATTTATTCAAGAAAGGTTAATACAAACTCAAGTACACAAGAATAGACAGTTGCCTTTTTTTTTTTTTTTTTTTTTTTTTTAATGGATTTCTGGACAGAGGGAGATAAAAGAGAATAAAAAGGAATGTTAGGATAGGTGTTGTTTGGAAGAGGTAGGGGTCTTCAGTCGGCGTTTGAATGTAGACAGTGTCTCCTTTGTTCGAACTTCCAGTGGAAGTTCGTTCCACCACATTGGTGCCAGAACAGAGAAGAGCCTTGAGCTGGCCTTACCTTTTACCCTGAGAGACGGTGGAACCAGACGAGCAGTGCTGGACGCTCTCAGGCAGCGAGGTGCAGTACGGGAGGTGATGAGGTTGCGGAGGTAAGATGGTGCAGATCCATTTTTGGCTTTGTAGGCGAGCGTCAGTGTTTTGTATCTGATGCGTGCAGCTACAGGAAGCCAGTGGAGCGAGTGCAGCAGTGGGGTGGTGCGAGAGAATTTAGGCAGGTTGAACACGAGTCGCGCAGCTGCATTTTGAATCATTTGCAGTGGACGAATAGTGTTCTGAGGTAGACCTGCCAGCAGAGAGTTACAGTAGTCCAGTCTCGAGATGACGAGAGACTGAACCAGGACCTGAGCAGCCTGTGTGGATAAAAACCGTCGAATCCTTCTGATGTTGTAGAGAAGGTAACGACAAGAGCGAGAAACGTTAGAAATATGGGAAGAGAATGATAATTGATTGTCTATAGTTACCCCGAGATTACGAGCAGTGATGGAGGGAGAAAGTAGGGAGTTATGGAGAGTTATGCTGAGATCCTGACCAGGAGATGAATCACATGGGATCACCAGCATTTCCGTTTTCTTCGGGTTGAGTTTCAGCTGATGAACGCTCATCCACGAAGCGATGTCAGATAGACAGGCTGATATTCTAGCAGACGCTGTTTTATCTGATGGAGGGAAGGAGAAGATTATTTGAGTGTCATCAGCATAGCAGTGATAGTCAACTCCATGAGAGGAGATGACTTTACCAAGAGAAAGAGTATAGAGTGAGAAGAGAAGAGGACCAAGTACTGAGCCTTGTGGTACACCAGTGGTGAGTCTGCGTGGAGCAGATGTCGATCCTCTCCATGATACCTGAAATGATCGACCTTCCAGGTATGAGGAAAACCAATTCCATGCAGCTCCAGAGATACCGAGACTCCTGAGGGTAGCTAACAGGGTCTTCATAATATTTTATGAATATTAAATTTTTTACAAGCCATTTTTTATATACTATAGCTAGAGTTTCTTATTCTTGAGCAAGACACTGATTTGCCTCAGGACATGTTTGCATTGAGACGGAAACACTGTAAAACATTTACTTAATAAAAAGAAATTACAGAGTGAGTGACAAAAACAACAACTAAAAAAACAAAACAATTTCCCACAAATCATCCAACTGGTTAATTTTTGAGGTTCCAGCAAAAATCTTCATTTGTAATAGATACTTTTCACCTTGAAACTGAACAAATCAGGAACATTTTACATCTCATTGTATATTTCAACAATAAAGAGTGAGGCACTGCACCGTTAGCACCGTTAACTTTTTATTAAATTCTTTTAAGAAAACGAGTGCAACGGGAGGTGAAAGAGCAAATGTCTAAAGGTCCACTGCTGTTATAGTAATGTCTGTGTGTTCAGATTTGGCATTCTTTTAATGCATAAGGTAGAAACCAGAAAATGCAAAAGTAAACCTTAGGGCTTAAGCGGGTGTTGGTGAAGGGTCAAGCACTCTAGAGGGTCTGCCATTATAGCCATTGATGCATAGATGAGTGAATACTGGAGTGGACACTATGAATCCCCCACCCCCCCTCCTACCCAAATGAGAAATAGAAAATGCTTAAAAAGCCAGTACAACTAAGAGAACACCAGCGCGCTTTAAATGAATGAATAGTACGTTTGAAAATGGTATTTAAATGCAGACAGTTTCTACATTCCTCTCATTTTCTCTTCTCAGTATTGGACAATTTGCTAAAAAGAAAAAGACACCCCCCACACACACACAGCCTAAATACAAGGTTCAGATAATAAGAAAAAGTTAGCGATGACCTTTTATCTCGACATCGCAAATGCAAAATAATACAGAGGTAGCGTAATTGCCCGGCGAATGGCATGAACGAACACGTGCAATGTTATTATCGTAGACGCACAGACAAACCATTTTCATAAATGAAAGAAACTAGAAGCTTTTCTTCTTGGAAATGAAAATGCTCTATACATTTCACTGCGCACATCGCTGTTCTTGTACTAGATAATATACTTTGTTCATTTGTTCGTCTTCAAGGGCCACTCTATTCAGGTTCATGTAATAATGAAACCTGGAAACACTGGGTGGGGATTCACTATGGATCTCAGACCACATCACAGGCCAGCATGCTTACACATATGCAAACCAAAGGGCAGTTTAGAATCTTCTTGAACTCGGAGAACTTTTTTTTTTATTCACCATATTGCAGAAGTCTATATATATTACAATAGATCATGAAAATCTATGAATCCATCAAACGGTTGTTTGATTTGGCTCGGTCTAAAATATGGCAAAAATGGCTCGGGCTATTTACTAGCACACTTATCACTTCTCCTGGGCCACTTGTTTCACTGTTAATATACTTATATAGTGTGTGACAAGCATCATTAATCCTAATCAATACAGCTTTAATGTCAGTGTATGGCTGTGCCAGATGGAGTGCAGTTGTGTACAGCAACTCAATTCTCAGTTGTATTATCTCCTGAGGACAAGTCATTTCAGTTTTCTATGAAACGATGAGCTTAGCTTTATACCGAAACGCACTAACGAGGTCCTTGTAGTTTCTAACGCTTAGGATTCTATAGTTTAAAGTTCAGAACATTTGTATCGATTACTCTGTTGTTTTGAAGCCAGCAAATATACTATACCTGTCTGAGGAGCATGAACGTGTTTAAGGAGGTAAATAACCTTGCAAGGAGTTTTTTTTTTCTAAAGGCAGGACTTAAAACACTAAGGAGCCTTTCTGTTGTGCCTTTTATCTTATGCATTCCAAATATTCACTGGATGGCAAACGTAACAATATTTTGCCACATCACAATCTATGAATTACCGAGAAACTCATGAACTATGAGAATGGACTGTAATTAATATGACTGTGTCACAGTCTGCTGCAATGGCTTACGGAACAGTGCAGTATTTAATCACCAATCACTGAACACCTCACCTTAACAATGAATGAACTATAATGATTGGACATTTGGTGCCACCCAGATAAGGACGGGTTCCCTTTTGAGTCTGGTTTCTCTCCAGGTTTCCTCGTCTTATCATCATAAGGAGTATGTTTTTCTTGCCACCGTCGCCATATGCTCCCTCATTAGGGATAAACTCCATAATCTCTTTATCTCTGTAAAGCTCGAGTTAAATTGTTAAAAGCGCTCTACAAATACAACGAAATAGAACTGAATTAAATCTTCCCGATAAATGCTCCAGCCATATTTTATTCAGCAGTTCTGCTTCATATGTTACACAACTCTGGATCAGAGACTTGACCCGGATGAGCCATGGCAAAGTACGAGACCCATCATCACATCATTATGACTTCGGGTTCTCCAAGGTAACCTGTAGCTTTGTTTATCCGCAGGCTTTGGCTTTCCATAATTTATGACCCTTGTTACAGGGCTTATTATCAAATGTCAATCTGCGAACCTCAAAGAATAAACAGCTAGAATATTATGTGCGGTCTGCACTGTGGTACATAATCAATAAATGCATGAAGCAGTAACGGGGTGAATTTGGAATCAGGCGTTTTTAAGAGTCAACAAAACACTGATTATTCTTCTTGTGTGCAAAACTTTCCCCGCTCCCCCTTAATATTCTGATCATAGACATTTGCTTGAATTATTCCTTTTTTTCTTGCATCAAAAGTTTGTTTTTGATGCTTAAGGTCGACGTGGTATGCAGCATCACATTTACTAGATCATTATTAGATCTAACGGTTGGCTATGTTTCTGGGAATATGTAATCACTTTCAAACATGTCAATACAGTCCAGTAGCAGTAGAGATAAATAAAGAAGCAGGGCTAAGCCATACCATACCATATTTGATGAAGATAAAGAGACAGCTTTCTTCTCTGACGTCATTATCAGATCGTATTAAGGGCGAATACTTTGGACGTTTTACGGAACCATATTGTTCCAACTCCCTTCAGCTTCTTTGCATGTGGCATAAATGCACACCCACGCACACCCAGAGCACCTGAATGAGCGTTTCAAAAAGAGTCATAAAGCACTCTGGGCACATTTCCAAATGCACTGTAATGTACAGTATGTGTGTACATGCCCTGATGCAGAGAGACACACGTACACATGTGCAACAAAGATAATTCATTTATAAATGCATATGGTATATTTACGATTAATAAAAGTGTCAACAATAAATAGATATTGTAGGCAAACACTAGAAACAGTTAATTTTACTCCGATCTAAATTCTTTGTAAGTAATACATCACAATGTACACATACTCTGCTGCCTCTCTCTCTCTCTCACTGTGTTTGAGTGTGTTTGTACTTTAGTCTGCATTAGCCCTTACACCCTTCCCACCATCATATGAAGTGAATCTGAATACTCCAACTACTCTATAGAGTAAAGTAGGTGTAGATTCTTTTATTGCTCATTGATATTGGCCTGATATTTTCCGACCCACTTTAGTGACAGTAGTAAAAACGTGATAAGTCGTAGATTATTTCAAACACACATTGCACAAACTGACAGGCATGTTAAGTTTGTGCCGGACCAAAAATTCAAGCTAGCATTGATGGATCTATATTGTGTTTTTTTGCCTTGTCTGTTCCTGTTTCGTTGCTTTTCCTAAAAGAAGAATCATGCAAACTCTGTAACCACATGGGCTCGCAACAGACATTAATCAATAAAGCATTAATGACTAGAGCATTTCTGGGCATCTGTGCACACCATCAATCAGCGCCTCTCTGTCACATTCCACGCTTTTAGAATCCAGACACAAGTGGGATACAAGCAAACCATCTACGTACACGCTGATGTGGGTAACGCATGATTCCAGCTCCAATACAAGCTTCGGGGGATGAAAAGCTCCAGGGCGCAGTAGGGTTTTTGGTGGTACTGTATATGATTATAGAACAAAACCAACTCCATTTAGAAATATTTTTCACTAAAATACTGTGAAAAAAAAAGGTTTTATACAACTAACTATAGTGTACAACTGACGATATTCAGTGTAGCACAGGCAATTGATCGGAATATTCAGCTGTCACAATGTTGTGCTAAGAACATTTTGGATTTTATGTATACTTGCAACCGCCAGAGATCAAAAATGAAAGATCGCTCACAAGAAGGAGGGTTCCATATGCGTGTAAAACGAAATCTAAACAACTAACGGCACAAAAACCATTTCACAGAAACAACTGACAGAGGTAAAAGGAACCAGGGTGAAAATAATACAGATAAACATCTGCACCTCACTAAATGACCTGAGTTCATTTTAAATTCATAGAAAACGATTACGGATTCCTTCGCCAAATCGGATATGTATTATGTAATCGCATTTCTCCCTTGCACGCCCTAAAAATGCAAACAAAATGAACACATCAGTAAATAATTCATTACATGTTCGATCTGCAGTGCAGCTCTCCCCAGTTTACGTGTATAAGCTTGACACTACCATACACATTCTGACAGCCATGTTTCTCTGCCTCTCCTGCTGTTTGTGGAGATTTCTTTTCCCTCATACAAATCTCTCTGGTATTTTCCCACTCATGTTTCTTCCACTCTTTGTGTCTATGCTTTTCTGTGTCTGAATGATCTTTTACTTGCTTTCGTTCCAGACCACAAGCGCAGGTTCCTTTTGAACTTGTGGCATGCTCGTGTATGCTTGCTTCCTTGCAGAGCACTAATAACAATGTTGTCAATTCAGGCCTGTAAACCCACAAGGGAAGTCGCTACAAGATTGATACTATGCCATGATGTGATATGTAGGATGTAGTTTTAGGTAGGATTTATAAGGGGGGAAAAAATGAAGATAGAACGAGGGATAGAAACCTGTAACATATATGCCAAAGGTGAATATTAAATGGTGAAACACTTCCTACTCAATATATTAAGGAATAATTTATGGATAAAAACAGAATAAATAAAAGCTATATAACAGGATATTTTGAGTTAGAAATATTTAGCATATTTTTCTCCATTCATGCATTCATCCACCTGTTGAATAATTTACAACGAACAAATAAAAGCATTAATAAATAATTTGGTGCATGTTTGTGCAATTTTCCCCTTGTTGATGTGGCTCCAGTATACACTGATAGCAGTGCCCTCTGTTAATCAGTAGAGGATGAGCAATGTAGGATTTTTATTTATTTATTTATTTATTTATTTATTATTTCAGGGAGAATGTTTGCATGGCAGAGATAAATAAATAAATAAATAAGCAAATAAATAAATAAATAAATAGCAATAGATAGAATATAGTCAAATGTATCTAGTATAACATCATCAATTACATTATTAGAAACAATAAGCTATTGAACCAAGTACAATAGAATTAAATTAAATCAAATTATAATTAATTCATCAAACTTATTTTAAGCATTTGTAACTATGATGATTGCAAATGTATGTGCCAAAAGCTACAAGCTTGTACTCAAATAGGTTTATTGATCTAACATTAATTTAACACATTTGGTTATATTCAATATATTATAATTTTTGTAGCACGTGTTTTGTAGTATGTTAATGGATTAATGAGGTTCTGCTCCTTCTTTAGGCTGCTACAAGCTTGGGTCGCCATAGCAGATCATCTCTTCCCATACCATGCTGCCCTATACATCTGCCTCTTTCACCCCAACTACCTGCATGTCGCCGTCACCAAATCCATAAACCTCCTACTTAGCCATCCTCTTTTCCTCCTGCCTGGCAATTCCCTCCTCAGCATTCGTCTTC
The DNA here is from genome assembly GCA_030449085.1 of Kryptopterus vitreolus. Taxonomy (NCBI): domain Eukaryota; kingdom Metazoa; phylum Chordata; class Actinopteri; order Siluriformes; family Siluridae; genus Kryptopterus; species Kryptopterus vitreolus. The sequence continues at coordinate 10,283,711 of JACRUU010000002.1, read as the reverse complement.
CTACAGTATGTCCCTCCTCTACACATGTACAAACCATCACAATCTATATTAGGATATCTGTGAACAAAAATATAAGCACCCCAATGGACAGTCACTAGAGATAATGTCTGTTGGGTAAAGCTTTCAATAATTTCAATGCACTTTTATTTTGATTCTAGGTCACTGACATGGATTTTTCAAGTCAAATGAATTCAAAAAGCCTAGACCAATGCCACACTGCGTCATGGGCTCAACTTTTACACACCAATGAGCATTGAGTTTGAAATTTGATTTGTTTCCGCCCCCAGGGCTCAAATATTTCTTGATGTCTTCGATCCAACTGCTGTCTTCTGATAAATATACGATACTTCCTGACGCCACTTACCGCAGCCTGAACACAATTGACGGAAGAAACAAAGTAAGACATGGGATTAGTGTAAACAATTTCTCACCCTTGGCTCTGTTACATGCAAGAGAGTACTTCGGAATACAAACAACCCTGCAACATGCAGCTAGAGTGTGCTTTGCGATTACTGTTGGGAATATGCAGATAATTGTTCTTATTATACACTCACACCCACTGAAATATTTAACATTTCATTAACCTCCCCCCAAATATCAAATGTTTTCACCCATTGTTACGTTTGCTACTAAACCAGCTGTTCAGATTTCCCAATCTCAAACTTACTTGAAAGCAGGCGGTAACTTTGAATAAGAGGCAAAAAAAAAATACACACATGAATAATGCATTAGATATAGACAGAGGACGCTTTTAGGTTAAGTGTCTTTTGAGAACAAAGATATTCGTTTTACTGACTGAGTTCTTGTTAGAAGCTTTACTTTACTTTGCAAGGCAGTGAACTATTTCAGGGAGGATAAACATGTATGCCTGAAGAATTTCACCATTCGAAGCATCCTCCACTTTATTAGCTTTCAGTTTCTTAAATACAAAAGAAAAACAGTAACATATACTCTATGCATTAATAATATCTCCTGGATTATATTACAATTTAACTGTCCAAAAATTGGATTAACTCACATTTTTTTAAATTAAATTATTCTGGATAAACAAACACACATCTTTTTCATCTAAATGCTAATTCAGTTATTATTGCTAATTCGTTGGTGTTTGCATGGTAATTTTCACAGACTATTACTGTCATGAATAGTTTCGAGAAGGCTAAGGTAACCGGAACACATTGACACCTTTTTTGTTTTCTCACATTTATAGCCCTACAGTAAGAACTATGTATATTAGCGCTTAGCACCATTTAACCACTTACTAAAACTTATAAACTTATATATATATATATATATATATATATATATATATATATATATATATATATATATATATATATATATCCTTCTAGCTGTGTATAGCTATGTATAGCCTTCTCAAAACAGAACCCCTCATGCCACCAAAAAAGCTCTGATCCATCAAGGAATGGACTCCACAAAAACATTGAAGGTGTGCTCCTAATTAATTTGGAACGGGTAGATATCTGAAATTAAAACATTTATTCATTCATTCATCTTCTACCGCTATATCCGATCTTCTGAGTCTGTGCCTATCTCAGGCGTCTATGGGCATTAAGGCAGGATACACCCTGGATGGAATGCCAACCCTAATCGCAGGGCACACACACACACACACACACATTCATTCACACACATTCATAAACTAGGGACAATTTTCCAAGGTGCCAATCAACCTACTGTGCATGTTTTTGGACCGGGAGGAAACCGGAGAACCCGGAGAACCCGAAGAAAAAAACCCTGAGGCACGGGGAGAACATGCAAACTCCACACACACATGGCCGAGACGGGAATCGAACCCGGACCCTGGCGGTGGGAGGCGAACGTTGCTAAACGACACAGCCCTTTAACCGTGCCAACCGGAAATTAAAACATTAAGTAAACAGTTTAATTCTATTGCATTTACACGACCAGACTTGTATTCTTTTCACAGTACATCTGATGATGCGACAAAAAGCTTGGTCTGCTAACCATGCACACACCCCGCCCTTTGTAAAAACTTGCACACACACACACACACACACACACACACACACACACACACACACACACACACACACACACACACACACTCACACACACACACACACACAACCAAAAGAAAATGTTATCCATTAGATCAGGCCACCTTCAATTGCTCCATGGTCCAGTCCTGATGCTTATGCAGTCTATTTATTTCTGTAAATGTGTTTTGTGGCACTTTGTTGAAAGTGCTATATAAGTCAAATTTAATTTCATTCACTGTCCATATTGTAGGGTTTGTAGACAGAGGTCAGCATGAGCACTCTGCATAGACTGTGGCTGCATGACCTTTTCAGCAATTTCTGCTAGGAGCAGATAGTAGATAGATAGAGAGAGAGAGAGAGAGAGAGAGAGAGAGAGGGGGGGTGGGAGGGGGGGGGGGGGGGGGGAGAAATGGGGACAGACCCATGCCTTTGCTTAAATTGCATAAGAATGAACTTTGAGTCCCCACAGCAAACCTGTCGGCAAGTCACTTGTCCTTCGTTGGACCACTTGTGGGTAGTACAGACCACAGCATTCCAGGAACACCTCACACTCACAAGAGCTTCTGTTGTGAAAATGTTCTGATCTGTCACATTCTGGACTTCATCAAAGTCCAACACATCAGCTTTGTGAACTGATAACCTGTTGCCAAATATGTTTAGCCAATTGCCAGATGCAATATTACGAGATAATGTTATTTTCATTGGTTTTGATGCTATTGCTAAGAGGTGTAGACATGAATATCACTGAATTCTGGTCAGTGTAAGGGTGGAGGTCTGTGTATTTCTGCTAACAAATCACGGTGCACAGACTATACTGTTACTAAAAGTCAGTGGTTGTGATTGCCGTGTATAGTCCCTCGGATGCTAACGCTAAGCTAGCTATGGAAGATCTGCATGTAGCTATTAGCAAACAACAGTCTGCTCATCCCGAAGCAGCTTTCATCATCACTGGAAACTTCAACCACTCCAACCTCAAATCCGTACTACCACAATTTCACATAAACGTCTACCGAGCTATTAGAGGCGACAACAAATTGGACCAGGTATATACAAACATACCTGAGGCATATACAGGCATTCCCCGCCCTCATTTTAGTCAGTCTGATCACATTTATTTGTTCCTGCACTATCACTCATACGTGAGCATTTACACTTCATCTGTTGTGGACTATATCAACGTATGAATTGATGACCAATAGTGGCTTCTTAGCAGGAAAAACTCAATCACTTCTTTGCTCATTTATTTATGAAGGTTCATTTTAATCACCTCAACTATTGTCTCTTCTTCCACTCACAGTCCACTCTCTATAACAGATGTCTGTTCAGAATTTAACATGCAAGGATGCATGCAAGGCAGCCAGTCCTGATGGCATACCGGAACATGTTCTCTTGCACAGGTCTTCACTGACATTTCAACCTTCCACTTCCCCAAGTCATGGTTCCTACATGCATGAAAACAATATCCATTGAATCAGTGCCTAAGCATTCTACTGCAGAATGTCTGAATGATTATCGCACAGTTGCACTCAACCCTATTGTTAGATATGCTTTTAGAAACTGGTTTGGAATCACCTCACTGCCTGCCACCTACACTGGACCCACACCTGAACAGGTTGACAGTACTGATTATTGAGCTCAGTCTACCTAGACATCGGCACCTCCACTTGCAGATGGATTATGGACTTTATTACCAACAGACCTCAGTTTGTTAGGTTGGGCAAACACTTGTCCCCATCCTCATTCTGAACACTGATATCCCACAGGGCTGCGTTCTGAGCCCACTGCTCTACTACCTGGTTATCCATGACTGTGCTCCTCTGCATATCTCCAACATGGTCATCAAGTATGCAAATGACACCAACGTGGTCAGCCACATCATCAACAACGGTAATATCGGCCAACAGGAAAGAGATCCGAAAGCTTGACAGCATGGCGTCCCACCAACAACCTGCTCCACAACGCCAGGAATGAACTTTTAGAAATCTAACTGCAGAAGTCACTCCCCTGACTACATCAATGGACGTGAAGAAGGGAGGGTCTCCAGCGATAACGTTACTGGGAGTTCACATCTCTGAGGATCTGTCCTGGCACCAGAACATCTCAAGGGTGTTTGAAAAGGCATTGTAGCATCGGTTCTCCTTGAAAAACCTTAACAAAGGTCATCTGTCCCTGGGGATATCGATGAGTTTCTTCATTGACAACATCCTGACAAACTACATCACTGTTTGGTATGGAGGCTCCAGGAATGGGATTAGTGTATACTAATGAAAGGAATGGAGGCTGAAAGGAATGTCTTGCAGAGGGTGGTAAAAATGGCCCAACGCATCACTGCCAACAAAATACCTGCCAATGAACACCTTCACCACAGCAGATGTCTGCACAAGGATCAAAATAATATCAATGACTTTTCACATCCCAGTCACAAACTCTTTAACCTCCTTCCATCCAGAAGGAGAGACAGGAACAGTCACAGCAGAACCAGCAGGTTCAGGATTAGTTTTTCCCATCCACCTTCACCTTCACCTTACGGTACTTATCTATCTATCTATCTATCTATCTATCTATCTATCTATCTATCTATCTATCTATCTATCTATCTATCTATCTATCTATCTATCTATCTATCTATCTATCTATCTATCTATCTATCTATCTATCTATCTATCTATCTATCTATCTATCTATCCATCTCCAACTATCGATCTATCTATCTATCTATCTATCTACTCTATCTATCTATCTACTCTATCTATCTATCTATCTATCTATCTATCTATCTATCTATCTATCTATCTATCTATCTATCTATCTATGCCCATCCATCCATCTAACTCTGTCTGTCTATCTATCTATCCATCTATCCAACTATCTGTACCCATCCATCTATCTAACTCTCTGTCTAACTCTATCTGTCTATCTATCTATCTATCTATCTATCTATCTATCTATCTATCTATCTATCTATCTATCTATCTATCTATCTATCTATCTATCTATCTATCTATCTATCTATCTATCTATCTATCTATCTATCTATCTATCTATCTATCTACCTATCTATCTATCTATGTCCATCCATCCATCTAACTCTGTCTGTCTATCTATCTATCCATCTATCCAACTATCCTATCCATCCATCCATCCATCCATCCATCCATCCATCCATCCATCTATCTATCTATCTATCTATCTATCTATCTATCTATCTATCTATCTATCTATCTATCTATCTATCTATCTATCTATCTATCTATCTAGGAAGGCATCCTCAACCACTAATAATAGAGTGCATTGCAAAAGTATTTATACCCCTTCAATATTTCCACATTTTCTTACATTATAACTACAGATTTAAATATCATTATTGGGGATTTTATGTAATAGTCCAAAACAATGTATCACATAATTGTGAAGTGGAAGAAAAATAATAATTCAAATATATTTTTTTATAAATAAAAAAGCTGAAAAGTCTGGTGTGCATATGTACTCAGCTCCCCCTGAGTCAATTCTTTGTCGAACCACTTTTCACTGCAATTACAGCTGCAAGTACTTTTGGGTATGAACCAGCTTTGCACATCTAGAGATGTGCCCAATGCCCATTCTTCTTTGCAAAACAGCTCTAGTTGAATTCGCTTGGATGGAAAACATCCGTGAATAGCACTTTCATGTCTTGCTCAATAGGGTTTACGTCTTGACTTTGACTGTGTCATTCTAACACATGAATATGAATATGCTTTGAGCTAAACCATTCCATTGCAGCTCTTGCTGTGTGTTGGAGGGTCAATCTCCTGCCAGAAGGTCCCTCTCCTTTGATAGCTTCTAATAGGTTTTCTTCCAGGATTGCCCTATATTCAGCTCCATCAACTCTGACCAGCTTCCCTGTTTCTGCTGAAGAAAAAGCATCCCCACAGCATGATGCAGCCACCACCACCTGTTTCACTGCGGGGCTGGTGTTCAGGCTGATGGGCATTGTTAGCTTTTCACCATACAAGTTTTGCTTGTAGGCCAAAAAGTTAAATATCGCCTTCTTTCACATGTTTGCTGTGACCCCTACATATTGACACTTGTGGGAGTTGATGTTTAGGGTGGTGGTAGCCCAGTGGTTAAGGTGTTGGATTCTGGACCGGAAGATCACGGGTTCAAACCCCACCACCATCAAGCTGCCATTAGTGGGCCCTTAAGCAAGGCCCTTAACCTTCAATTGCTCAGTTGTAAGTCGCCCTGGATAAGGGCGTCTGCCAAATGCTGCAAATGTAAATGTAAATGTTTAAAAGTCATGTTTAAATGATGATTAAAAGTCTGTATAGTGCATAATAATTAAGACTTTCTACATTATTTGTCTCACACCAGCAAACATATTCCAATGTTCTTGGCACATGCATTCGCAAGTGTGGCCTATAGATACAATAAAATGTTTCAAGTCAAATGTTTCTTCACTCATAGGCTCATAATGGCGGTTTTAATTTACCTGGGAAAACGCCTGACTCTAGAGCCAAACTACTTGCAATACATATGTCAATAAGACATTCTAAGACCTCTTTAAAGATAACTGCTGTCTTTGGATCAATGGAGTAAGCTGCATGCTCCTGTAAGCAATTTTGAGACCACTTCAGCTAAACTACTTTTACACCCCTATAGCTATCACTAAAGCAGAAAAAAAAAAATATTTATGCGTATAGCTGTGTGACTGCAGTGGGCTCTCTATTGTACTACATGAAACCTCGCTGCAAAGCGGCTTCCTTGACTGTCAATTATTTTGTGCATTGCACCTGGCTAGCTATAAAAAGAGATACGGTATAAATAAAAATATACAGTGAACATCCGTGACGAGTTCCTTTATACCTGCCACAACTTAACTTAAGTAACGCTAGTCTGTTTATACAGCGCAAACTTGGTAATGATGTTTTTGTCTTAAACCATTAGGCTAATTGCGAGATCATTTCATATCTAACCTGAAATGTAGACACTGGCTGGTTTATTACTCTAAATGAAGTGACCCAATAACCCATTTTGCTAATTAGCCCAAGAATTAGTGAATGTGTTTTTTTTTTGTTTTTTTTTTTACTTAATCCGATTATTACAATTTTCTCATTATTCAAACATCTATTGTGAAAACGTAGAGCTTGTTTTTATTTCTGAAAAGAACACAAAAGGGCCAAATGAAGCATATTACTTAGGGCTGTTATTTGCAATCATTGTATTTGTGTTTGAGTGGTGCACTGTGATGTTCTATACTGAAAATTATGTAAATCGTGGAAAATCTTCTGGATCCCAATTTAAAAATCACTACATTAGGTGAGCTAATTGTAGTTTTATTTAAGGAGCAGAAATAACTTGATATTTTCATTGAGTTTCATTGTTGCAACACTATATCCCTTAAATTTCTGTCAGTTTCAATTCAAATAAAAATAAGCCAGTGCCTTAATAAATAAAAATGTGTAGTTTTAAGGAAGGTAATGAGTACACAAAAACAAATGGTTCATTATTTAGAGGAGTTACTGTAAATGATTTGTGTCAATTAGGCAGTAAAGCATAATAATCTATAATGTCATGTCAAGAGGTTTTATTGTCATTACAACTATATATAGTTGACGCAGTACACAGTGAAATGAGACAGCGTTTCTCCAGAACCTTGGTACTACTAAGTTGTCCTAGCCACATGTCACTAGTAATGTGCAATATTTGTTATAATGCTTCAATCACCCCCTATCCTTGATAAACTTTTAGCTTGAAAGATACTATTTGTTATTATTCTGACTCTGCCAACAAACCTAAAGAATATATTTGTAATTTCTTTATTCATTCATTCATTCATCTCCTACCGCTTTATCCGATCTTCCCTCGGGTCACGGGGAGACTGTGCCTATCTCAGGTGTCTATGGGCAATTAAGGCAGGATACACCATGGATGGAATGCCAACCCATCACAGGACACAAACAGTCTCACATTCACACACACACACTCATACTCGTTCCAATCAACCTACCGTGCATGTTTTTGGACCGGGAGGAAACCGGAGAACCCGGAGAAAAACCCCCTGAGGCACGGGGAGAACATGCAAACTCCAAACACACATGGCCGAGACGGGAATCGAACCCGGACCCTGGCGGTGTGAGGTGAATGTGCTAACCACTAAGCCTCCCCTAATTTCTTTAAACAAAACAAAAGTTTATGGGCTTAGGTCCCACTCGTTCACAGTTTTTGATAGAGGTTGACTCATTTTTCACAGCTTTCTATTTGTCTTTGTCTTTATTTTTGGAACTATATGAAGTTTTATGATTATTGCATGTTTTGTTTCTTTTTTCCCCCTCTATTGTAAGTTAGTTCCTCTATTGTATTGTAAGTTACATGTCCCCTTTTAGTGTTTTTTTAGTATTATTTTAATTTACTTGTGTGTGTGTGTGTATGTATACATATATTCCTCTATATTCCTCTATATGTATACATTTGTTTATTTTTCTTATTTCTGTCCTCTTTTGTTCATATGTTCCTGAAAATGGTTGTATATCTTAATTCAACTCTTTAATAAATAAAAATAAAAACTCCAATCACTAAGTACAGCTAGTTGTTTTGCCTGGAAACAAAACAGCACAATCAATCGAAGTAATGTTTCTTTTAAAGTTAAATATCATCGATCATTCGAGCCAGCAGGTAAGTGCACAGTGTCTCAATGTGGTCTGATCCGTGACATCACTGTACTGCAATTCTACATGCCCCTCTTAACACCACAGTCCCTAAGCTCATTTGCTCCTGTTACTTTCTCCTGTAGAAACTCTCATGCACATTCTCGTGTGTGTGCCATGTGCAGAATTACAATTTAAATCAGAAAAGGTCAGAGAAACAAATTGTTTGTTTTAGCTTACTTCCACAAAAGGTCTCAGAGGCAAAGAGTAGAGGAGGTGACATTCACTCAGCAGTTTGTACACACCTCTGTTCCCCCTGAGGAAACTTTGCTAAACTTGCAAGGATCTTTCCATTCGGTGATAGGTCACTTAGCAGACAAAATGACAAACATACTAAATATTGCCTTCCTGCACTATTTCATATTGCCCAAATGTATTGTTTTTTTTTTCCTGCAGAGAGACACAGGAACATTTTTTTTAGCAGTGTAATTCAGTGGAGTGGTGTTTAAACAAATTTTGGACACTCATTTATTTTGTGGCCACATTACGGTCAATCTAATCATGTCACAAGATACTTTTAGGAAACATAAGAAGACAGTGAAAGCTGACTGTATTGCCAATGTCACTGGTAATTACATTTCTGAAGTCTGGTATCTGACGTTCCTTAACCCCATGTTCACACTTGCAAGAGACAACGTGACAGGCAGCCATCCATTTTCTTTGCGCCACATTGAGACATTCAGTCTTTAATGACAGCAGTCATGGACGTAACACTGAGTGACCCCTCCGATTTATACCAAATTAGAATGACACAGTAAAGCAAGAAATTCAAATGATATACACGACCGGGCAAACGTTTGGACAAACCTTCTCATTTAATGGGTTTCTTTATTTTCATGACTATTTACATTATAGATTCTCACTGAAGGCATGAAAACTTTAAAGGAACATGTATGGAATTATGTGGTAAACAAAAAAGTGTGAAATAACTCAACATATGTTTCGTATTTTAGTTTCTTCAAAATAGGCACTTTTGTCTCGATGAGGTCATCACCATGAAAGGGTTTTCCAACAGTCTTGAAGCACTTGTGGACGTTTTTTCCTTCACTCCGTGCTCCATCTCATCTCAAACCATCTCAACTGGGTTTAGGTCAGGTGACAGTGGAGGCTGGGAAAATTTCCGTAGCACACTTGTTTACTGTTGACTACATAAATCCACATGTGTTCATACTTTTTGATGCCGTCAATGAGAATGCACAATGTAAATAGTGATGAAAATAAAGAAACTTTTGAATGTGGTGCTTTTGGTCAGAAATTTTCTTCAACTTTGAATTTCTTGTTTTCTTTTAATAAATTAAAGATGAAACACAATTTTAATTCCAGCCTGCCATTTATTTTTTCGAAATAAAAAGATAAAGAAAGCTATGGTTTCACCATATCCTACGCAGTGTTGGGGAGTAACTAGTTACATTTAACGGCGTTACGTAATTTAATTGGAAAATACAAATAACAGTAATCTGTTACAGTTACTGCAAAAAAAACAAACAAAAAAAAAAGTACAGTTACTTTTGAAAATGTTCAAGATTACAAATCCCAAAGACCACCCCGTAACTCCCCAGACAAAATTTTCGCGTTTTGCCGTCCTTTGACTCGGAAGCAGCTCATATGCGAAATTAAATCTCTCTTACACACACACACACACACACACACACACACACACCACATTATATATATATATATATATGCAGCACCTAGTGGGCAATTGAAAGTAGTTACACTACTTTCACTACTTTACTTATTTTGAATAGGGTCATTTGTAATCTGTAACCTATTACATTTCCAAAGTAACCTTCCCAAGACTGATCCTATCATACATGTTTAATTAAGCAGGAAAAAATAAATACATATCGATTGTGTGTTACCAGTACATGCACATGGGTTATTAATGAAGACCTCATGAAGCCTTGCTAATTACTCCTAATTCAAACATTAATAAATTTTTTCCCAGTTAATATTACCGTCAAACCCAAAATAAATTAAAGTCACAACATAGCCATAAGGAATCGTCTCCGTATCCATTAAATGTTAACTAAACCCAAACTGCAACGATCATTATTAAGTACTGATACACATTCTAACAAAGCTGTCTCCAAACAAGGACTATTACATCATAAAGCATCTGGAATATAATTTTGTTATCTGGCACACTTAACCTTGGAAGTCCCTAAATATAGACATCAAACATAACTTTAATCAAGGACATCAAACACATTTATGCCCCTGTTTGGTTTCTTGCAGGGTGATTATAGGATATATTCTGGATTTTTATTTGAATACTTAAAATCAGACAAGCTAGACAATAGTGAAGAACCTGGGAAGAACTCTTTACTGGAACATGCCAGTGACTGGAAATTGGTTCCACCTGCACCGTGGGACCTCGAGACGAAGCTCAACGACTAATGAGACAGCTTGGAGATGCATTCTAGGTCTGGCAGAGCCCTGTGCACAGAATTGAGAGCGGAATGAAGCTGTCTCTCCAGCTTGCCTTCAAAGATTGCCTTCAAAGATACAGATTGATCTCTGGCTCTGTCATCGCGTTAGATGAGAGAGAGAGAGAGAGAGAGAGACAGAGAGGGATGGGCTGGGCCATCTTTAGTTCTGACTGCTCTGATTTAGCCAGCAGTAGCAGCAGCAGCAGTAGTCCACAGCCAGGCCATGCCTCTAAAGCTTCAGACTCCTGGGAAGGCGGCGTAACATTCTGAAAGTGAGCTCTGGCCACTGCCCTACATGGAGCATCTGCCAAGCAAAGAAAATACTCATCCCACTCTACCTCTTCTCCCACACAGCAGCAGATGGAAGCCAAACAAACAAAAAAAAAAAACAAGAAACAAAAAGGTTCACCATCAAATTTCTATTAGGTAACCTTAAGAATTCGGCACCGCACCATTGTTATTTGAATCAATAAACAAGATAACTAACTGAACAAATCGACCGTACATGCTACACATACAATTAAACACTGATCACGGTCCAAAGAATGGTCCTTTACAGACAACGCTACTTCACACTGCTATATTGGCTGTGCACTGACACCTGAACAGGTCTCACATGTAATATGTATTTCTTTTGCATATTAAGCTGGAAATAGAATACAGGGTTGGGAGGATGGGAAAATTTGCCGGAGCGCCAAAGACTGTAGGCAATACATTTGATCATGTTAGACAGGTTTTTTATTTATTTATTTTTATTTTGTTTTGTTTTGTTTTGTTCTGTTTTTTTTTTGTTTTTTTTGGCCGGTAGTGTTCAAAGCAATCTGCCACATGTGGTGGAGCTAAGGATTTGCTAATGTATTCAAAAAGTAACCCAAAGCAACACACATACAAAAGATAGATGTGATCAGAAACACTGCACAGCAGAGGAAATAAAACCCATTAGAGGCAGGAAGCTGGCGCGCTACGGCCTGTTTGCACTACTCATGCTGAAAACGGCTCAGTGAAACGTTCAGACGCCTCTTCAGCGTTTACACCTATTTACTGAAGGATTTTGAACCCGAGGTTAAACTACTTTGTAGTCAGTGGAGTATGGAGATGGAGGAAATCTGACAGATGACGGTTTGCCTTACAGTTGCCTCATGAGTGTGGTAGGAGGCAGGCCTGTTGTGAGAAACTGAGACAGGAATGTTGAGGATGATGAGGACAGCTGCAGTGAAGTTGAATATTATGTGGGAAATTTCAACAGTCCATGGCCACTGGTGAATAATATCGTTCCCTTCAGACAATTCCAACCGTCCTCTAAAGATCCTCTCTCATTTAATGAACAGCATGTGTTTTGGAGATTTAACGTATGGGCAATCTGTACAAAGTGCGTGTGTGTGAGTGTACGTGAGTAGCATTGTTTATAAATGTTTTCAGTTGCTATTTTGTAAATATATAAACACAACAAGGATGACTTGCTAAATAACAAATACTCCAACAAGGATTAATTACCAATACTTATAATCAGCGTAACTAGTTACATGTAATGGCGTTATGTAAATTAGTAACAAAAGAAATGTAACTGTAATTCGTTACAGTTGCTGAGAAAAAATGTGTAATTAAATTACAGTTACTTATGAATATGTTAAAGATTGGAAATAGGGTTATATCAGAACAATTTCATATAAAAGCAGTGCTTTAGGCTACTGCATTGGTTCTCAAATAGTGCGGGGGGCGGGAGAGGGGGGATGCGATGCAGGAGTGTGTGACCTCAGGTTTTTTTGCCATAGTAGAATAAAGTATAATTGCACATCCACTACAGTTGGTGGCAGTTCTGCTCTCAGTCTCGGATGTGCAGAAATTAACATGATGAAAAAATGTGGCAAATCATAACAAGCATGTACCACACCCCCCCACCTCCCCCTGGGCTGAAAATAATTAAGCCCACCAACCACACCCCCCCCTTCCCGGCAATATTCTGATTAAGTTTAATGTCTAAAAATATAAAGAGTTTTTCAGAGGGTTTGGAACATTTTTTCCTTTCAATGTTAACGTAAAGCTCCACCTAGTGGACAAATGAACGTAATTGAAAAGTAATCAAATGTAATCCGTTACTTTACTTTTATAAAGCAATTGAAAAGTTACACTACTTATTAGTATAGTATCATTTGTAATCTGTAATCTATTACATTTCCAAAGTAACCTTCCCAACACTGCATATAATTGAGAAAAAATATATACATTTAGTATACTAATAGTGACAGATATGGACTCTTTATAGAATCTATCAATAAAGAATAAAATAAAATACCACAACAAAACCAAACCAGCCCATAAACTACGAACACAGAGAAATCAATATCAATATGGAGAAAACAGAAAACAGAAAAACACCACAGGGACAACAACTGGAGCTCAAACTCCAAGGAGTCATGATGCCTTACTGCTACCCAAATTCCTTCTGTACTTCCTCTCCAGTATTACTGGGTCCCTTTCCAGGGTGCATATTGACCGAATGACTAATGGTGCTATTCCAGAAACTGGGTGAATGATAAACAACCCATTGGATTATTGAAGATGGTAATATCTTTTATACAGTAGACTGCCAATCAACATATGGTACTTAAATTATATTCACCCATATAATATACTGACTTCTTGAAGTTATGAATTGCATATGCATTGTTATGTGTTCTAGATGTCTCTCTATATTATACCTTATGGAGTCTTTTTGAGGCTCGGATCTTGAGCTTTTCAAAAAGCCTGCTTCCGTTTTGGATATGTTTTGGATATACAATATGTTTTGTAAAACCATTTTGAATAGGCTAAAACAATGCTATCGTCTTTATCTGCATAAATGGATCTGCCCTCATCTACCCACTCAGTGAATTCTAAAAAACTGGCTTCATCTCAGACAAATCAAAAACCAAGGCCATACATTCATTTGCCAGTATTGCAGGACCCAGACAAAAGTCTAATCTATCTTTCCGCAGATCTTCAAACGAGTTCGCTGCTTTTCTGGGGAAATTAATTACTTGAAGCACAAAAGTGTGCCTGTGGTCCTGGTGGGATTGTTAAGCAGGCCACATGGTGTTTCAGATGGCTGAATACATTCCTGATGGAGGGGTTGATTGAGAAAAATGAAAAGTGCAATATAATGACTCCGGTTCTTTTCAAAGACAGACTGTAGTTCCGAGGACCCACATAAATGACAGAGGCTGTTCTTACAGAAGAAATAGTGCTAATGTACCAACCCAGGACAGCTTGCACGATCTGTCAACACTTAGACTTGAACCAGTTTCTCCATATTGCTTACATAACACCCAAAAGTGCAGCATTCTTAACATGTTTGTTTTACACCAAGCAAACCTATT
>JACRUU010000002.1:10064216-10264216 GCA_030449085.1 Kryptopterus vitreolus | reverse complement strand
AAATGATGAATTTCCTCTAACTGTTTATTTGTAGACAGGGTCACTGTAGATCTGAAGGTTAGCCTAGAAACACTGGTCATAAGGTGGGAATGTGCCTGTCCATCATAAGACACCATGTTCACACGCACACACACACACACACTTTCAGCTTTCACACTCATTCACACCCTGGGGCAATTTTACCAAAGTCAATCCACCTACTGACATGTTTTTGGAGGCAGGAGGAGAACCCAGATACAGGAAAGCAGGAAAATTGACAACACAGAATAACCTGAGCTCAGAATTGATGCAGGAACTCTGAGTCTGTGTGACAGCCATGTACACCTACTGCACCACTGCGCCAACATATTGGTTTATATAAACACATCACATCATTTCTAAAATTATTTCTTTGGCTTATAGTGCAAAGTCTTTCATACAACAATGGGAAAGACGATGGCCAAGTGTCCACAAACCTTAAACACCACATGAAGTAAACACCACATAGTGTTTATGTATTAATAAAAGTGCTGATTAATACAAAAAGATTTCCTCATGTGGTTTAAGAGGAATCAGTGAACATCAGCTGTTAAATATACACTTCATGTTAAAGCTGTAATGAATCTCCTGGTTACACAATTTTTGTCCATATAATACAGTGTAATCAAGAAAAACTATTTATAATTGTAGACATTTTAAACAGACATACATTTTAAAGAGTTCCGCCTTCAGATTGGATCCTCTCAAGGTTTTTTTTCCCCTGTTGTTCTTTTCCTACTCACTGCCTCTTTGTTCACTAGGGAGAAAATTATAGGGATACTTTTCTTCATTTTTGAATGTATAGTTTGAATTAATGTACACTCATAAAAATTAAACCTGGGTGTTGTTTGTTAAAAATAAGTGGTGCATTTTGAAACAAATTAAACATAATAGGTTTAAGGGGTTTTCCCAGTTATTATAAATCAGTCTGAATTAACTTCATGATAGTATCTTAAAAGAACATAATTAGTTTCTGCCTACGATACAAATAAGAAATGTGCTCAGTCGCAATTACTTCTATTGCGCATGCTCAGGAGACAGGAAACCCGCCCCTGACTTTCTTCGGTCAAACCATGTGACTACCAAGATTTGGGTTTTTCTGATTGGGTGCCATGCTTTTATTATTTATTTTTTTTGTGAGTATGGTGAGTACTCTTATAAATATTTTTTAATTGAAATAAACATGCATTTATAGAATACTTAAGAAGCAATAAATGTATTATTGCATGTGACTGTCCAATATTTGATTTTGTTAAAACTGATTAGTGAGGATATATCCTGAGTGTATCAGCAGATTAATACTTGGATTATTGCATATCTAACTGGGTGGTAAAGAAATACCTACTGTTCAATAATTCTATTTAGGAGTATTTTTCTGCTTAGATGTTTGTATCGTGGTTGTTATCTATCTAAAATAAATAAAAACAGTATATAAAGAATGCATTCTGGAATGAGTGAGAAGTCTTTCTCATGCCCGATGGTATCCATTGTTGAACTTTACATTCTCCTCGCCGAGGAAAAGATGTGTTTTGTTTGTTAGCCTGTCCGCCAAATATCAATGTTGCTTATTTTATTTTGTTTTGAAATAATTGTTATTTTTCTGATTTAGTTTGCGCTATTATACAGTGTACTGACCAGCTCTGGTGGAGCAAGTATAAAATAATGCCGGAGCACAGAAGTGAGTGTTATCATTATCTTTTCTCATTTATTTATATTTCTCATTTTAATATTGTATTTGGGGAAGGTGAACATGTTTATTGTTTTTTTTTATTTTATTTATTTAATTTTGGAAATTTGGAAAATTATGTTAAGAATGAACTTAATTAACAATATGAATATGAGAAATTGGTGCACTGTGCATATTAGTTAAAGTGTAAAACACTGAAAAAAATGTGTTCTTGAATCAAAGTAAACAAATTACTTGTCATCTGTTTACTTTATCCTTCTTTTACATTATAAGTTATATTATAAGTTTACTTTATTATTCATTCATTCAGATCACATTTCTTCATGTATGGGAATATCATTTTTAACCAAAGTGCATACCTTTAATATGAACTAAACTCTGCTTTCTTCATTCTAAAGTTTCCAAATTTCCAGAATAATAAATATATATATATATATATATATATATATATATATATATATATATATATATATATATATATAAACGAAGGATATAAAACATATAATATATTAATTATATGTTCCTGGTGGTAAAACATAAACCCACTGTCAACCACAGATTATGATTAGACAATAAGACAAGAAGATATAGGACGTGCTTTATTCTTGAAAAAATTCAATATTATGCAAAGTGTAATAATGATTGTGCGTGTGTGTGTGTGTGTGTGTGTGTGTGTGTGTGTGTGTGTGTGTGTGAAGATGTGAACTGCATGGTCGGAGAACCTGGTAAAGTTGGAAACGTTTTGGAATTTTAGGTTGTTAGCACTGATGCTTGGACTTGCAGTATTTCACGGTTTAGATTGGCCAGGAAGATGAAGCACAGCAAGAACTTGCATGAACTTGCTTGAAAATCAACATCGTCATGTTGAAGTTGTCTTTAGTTGCATCAGCTTGTGCCCTGATGTTTGGCATCGCTTGCGGTAGCCTGAATTTCTGAAATATATCAAGTTAGCAGATCTCCCAAAAGTTGCAGAAGCTCTCCTCAAATCTACAGGAGTGAATGCCTCAATAAGTGGACTTAACACTTTTGTTGTTTGATTTTTATTAAAGCTCATTTCTATTAATCAGATGGATAAATTCCATGTTAGCAAAATGGTCACAGTTTGACACAAGGGCTAATAAATTTGTTTTTGAGTTAACAAAAATGTAAAAATCCCAAATTCGAGTGTTTTTTTTCTCCCCATTTGTATTGTATGGAGTAGAAAAGATGTTCAAGGATGCACCTAATTGAACAAAAAGATTTTATTGAAAGGGGCACGTTAATTAGTGGTTAGCACGTTTGCCTCACACCTCCAGGGTCCGCCTCAGTCACGTGTGTGTGTGTGTGTGTGTGTTTGTGGAGTTTGCATGCTCTCCCCGTGCCTCAGGGGGATTTTCTCGGGTTTCTCCGGTTTCCCCCGCTCCAAAAACATGCACGCTAGGTTGATTGGCACCTTGGAAAAATTGTCCCTAGTGTGTGAATGTGAGTGTGACTGTGAGTGTGTGTGTGCCCTATGATGGTTTGGCACCCCATGCCAGGCTCCTAGCAACCTGAGAAAGATTGGATAAAACGGTAGAATATAAATAAATGAATGTTTTTTCTTGCTTTATTTTTTGTGTTTATATTACTTTCTAGGTAATTAGTGTTAATATGTATTAGAGAACTTTCACTATTAATATATAATGTATTAACATGTTCAAATGTTATTTCATGGATGTTAATAAAAATGATTAAATATTTGATTGTGTTAACTTTTTCCACAGTAATTTTCACCCATTTCAAAGTAATATCCCAAAATCTTGAAGATGGTGTTTAAGCATATTAACTATTTTGACCATTTGGATTAATTTAGATATATAATTTCTAAAGATATTTAAAAAAAAATCTAATAGTTGTCTGAAATAAGGGCTAAACATTAACTGGCACAACAAGATTAAATAGAGCACAATCTAAAGCTACAAGATGGTTCAAAGGGAAATGATTTGATTTCATTGGGTCCAGATGAATTTTGCTTTCGGGTTCCATGTACATAGATTATGTTGCAGACAACATCATTTCCAGTGTGGAAATGTGTGTCATAATTATATTAAATTATACCAACGATTTATTATTTTTTTAGTGTATTTCCGAAGTTATTTTGAAGCTTTTAGCAAATACAATCCAATGGATTGAATTAATAAGCTCTCATTTTGGCTCATGTTGTCTGAAGCCCAGCCTTGGTAAATTCCAGCTGAGTACGAATCTCAATTGTACATATGTAGCCTGAGGCCAATCATCCCTGTGAGTGAAATTGGTTGCACTTATTGGGTTGGAGACACATCAGAGTGTCTTTAAGTGATGCACGAAGTAATCAGGGCATCTGCTTGGACATCTAGATAGAATCAGGCAGTTACTTTCTCCTCCCAGTGGCTTGTGCTGTTTGATGATGGCCTGGGGCTAGAAAGTGAAAACAGTGTGTGGTGTGTGTGTATGTGTGTGTGTGTAGAAGGTATTCACTGTCACCACATATAACTGGCACTAGAGCATGTCAGATGCGAGAAACCTAATGGAATGAAGATTGTTTGCTTTTCTTTGACGTTACATATTGAAATTTTTATTGATCACATTTTATAGTGAATGCACCTCAGTAGTAAATGCATATCAGATAAGCAGCTTTTTTTTCCCATCAATAATGAACGAGTAGGGGTCATGAAATCGCACACTGGTGATATCGTGCTCTTTAGCTAAAATGATTCAAGTCTTTTCTGGTCTTCTTTTCAGCGCTCCGTGTCTTAACCCCTCTCAGTAAATGTCTGCTGGGGATCAAAATGGCATTTTAGGAGATTTTGCCATTTATAGAGTTCCCCTTTGATCGCTAACTGCTGCATTTGTGACATTCTAACTCGCTATTTCTTCACTTATTACATTTTTTTTTTTTTGCAGGTAGCAAAGGCTCCTGGACATGAATACTTTATCAAGTAAAATTGCAATTGGGCTTTACAGTCTCAGGTACTCGTCTAAGAAGGCCATTGATGTCTGGAGGCTATGGTTTGTGCACAGAACAAATAGAAATGCAAACATATCCAGAGGCATTTCCCCGACCGGTTTATTTCCGAGGCCTGTATTAGCAGCCACAATTCGAAACGTGTGAAAATCTCTTATTATCTCATGTTAATAACCTTTCCTTCTACACTGGATTTAGAACATTACTGGCAGTATTGAAATAGTCGGAATTGCTCAGATTAATTTAGAGGCTAGGACTTAAAGCTTATGTTAAATACAGACTTCCTGAGGAAACCATTTTAAAATAGATGGTAATTTGTGAAAACAGACCCGTTTCTGCTTCTTTACATGAAGTCAAACACTTTTTTTGCGTGCGTGGGGGCGTAGGTGTGAAAGATTTAAATGGAAAGAAAGGTTATTTATAATTTACGGTGGCTGGTACAATCAAGACATCGAAATACACTTTAACGGACTTTGTTGAAGCATTGCTTGATTGTTATTGCAGCTATATACCCGTTTGCATTTTACTTCCTTTTTCTGCAGATAAAAGTGTCTTTCAAGCGCTGACGAGATAGATTTCACTGCCACATTTGTTCTTTTATTTGTCTTTACCCTCTTTGAGTCTAATCAATTATTTTGAAATGTCAGCCTGGTTCTTTATTACATCTCGTTATTGGTACATCTATTTATTAGATTAGATTATCAGTCTACGCATGTTAGGAGCGTGTCTGACATTTAACTTTGCCCACCTATTCTTTTCCTCGGTGAAGTCGAAGCAAGGTGCTAAAGCTCTCATCTCCCTTTTCTTTGAACATCAATGCTGGAGGTTATGGTTTCGGATGTGGCCTGAATGCTGAACTCTGGCACCAGGGTTCAGACTCGTACAATCATTCATGCCCGCACGGTTAAGAGGTTTTTCAAAGATGGACTACCGTCAGAGATGGACAAAAAATCTAATAAAATGTTGGATTTGACCTCACCAATCTGGTTAAGCATACATTAAAGCTTTTGAGGGTGAAATACTAGACAGGGTTTTGAATTTTCATGTCTTAAGCATTGACATTTTCAGGGAGAGGATGCACAGGGAATAAAATTAGGACCTGCTTTCAGCAGCATCTAATAAGGACTGGATGGCCTAATACCCATTTGTGGGTTCCCGGGCAGCATCAGTTATCGGTAGTGGAAAAACGAAAACCAAACACAAACAATGAAAATTGATAATGCGATTTGCTTATTACATTTCCACAGATTGAAATCTATAGGCAATTATCTGCGCTTGAAGAATAACTAATACCTTCAATATGCATACTGAAGTGCGAGACTCGACGGACTGTTATGACAACAGATATGGCCGGTTCTCTGATCTAACATGGTAATAATTCCAGTATGTGACGAGGTATTCCCCTAAATTTTAACTTTGTTCTCTCGGCGAATGAAACAGAAGCAGGCCATTTGAATGCAAACCTCATTATGTCCTGGAACATACAGATAGAGAGAGGTCCAATTTGCATTTAGATTGTTTCTGGAGAAGTAAATTAATCAACACATTTACACACACAGACACAGACACACACACACAAAGGTAAATGCACATTTTTTACACAAATTTTCATATTTGCTAAACTGGTGTTGAGCACTGAACTCCTAATGTTTGATTCATGCTTTACCTGACCCTTACCATAAACAGACTAAAAGCATTCATGCTTTTCATATTTAACCAAGGCAGTATGGAGATTGGCATGCTATTTTGATTCCTATGTATTTTCAGATAAAGAGGAAGAATGTATTCCTGCCAAAACATCTCTCAGATTGTTAACAGTGCACCATCCTGACGTGATTGTGATCATACAAATAGTTATAAACAAGCGCACTGTGTTAGTAAAATTGCATTGGCTAAAACGATATATTTTTTTTTATATAGCTTTTCACAGAGGATGGTTGGTATATTAGATTTGTCGCATGTTTTTATGCCGACTGTCCTTCTTTAACTCAACCCTTCCCATCTTTGTGGCCTTGGTACCTGCACCAGGAATGCACTGGCTTGTTCAACCCAAATGGCTGGTGCAGAATGAGCAGTTAGGGGTTAAGGGCTCTTGCTCAAGGGCCCAAAAATGACAACTCGGCTGGGACTTGAACTATGTGACTAAACGACATGGTACGGACCTGTGACGTAACGATATAATACATGATAATAATATAATGCCATTTAGGATCCTAGCTTTAGAATGCAAGGTGTATGCATGTTGGTAAGTTTCTAATGTAACACACGTTTAATCTACTTTTCTGCAGTACATCAATAAAATGATTGTGGTTATTCATACTTAGACATTACTTTGCACTTGTATATTTAGAAACTATTAGCATCAGACAGATTTTTTTTCTGTATTTGTGTCTCTCTTCTCTTTTCCATCTCTTATCATTGCTTATTTGCGCTAAAAGAAGTGATGTCCATTGGAAAGAGGGAGGAATTTGTAAAAAGGTCATGGTCTGGCCTCTTCAGTGCAGAGATATGTCCAAACTACTCTGCAGACTATTTGTGTTTGGATTTGTGTGTGTGTGTGTGTGTGTGTGTGTGTGTGTGTGTGTGTGTGGCATATCACGAAAAGCGATAAGCTTTTTTTTTTTTGAGTACAATTACTCTTTTAGAAACAAAACAAAGCTTTCCTGCATGTCTGGGAATGAAGGCATCACCCATCATCCATGCAAGCTTATTAATGTAATTAGTAAAAAAAAAAAAACATTCAGCAACGAGCAGACATATCATCTGATTGTGTAGTGCATCAAGTGTCATATTTTAGAACGAGGTGCTTGCTCTTTCTATAGTTACATCATTGAGGTGTGTCTCGCCAAGAAGTACCCCATTCCCCTTGCAAAAGCGAATAAAAAAATAACTAATAGCCAAGATGCAAAATCTGCTTGGTCATTTGTCCACCCCTGCTGTCTACTAGCCCTCTTGGTAGCATTTTCTATTATAGATGGAATTACATACAACATGGGACAATCACCATTTTGTTGGCTCGTCATTTCCATATTTATATTTTGAAAATATTCCTTAAGCGGTACGAAAACCAGCAACCCAATACTGTAGGCTTATGCAGTGATACTTGGTCTCACACTGAAATAATTATTAAGAATTTAAGAGGTAATAAGTTAAGTTACAGGTAATGCAAGTTAAATATGTATTTGCTATGATATATGCGACACACACACACACACACACACACACACACACACACACACACACACACACACACACACACACACACACACACACATATATATATATATATATATATATATATATATATATATATATATATATATATATATATATATATAAATATTAAGGCAGGATACACCCTGGCTGGAATGCCAACCCATCGCAGGACACACACACTCACATTAACACTCACATTCATACACTAGGCACAATTTTCCAAGGTCCCAATCAACCTACCGTGCATGTTTTTCAATCGGGGGAAACCGGAGAACCCGGAGAAAAACCCCCTGAGGCACAAGGAGAGCATGCAAACTCCACACACACATGGCCAAGACGGGAATCGAACCCGGACCCTGGCGGTGTGAGGCGAACGTTCTAACCACTAAACCACTGACACTGTATGATGAATAACATAATAAACAAACAAATAAATACAGAAATTATAGTCGTCCCCCAAATTTCCTTTGATTTATATAGTACATGTATTTCTGACTGAAAAAGATAATTTGTTATGAAAAAATGCATACTAATGTCTATAGCATTCTGCAATTATTAAACCTTTACCTAAAAGAACATCGTTATTGATGATATAGATCTTCCAGTGGACATGCACCAAGCATTCATTTACATTATTTACTAGGTACTTACAGTAAGCCATGTGTACCAGGTTATTAGATCTAAAATCCATACGTTTATTAGCTCTAAGTAATCATTTCAGATGTAGAAGAAGAAAAGCGTGCTGTCATTCCGAGGTGCTAATATAAGTCCAAATGCTACATCAATAACGAAGAGGGGAAAAAACCATGCTACATAGTCGGGCTTGAATTTATTTTTGCTCAGGGCATTCAGGTTATTGAAAAGGACTTGTACCTGTTTGCATATCCCAACTCCATGATTGCCATACGTCTAGACATCTTAATAGACCAAAACTGGATCCCAATGTGGTGCAGTAAATTTTGTAGACATTTTGTGAAGAAAAAGTACAGACAGTGCCTGTATACACACACTCATACCATAAACAAACTCTTTGCTTTTAAGTGTTTTATCATTCATTTTTTATTATTTATAGTTGAAATTACCATTCCCATGATTTATTTTGCAACATTTCATTGACACCTCTCAAAAATGTGCCAAAGCAAATGGCAAATACAAATAGTGAAGCAAGCTGTCACTAAACTCCTCGTCCTTACATAATATTAGCTGAAAAAATAAAAAAAACTCCACAGTTTAAAAAATAGTCTACTGCAAATATGAGAATATCCCAGGTATATTTATTTCAACACACATTACTAGAAACCTATTGACTTTACTAGTAATGTAATACCTATTAGTACTAGTACTAGTCATTATATACTTGTAGGCAGATTGTGTGAAAGTGAATGGAAATTGTAAATTGTTTTATTCTGAAAAGTAACATTAAAGTGAACAGTCATGAATAAAGCACAACATATTAAAACAACAGTTTGTTTGACTTTGCATTCTTATCATTTATAACCATAGTTTAATTTGTGATTTATCTGTCTTACATGATGAGTTTATTCATGAGCTGATTCATACAAACAATTCATGTGCATCACAGCTGCTTTTAACGTATATGTAAAATTGCTGTTAATTAAAAAAATATATATATTCTAAATATTTTAGCCTGTATTAATGTTTTTACCCTGTACTATTTTGAAATAAACTTTGGTTTCTCTGATTTTTTTTGCACTTATAGGAGAACACTGGGGAAAGTTCAGGTATGTCGGAAAAACAACGCATGTGCTTGTATAACTTGCAGGAATAACTGACTAAAGGGTTCACGGAAAGTTATTTATTCTATATATTTCTTAGTAAATCTGACACACATTAATGTGAAAATTAAATACAGTAGAAAAAACAAAAGCCAAGTTTGTCATTGTACTGTGCTTGGAAATGTATTTATAGTGTCAGTTTAAGCTATTCATATGAAGGACCAAAGCATTCAACTGCTGGCCTTTATGGAGCTGATTCATACAAACAATTCATTTCTTATACCATTATATTTCGTAAAATATTTCATTATTTCTGAAAAGAAAAAAAAAATCCTATCCCAATCCAATGAATGTGCATCAAACCTCCTTTTATAGTGTATGTAATATTTCTTGTTAATTAGAAATATGATTTCAGTGAAATGATATCCAATTTTTATTTCATAATGCTGTCCTGACCTTGTTTTTTTTAAATCAACATTGTGGTCAATTCTTACTTCACAATTTAAAGTGTTTTTGAGAACACACATTATATTCCACTACATTTACGGCATTTGGAACAAAACATCTAACTTTGAGTCTAACTGCACGCAAAACAAAAAGCACCAATTAATAAAGGAACACCATTTTCCACTAAGCATGACACATTTTTCAGTGTAATTAAAATGCATCACAGTGCGGTTTTATGAGATGATAATTCATATCTGAATGCGGCCCTAATTCACAATGTAACGCTTAATATTTAAAATGCATGGCAGCTATCAACCATCACTATTTATTACTTCACAGGTGGTCAAGATGTAATGAATAGTTGAATTTGGCTGTTTGTTTTACCAACACACGTGTCATCATATTCGTCTATACTGTCACATCTATTCTCCCTGGAAAAAGGGAGTTTTTAGCAGATATAGTGACATCCTTTGGGAGCGAATCGCATGCCTGCGGACGATAATGATTAATCGATTCGTACTGAGTGCTGACCCCTCTCCCTCGGTCGGCCTGTCTGAAAGGTGCCCTTGGTTTACGCCTACAGGTGTTTGGCAAGACTGAGGCAGAAACGAGTGGTGACAAGGCATCCAGCATACGGTGATCCATTTGGATGGCAGATGGGATGAAGGTGTATTCCCTGGCATGAGTGTTTATGTGAATTGGGGTGACAGTAAGAGGCCAGCAAGCATTGCAAAATTGCAGCTGAGAGCGAAACAATAACCATCAAGGTTAAAAGCTTTAATAGGCTAAGAACTCATTTATCAGACTTAAACACGAACGCAAGGTTCAAGTAGCTACTAGAACATATTAGACTAATGAATATAAATTCAGTTTGTGAGTGATATAATGACAGGCAAATTTGATTATGACAGTAATCCTCCCTCACAGGTAACTGTTTTGTCTTCTTTAATACACCAGTGTTGACTCAGTAAGCACCTGTTAATAAGCTGGTAATTGGATTCACCGTCTAGGATTCTAGTAATGAAAACACCACAGTATGCAGGGAAAGGTTACTCCAGAACAAGGGCTTGGAAATGATGGCTCTATTTAAGTGGAGAAAATAAAACATGAACATTTAGGGGGGAAAAAATCACCATTTTGGATTTCTAAATTAACTGAGGGGCATTAGAGGGGCATGTGATTAGCACGTTAGCAGGGTTGGTGGGTGCGATTCTCAACTTCGCCATATGTGTGTGTGTGTGTGTGTGTGGAGTTTGCATGGCCCAAAAACATGCATGGTAGGTTGATTGGCACCTTGGAAAATTGTCCCTAGTGTGAATATGTGTGTGTGTGTGTGTGTGCCCTGTGGATTGGCATTCCATACAGGGTGTGTCCTGCCTTGATGCCTGAAGATGCCTGAGATAGGCACAGGTTTCCCTCGACCCGAGAGAGAAGTCGGATAAAGCGGTAGAAGAGGAATGAATGAATGAAACTGACTGGATGGTTTTTTGGAATGATTACGCAAACAACGCGCTAACTTTTCCCCATTTTATTCTCACTCTTTTAATTGGTTATTTTGTCGAAGGCATTGTCAATGCAGTCTTAAATGTATAGCATCAGTGTAAAGCAATGCATAATTCTTCTGACTGATTACCATTGTAATATAATGAAACGTTTTCCTCCTGACGAGTCACAGGGCAAGAGGGACTGAAAGGTTTGATGGGAATGAAAATGACAAACTGCATCATCTTAAAAACAAAAATACAGAAAAAGTCTTTCCGATGAATGCAGTTCATCCTTGCTGTAAAGTCCCAGTGACAGCAGAGTAAGTATTCTGTAGAATTCTCTTTTAAAATCTCTCCAAGGCTACATATCAGCATTTTCTACAGTATGAAAACAGCCAGTGACTGTGAAAATGTTGCCCCCCCCCACCCTTTCTGCTTTTCTATGCAGTGGCAAGGATTCTTGTATAGCAAAAGGTGTCATGGCAACATTTGAAGCTGGTGGTTAAACCGTTTTTTTTTTCTTTCCTTGTTTCTTTTTCTCCTTAATGTACACGGTAAAATTGTCATTCATTATTAGTACCATTTATTTCATTTGAATTCGGGCTCATTTTAACAATGTTACATAAACCCGATTTTATTTGATTGCAAGAAAAGCTTACAGTCCAGATCAACGCAAGGAAAAGCTTCCATAGGAATTCCTTTAAGACAATATGAAAAACAGGTTTTGTCGCAGGTGGAAGGAGGGACGTGTGGGTGGTCGGGTTTTATTCTGAAGTCGCCAGTAGGAGCGTGCATGTATGACTGATTATCATGGCACACTTGTAGTTTATATTAACAAGCTGCCTTACTCTTGCTCTCTATTTCTCTGTCAGAACAGCACATTTTTGTGTGTGAGAAAAGGAGCCACAGAATTTCCACTAAAAAGCACGAACGCTTTTGTCTCTTATCATTATATTCCCCATTTTGAAGTTTAAAATAAACCGCACTGTTGCTACTTGCTCGCTCTGCTGTCTCCAGTTGTGTCAGTTGCCCATTAAAAATTTGTTTAGCACCTTTATTTGCTCATTATATAAATCAACATATATTGCATATTAAATATATATTGCACTGGATAGCCAGTCATACTGACCATTACACCTATGTACAAAACATCGACACTTCTGGAAAGAATTTACACTATTCCCATTTACTTGGAATATCTTGGAATATCTTTTTTTCTATTCCAATTTGATGGTATTGGAATCTCATTCATACAGCTGAACATCAAGGGGGTTAAGGGCCTTGCTCAGGGGCCCAGGACTGCAGCTTGAGGTGGCTGTGATTTGAACAGTATTACTTTCGAATGTAGAATGCAATAGCTGCTAAACTATACATTTCATTAATCATCTTCTACCGCTATATCCGATCTTCCCTCGGGTCGTGGGGCACCTGAGGCATCTTGGGGCATCAAGGCAGGATACACGCTATATGGGGTGCCAACACAGCACAGGGCACATACACACACTCACATTGATACACTAGGGACAATTTTCCATCGTGCCAATCAACCTATAGTACATGTTTTTGGACCAGGGGAAACCGAAGAACCTGGAGAAAAACCCTCTGAGGCAGGGGGAGAATATGGGAATCGAACCCCCAACCCTGGAGGTGTGAGGCGACAGTGCTCCCATCTATAAATTTGTGTTCAAGTATTACATTTACAGTGTACATTAGTGAAATCAGGCACTAGTGTTGGTTGATGAGGTCTGGCTGTATTTTAAAACCTCCCAAAATGGTGTTTAGTGGTGTACAGGAGATTTGTGTAGGCTCAAAATCTTCCACACCAACCTTCACAAAACATGCTCGCTTTTTGCACAGGGGCTAAACCATGTGATGCTGGAACAGCCTCAGAGACATTCGAGACGATATATTCTTCCAGCTTCGTGCTTGTAGTTGTGAACCACATGTATGTGACGGTCAGGTGTGTATATATTTTTAGATTAAATGCTTTATCAGTTAAGCAGTTATGTGATAAATATAAAGATGAAAACCTGCGAATGAGCAGGTGCATCCAAACCTTTGACTGGCCATTTTTCCCCCACACTCTTTGTTGTGTGGAACAAAAGGCAATAAAAGCGACAAGGCTAACGCGTTCAGGTCCAATGAGGCTGTTGATTTGTCAGCCACACGAGAAAACATCTGAGCATGAAATGCATGCTAATTTGAGGGACTTTATGGATGAAGACATTTTCAAGTGTATAATGAGATAAAGATCAAGCTGATGCGAAACTTCATTTGACAGCAATGTGTTGACTATCCAATTTAATGTATATGATATAATGTTTATGTAGAGCTGAGTGTTTGCTTTAAATTCTGTCTTGTAGGCCCATGTATGTTCAAATGCACAAGAGAAAAATGTATAGTTTATGTATTTAAAGTCAAAGTATAGATCCTTATGTAAAGACTGCTATACTGTACTGACTACACTTTTTTTAATCAAGTTAAATGTTAATTTAATAAAGTTAAATTAATACAACCTGTTGTAGTGTCACACTGGTAACTGGACCTTACATTATAATGTATTAATATAAAATGAATTTAAAATGTAGCTTAAAGCTACATTAACCAGATTCATTGTTGTTTTCTGCCATGCTCAATGTTAGCCTTATAGCCAATGTTTGTGGTGCATGATAGCAAGGAAATAATACACGGAAAATGCCGGTCAATGACAGGATATATGTTGAAAATGGCATCTCTAGGTTGATCATGGATTAAGGATTAAGTACTAAACCTGATTTGAAAATTTAATGTAAAAAATAGTTAAGTAATGTCCTGATACCAGAAAAATACAGTAATGAAGCATTTTATACTTCACCTTCTCCCATCTCTAGATGTATTTGTGTTTGTTTTTAAGAGTTAATACTGGTACATCGTACTGCTAGAGGGATATATATATATATATATATATATATATATATATATATATATATATATATATGAGCAGTATAAGTATTGTAAGTATTATAAGAACAGTGTGTAACAGTTGAAGCATGCATACAGATATCATATATATACACTTTTTTACAGTTGCACATTCCACTTATCTATTGCTGTACATACATTGCCATATTTATTCTACAAGATGTACATTTATACATTTACTTACACTATAAATGCTGTACATCTATCTATCTATCTATCTATCTATCTATCTATCTATCTATCTATCTATCTATCTATCTATCTATCTATCTATCTATCTATCTATCTATCTATCTATCTATCTATCTATCTATCTATCTATCTATCTATCTATCTATCTATCTATCTATCTATCTATCTATCTATCTATCTTCCATTTCAGAGTCAAGTGCCTTAACGACTGAGCTACCACCTCCCTGGTAGCTCAAAACTGCATATACAGTATGAACAATTACATGGACACCTTGAAATACTTTCTCTTTTTTTTTTTTTTTACTTAAATTCTAACATTTTTATTAATCACTATGTTCTGTACTATATTCAAATATGAGGTGTCATTTACAAATGATGGGCAGTGACGTCTCTCTGAATACCTATTCATTTTAATGATTTCGTTCATGAACATCTTGTAAGGTTAATCATCTTAAATCCCTTTGAGTAAATTTGTTTTATTCAATATGAAACATTTTCCTCGGATATAAAAACCCATTTTGTGACTTTCGTATCAGGTTTTTATCAAGGCTGACAGTGAATGTAAGAACATACAGAATGTGTTCTCAATAGTGACTTCATGGTCACTTTCACATTCATCTGTAATTATAAGAGATTAATTTACCAAGTGTCTGAATTCCACAGAAGGACTGTTATAATCTGTCCTGACTGTATGTAATGCACAAATAAAACAATCCCCTATGTAATGCTAAAAATACATACATTTTGGGAAAAAATCCCAAGATGACAAAAAACCCCAATGTGTAACGAACAATTACTAAAGACTAATGACTGATGGAATGAATGAATTTATATAGTGTTACAAATATCCATACATGTAGTGATGGAATAAAACTGAATAAAATAAAATACCAATAAAACTGGTCGAATGAAATGTGGATATTTCTATGCTCTTATGTTATATAATATTCTTCATTTACCAATCATAAGCCCATAGTGGAAAAACTGTTTTCTTTTTTTTTTTTCATTATTATTAACTAACTGACATTCTATTCCTCCATTTTATACCTGAATGTGTATGAATTCTACCTTCTTAGTCAGCATTTCTTTTTGTGCTCTGCTTGAAGAGTCAAGAGACGCATGTGGACAAAATAAATTAAAGTGCTATAAGTTTGTATACATAGAAACTGTGTCCAATATCCACTATATGTATACAGCTGCAAAAAAAAAAAGAAAAGAAAAAAGAAGAGCACACAGCAAATAGATGAAAAATCTCTTCAAGATGTTATGTTCGCTTTGAAGTATTTCTGTGGTAACAGATATATACTAGGATACAATCTGTGTGAACACAATGCAGTCAGGCGCAGGTGGAAAACTGGCACTGCATTTTATAGCAATAACTTCAACAAGTTATTCACGTCATTTGGCCAATTAAGTGAGGGAATGATTGTGGCATATAGTAACGTGACAGGAATACATTAGAAAACTATATTAATTGTGGTGAGAGGGTCAGATAATAGGGTTGTTCTTTTGGTTTATTTAGAGGTCATCCTGCATCTACTACACTAATTCAGTAATTGAGGCTCGAACACACAATGGAGGGCATTGCTGCAGGTTTTTAATCACAAAGCAGTACAATTCTAGAACGATGCACACAAGACTAAATGCAAACACATTAACATAATAAAGAGAAAAAAAAATACTATGCTGGAAACCTTAACAGTCTGGGTTTATTGTCTGTTAAGGACATCGGACTTGTACGTTAATAATGGAAGCAGGACAAACAGGTCTTTCTTTCGACATAAATTCCTCTCACACAAAATATTCAAAGTAGACTCACGAGCCATGCAAGACTTCAGAATATGCTAATGCAAATGAGCACTAATGAATTTCCATCGTTGCAAGGACACTTTTGATAGAAATGGAGTGTAGCATCTGAAACAGAGTGAAAGCTATTGACCAGCTGTTGCAGCCACACCGTGAGTAAGTACTCCACTAGCAACTTCCACTTCAACACAAGCCCAAGTCCCTGAACAAACAGGCTATTAAGGATAGGAGGTGGAAAATGCACAGGTGTCATATTGCATATTTCTTACTTTTAATGGTCAACAAAAAAAGGGCACAGTAATGTGCAAATACATTTTTTTTTTGGAAAAACACAAATGAAAACAATATTTATTAAGCGCTTTCATTTCAGGTGTTCCAATATACAGCACTTGCCTGCACCCAGAAGCAGGTTCGTATTAAGACGGTGAACTTTCTTGCAACTCTTAAATAAAACGAGCTCACATCTCATCACTTTCACAAGAACCCGAAAAAAGAATAATTATGGCCATATTTCAAAGGTGGTTCACCCCAGGCTCAGGAACAGAACGCTTTGGGAAAGTGTAATCCCTGATGGACCTTCTCCTCCATGGAGAATTATACTCCCTGGATCGCCTTAACAAAAATAAGCATGAAGAAAATACATATGCTATAGCAGATTACGGTCCTGGAGTGACATCTCTGGAGTGATAATTCCCAAGCCAGATAATTCAGGTGACCCAAGTGTTTCTATTTACGGAGGGGATTTGCATATTTAGCATTTGCTAGAACAATAAATCCCTTTCTTTTTCTGCACCTCCTTTATACTTACTCTTATTCACGTGCAGACGTTGGCCCTATTCCTAATCCATGGCCATAGATCTAATCTAAAGCTTATCCCTGTGGAAAATGATATTCTTGAATAAGAGCAGTTGATTAATTATTTCTTATTATTAGACGTTAAGGTAAATTGTTTCCTCAGTATAATAAGGTTTGATTTTGCATCTGTTCTACTTAATTTTTTATGCATGTATATATGCATGTTTTACATATATTACATGTATTACATATATTCATGCATTGCACCTAAGTATGTATACTTATGAATGTATGGATCCACGTGTTTGCTGTATCCAATATTTATTTTAACCATCAAATACATTTGGATTGCTTTAGTAAGTTTTACCTGATAGACAATTGTCAAATCTGAGGAATACACAATCAATGTGTCCTTGATTGACATACAGTGGCAAGAAAAAGTATGTGAACCTTTTGGAATTTCATGGTTTTCTGAATAAATTTGTCATAAAATGTTATCTGATCTAATTCATTGGTATTGACAAACACAATGTGTCTAAAAATAATAACACCAAAAAAATCCGATCTTTCTTGTCTTTATTGAACACAATCATTCAACATTCAAAATGGCAGTGGAAAAAGTAAGTGAAACCTTAGAATGAATAACTGGTTGACCCCCCCTGGCAGCAATAGCCTCAACCAGGCGCTTCCTGTAGCTGTGGATCAGACCTGCACATCGCTGAGGAGGAATTTTAGCCCATTCTTCCTGGCAGAACTGCTTTAGCTCTGTCATTCTTTGGACGTCTCATGTGTATGGCCCTCTTCAAGTCAATCCATAGCAATCTTAAGGCGTGCAGCAATGTTCTTTTTAGTAAGCAGCGGCTTCCTTCGCGGTGTCCTGCCGTGGATACCCTGCTTGTTCAGTGTTTTACGTATTGTAGACTCATGAACAGATATGTTAGCAAGTTCCAATGATGCCTTCAAATCTTTGGCTGTCATTCGGGGTTGTTTCTTTACCTCATTGATGAGTGTTCGTTGTGCTCTTGGTGTCATTTTGACGGGGCGCCCACTTCTAGGTAGAGTAGCAACAGTCCCAAATTGTCTCCATTTGTAGATTGTTTGCCGAACTGTAGACTGGTGAATTTCTAAAGTCTTTGAAATAACTTTGTAACCCTTGCCAGCTTCATGTAAATCAACAATTCTTGATCGTAGGTCCTCTGAAAGCTCTTTTTGGCGAGGCATGGCTCACATAATCATGTTCTTCTTGTGCAGAGCAAACTCCAAAGGTTTGAGGGGTTTTTATCAGTCAAAGTATCTGTAGTCCACAGCTCCAAACTTATTATCTTAACAAGACTCCAGGTGTGCTAAAACCAATTAGCTCCAATTAGCTTTTTTGAGGTCATTAACTCAAGGTTTCACTTACTTTTTCCACTGCCATTTTGAATGTTGAATGATTGTGTTCAATAAAGACAAGAAAGATCGGATTTTTTGTGTTATTATTTTTAGACACATTGTGTTTGTCAATACCAATGAATTAGATGAAGATCAGATAACATTTTATGACAAATTTATTCAGAAAACCATGAAATTCCAAAAGGTTCACATACTTTTTCTTGCCACTGTATAAGGCAGAAACATTTTTTGCGGCGCATGTTAGCAGAAACCTCATCACCGCCCATACCGCACCTCGCTGCCTGAGAGCGTCAAGCACTGCTCGCCTGGTACCACCTTCTCTCAGGGTAAGAGGTAAGATCAGCTCAAGGTTCTTCTCTGTTCTGGCACCAAGGTGGTGGAATGAACTTCCCATGTATGTCTGAACTGGGAGTCACTGGCTATCTTCAAATGACGACTGAAGACCCCTATCTGTTCCAACAACACCTATCCTAACACTTCTTCCTTCTCACTGTCCAGGAAACCATAAAACAATCCCTCAAGTGTGTCTATGTTTATGTGTATGTTAGCACTTTGAGATTGATAAAAAGTGAGCACATAAAAATTGCATTGTCTACTAGTATTCATTATCTTACTCTTGTGCATTAGAAAGTTAATGCTGTACACTGGTGTACTGGTTAACTGGTTTTAAATAAAGTATACTGTACTAAACTAAAACTTGTAAACATACTTCTTTTCTTTTCCATTCTATTCTAAACAAATAACAATATTAAATCACAACAATTTTTCAAATTTTCATCCAAAAGTTGTTACACCTTACAAAGTATCAGAAAAGGAATGAGTGGAAGCAAAGGCGAAATATTTTCCCACCCCATAATGAAGCGGATATATAGTTTCATATAACGTTAAAACTGGGCTTAATAACACATTTTAGACCATTTAATTAGGTCACCCAGGGGCTCATTGATTGGGACATTGGGCTCTGGAGCAGATAATTCCCGTTTCAGGTCCTAGCACTGCTGAGCAAGTGGGCCCTTGAACAAGGCCCTCAACTGCTCTGGATGTGGGTGTCTGGCAAAAACCTAGCCATTAGGTTTGCACAAGCCAGAGCAAAAATAACTGGGAGGGTTGTGTGAGGAAGGGCGTCTAGTGTTAAACATGTGCCAAAGCAAATATGCGGATCACAACCGCTGTGACGACCCCTAACGGGAGAGCCGAAAGAGGAAGAGACCCTTTAATTAGGTCTTTATCTGAGTTGAGGGAGTTCTTACTGAGAAGAAAATTAAAAAAATATAAAATGTATGAAGCAAAACAGCACTTGGGCTTACAAAATAATACATCATTCATTATCATCCTTGTCAGGATCACGCTAGATCTGAAGCCGATCCCAACAGTACCGCAAGCATAAGTACTTACACACTTTCATCCTAGAGGCAATTAAGCACAGCCAATACAAAAAAAAATAATCTGCATGTTTTTGAAGAGTGAAGCAAACCAGCGAACCATAAGACAACCCATACTAATGTACAAAAACTCAACAGACAGTAACTCCAGCTCAGGATTGAACTTGGGACCCCGAAGATGATATATACTGGAACAAAGCTACCCGCTATGCCGCTGTGCTGCCCAGGATAATGAATCTGCATTCAGCCAGATTTGAGGTGACTACTGTTGAGCAGAAAACGGCTTGAACGTTGTCCAACTTTTGAGGCTCCTCATCTTATAACAGCTTTTCACTTTGACAGACCCTTACAAGAGTAAGCTCAAAAAATAAATGCCTATATGAGATCTTATACACCTATTCCCAGACATGACCATCTCATTTCATGCTTGAAATATTCTTATTCGATATTTCAAATCTTCTATATCGTCTGTCAATCGAATAAGACAATTTAAAGCCTGCACTCCAGAGAATACTGTACGTTCCCATTCAAATACTACAATCTACAGTAATCAACTGTAAGGCATTATTACAATAAGGTACAGTTCTATATTATCCCTGTATAAAGATAATATGAAAAATAAAGTTAGCAAGACACAGCGACATGCTAAGATGCAGCAACATGCTAACATCATCTATTATTGAATTAACTCTACGTGAAAGCAAGCTAGATGAGCTAGCTCAGGCTTGTTTACGTCTTCTTAGCAAGATACAGAGACATGTTAAGATGCAGCAACATGCTAACATCATTTATTATTGAATTAACTCTACGTGAAGGCAAGCTAGATGAGCTAGCTCAGGCTTGTTTACGTCTTCGTACCACATTCTTTGCTACGTCTATATTTCCAACATTTTACAATGTAAATGTCCTTAAATGTTATTTTCTTTTTTCCTCAGAAGGTGCAGATTTGCTGGCATGTAATCCATCCTGAGTACAGCATGTTCTCTATTTATTTGCTTCAAATGATATAAGCCAAACACATCATCTGTGGGGCACTAGGACACTAATTCTTAGTGCTGTTGTTAAAAAGAAAATAATCAATCCTTTAAATGGTATTATAAATACCGGTAGATTATTTACAAGCGAACGTGGAAGACGAAGCCAAGTTATGTTTTTTTATACAGAGCAACGCTGACATTTTGCCTGAACATCTACAGGGGAAAGATTTCACATCAGCTTAGCAGGTACACAAGCTTTCTCAAGTACATGTAGCTTCAAACTGAGAAGCAAATCCTTCCCTCTAGGTGTTGGTAAACATCAGTCTTAGAGTTAGAGCATACACAGCATGCATTCTGCTGAAAACAAAGCAAAGTTTTGATATCAAATTAAAGACGCACCATATTCAAAGACAACTAAAACAGTAAATGAAACAATTAAAACAATTTTAAACCACAGGCAGCATTAACCTATATTTTTCTTCATGACTGCAGATCTATTATGTATATTTAATTATGTTAAGGGGCACGGTGGCTTAGTGGTTAGAACGTTCGCCTCACACCGCCAGGGCCCGGGTTCGATTCCCGTCTCGGCCATGTGTGTGTGGAGTTTGCATGTTCTCCCCGTGCCTCAAGGAGGTTTTTCTCCGGGTTCTCCGGTTTCCTCCTGGTCCAAAAACATGCACGGTAGGTTGATTGGCACCTTGGAAAATTGTCCCTAGTGTATGAATGTGTGTGTGTGTGCCCTGCGATGGGTTGGCATTCCATCCAGGGTGTATCCTGCCTTAATGCCAATAGACGCCTGAGATAGGCACAGGCTCCATGTGACCCGAGGGAAGATCGGATAAAGCGGTAGAAGATGAATGAATAAATGAATGAATTACGTTTATTGATTAATAATGTTAGGGTCATATGATCAACTAAAACTAATTATCTGATAATTCAAACAATATCCAGATATACTTCAAGAAATATAATTTGAACATACAGTAATTTTCATTTTAATTGTATTAAATTGTTGGCTTCTAGCTTATAGTTCTTTCCCATTAACCATTCCTTCATTTTCATAATCATTTTAATATTATTTTGGACCAATTCACAAATTTCCCTCTATTAATACACCTTGTGAGCTTAACCAAATACATTACCCATTCGCTCAATGCTTTATCTATAACACAAAACAGGATGATTCAGTTTGAGTAAACCCAAATAAACAGCAAAATGTTTTTCCCCCTTATGCTATGCTCTTCACTATTTGACATCCCTTTTGTACATGCATGCACAATATATACATTTACACTGGTTAGATTTTACATATAGAGTGGTCTCACAGATTGTAAATCCACACGACAATTCCACAGAATTGTTGACTGCTCTACATTTGTTGCGTGCGTAATTAATAGTCTTTGGACAATGACATGTGTCATGTCAATGCCAGAAGCACGATCACGGTGTACAGCTTTTAAAAATGCATCAGGGCTGGCAAAAATCACACTTTCCAGCTTGCTTTTGGCATAAAGGAATGGCTACCACAAATACAGGACGCGGCACACCATACATACTCTGTCATACTCTGCCATCCTTCTAATCACATCATCTTGGACATAATCCTAGCCAATCCTATATAAAGTCACAGAAGCATACAGAGGTTTGTAAAGTATATGCTTAGTGCATTTTGATGTTGTCAAGACTTGTTGTTTATCATGAGAGTGTAATCCCTGGTCCTGGCTGCTATTCACCAGTGATCATCAAGTGATCTTCCACAAACTAAATGGCCTTGTCCAGGGATTCCCTCTGCTTGTTACACTGCTGATGCTTGACTACTGCTGCCAAACAGTTTTAATGATTTGTGTTCTGATTTTTTTGTCTCCAGTGTTGGGAAGGATACTTAGGAAATGTAATAGGTTACATATTACAAATGATCCTATTGAAAATGTAATAAGTAATGTAACTTTTCATTCATTCATTCATTCATTTATTCATCTTCTACCGCTATATCCGATCTTCCCTCGGGTTCTCGGGGAGCTTGTGCCTATCTTGGGTGTCTCTGGGCATTAAGGCAGGATACACCCTGGATGGAATGCCAACCTATCGCAGGGCACACACACACACACGCACACACACACACATTTATACACTAGGGACAATTTTCCAAGGTGCCAATCAAACTACCGTGCATGTTTTTGGACCGGGGGGAAACCGGAGAACCCGGAGAAAAACCCCCTGAGGCACGGGGAGAACATGCCAACTCCACACACACATGACCGAGACGGGAATCAAACCCGGACCCTGGCAGTGTGAGGCTAACGTGCTGACCATTAAACCACCATGCCCAATGTAACTTTTCAATTACTTCATTCAAATAATGTAATTGATTACATTTGATTACTGTTTGTTTAATGTTGATAGGGTGGGGGCGGGGTTTATGTCGACAGGGTTTGGGGGAAGTCGTTGGAATTTGTCATTTAATTACATGTTTTTCACTGTAACTGTAACGGCTTACTGTTACTTTTCTAGTGTGATTAAATTACCGAATGCCGTTACATGTAACTGGTTACTTCCTAACATTGCTTGTCTCTTATGTGACTCCAACTGTTCCCTAATTTTTCGACTTATTTGTCTGTTTTTAACTAAATTTCTTATCGCCTTAGCCTATCGCCTATGTTTCTGCTAGCTGATAACATTTGTCTATGTCTAATTCTTCAAACTGCTGTGTCATCTAAATGAATGATGATATAAGTCATGAGTCACCTACGGCTTTGTGTAAACAAGCACCCAGTCAACCTTTACATAATGGTGAAATGAACACTTAGATGTTAATTCACTTTATTTTACTGGAACAATCGAACTCTTTTTATTGCTCTACTCAGGCAAGCCACATATTTA
This sequence comes from Kryptopterus vitreolus, assembly GCA_030449085.1. Taxonomy (NCBI): domain Eukaryota; kingdom Metazoa; phylum Chordata; class Actinopteri; order Siluriformes; family Siluridae; genus Kryptopterus; species Kryptopterus vitreolus. The sequence goes on along the minus strand of JACRUU010000002.1, from coordinate 10,240,278 downwards.
TGCTTTACAGTTAATTCTCCCACTGTCTATGAGTATTTCATCTGCAGGCATAACAGGGTTATCCTCTTGCCTTTAATAAAACACGTTTATAGTCACATTAGCTGAATAGTGGCTCGTTTATACCCCTTCAAAAAAAAAATCCTATATTTCTTTATTTAATTGGTATAATGTGCCATTTTATTTGGTTTATATCAATAATCATGATTAGACTATAAATAAAATGTCAAGTATAAACCTCTTATAAGGTAAAATATTCCAATTTATACTAATACTACTTATGCTACTTAGGTATAATGACACTGAGGCAATGGTGAAGCTCGATTTATTCAAGATATGCCAAAATATGTAAATCGGGTGAAAAACACATTCTGGCAAAGATAAGTGAGGTATTTAAGGTAGAAAGTACAATTTTAAGATTAGGTTTATGTTAATATTCTTTGAATGAAACTTGAATGAAGGAGTACTGCAGAAACTAATTTTTATATTCCATTGCCTTTAAGAGTATGATCAGTATGATAAAAGCATATACAGTACTGGGCAAAACACACAGATAAATGTTGTAACCTACTACCAGTGTTTAAGGATGATTCTATTTACATTTTTAGCATTTGGCAAACAAGCTTATACAGAGAAATAATCATTTATCATTTATTTATACTACTGAGTAGTTAAGGGATTAGGACCTTGCTTTATGATTCTGGGATTTGAAATAATAAGCTTATGGTCAAAAGTCCAATGTCTTAACTTGAACCACAACCCTAGGAGCATTAGCCTTAAATTGAATAAACAAAGTCAATGTTTGGCACCTCAAAAATGCCTCACTAGGCTCAAGATGTTTTCAGCTAAAACACGGATGAGGTAATTTTATTGTGGAATGCAACCTGCTTCTGTTTTTCCCCATTGTTTGGTGACCATTGACAGCCTTTATTGTGTTTTAGATGAAAAAAAGTTAATTACAAAGAGAAACATGGTACTTATTTTTACTAGTATAAAAAAATCTAATTCCTAGTTGTATTACATTTGCAAAGTTTAATTTCTGGTGAAAAAGTAATATTGGGAAATTTCACATTTTTCATATTTTTTTAAATTAAAGAAAGAAGTTTAAGAAAACCAATAAATTGCTTGAGGCATTTTATTTATTTTCTATAATCTAGCACAGACTATATTTTTTATTAGTCTGTTTATTTTCTGCTTTATTTAGAATTATAAGTAAGCATCTATAGAGTTCCATATTTAACTGTGATGCACTGGTGTGACTGAGGCGCTGGAAAGATGTACCTGTCCATGATTGTTATTCTAACAGAACGTCTAAAAAAAATAAATAAAATGCTCAAACAAAATGAATTCAACACTAAAGCAAAACTACCTCCACAAGGAAGACTATGATTTAGCATAAAATTATGTAACAACATAAACGCACACATAATGATCTCCAGCTGTCTTTCAATGGGGTTTAAATAGTCTCTCATTTATGCTAATGTATCTGCTGCTTAATTCAACAAACTACCTTTTGAAATCAACAAAGTTTTTACATATCTGCATTACCTTTATCGGTATAATAAATATAACAGTATTACAAAAAAAAGATTCAATAATTAACAAATGGTAGAATTTCTGTTCATGATCTATGATCAGATTGCTAAAATATTTTTAAGTATTAAAAGAATTCAATATACAAACAAGATAGGTTTATATGCAACACATTCATATATCAGAATGCTCTCAGCAATATTGTTTGTTAGATTTCAAGTGCACACACAAACACACACCTACAACAGCTTTATTCTGAACAAACCAAGTGGGAAGGATTAGACTAAATCCAAAACTGGATGCATTGTTAATCTATTATCTCATCTCTAAATCCCCTCAGGATCCCTTATTCAAACTCAGGTGAGAGATGCTTGAGTGTCTGCCGAAGTGGTAAATTACAAGACAAAAATATAAAGTTTGGATTTAGCATAGATTGTCTCTATATTATACTATCATGAGCCAATTTGAATTTTCAAGCTGCTTATTCCTCTCCTGTAGTTGCTATGCATAAAAAGTCATTTTGAAGGTTCTATGAAAGACATAGCAATCTTCATGGAATACTGGGTAAACTGTAGTTTTATTTTGTTGTATTATTGCTTTTTATAATGTGATATGTTCTTTGATAAGTTAAATAAATTCAGTGACTCGTGAGCAGAATATAGTGAAAGCTTAAACATAGGTAATGACTTTTATATTATAAATGTGGTAAATATAAATAATATAATATCTTCTGCTAGATATTAGTATATGGATTTGTTAGCATTGAATAAACCAAAACAACAACTCCAGTCCGTACACTAGTCACACTAGCTTTCCATGAAGAGAGAGGGAAAAAAAAAAAAATAAATAAATAAATAAATAAATATATATATATATATATATATATATATATATATATATATATATATATATATATATATATATATATATATATATATATATATATATAATTATAATTAGTGCAGTATTCTGCTTCATGACCTTTTTAAGGTGACAACACAGATGCCACAGAATCAAGGTGAAGTTTCACTTCAGGCAATATATATTTCCAGACCCAGCTGGCCTCAAGCACAGCCATCCAGGAAATATTTTTATTTTTTCCCCCTTAAAACAGCATTATAATAAACTTGAATATTACATCATTCTTGACCGTTGAATTATGATTGCTTAGGATGTGTTTCATTTTCTGTAAGAGCACCTCGGGGTTGTATATTTCTTGCCATAAGACGAATAACAGCTTTATATCAGTGTGCTCACAAGAATACACAATTGCTTCTCTATTAATTGATCATTCAAAACATACAGTTGGTGCAGTGTATCTCTGACACACCACATCCATGCTTGTTTTGGAGGTATAGAAATAAACTGGAAACAAGTATTACAACGGCTGCCCTTTCGGAGACAACCCTTCAATTAAGCAGGCTTGGAACGAAGCATGAGAGTTCTCTGACTTGTGCAACCCTCAATGGAGTGGTCAGTTGCATACCTGGGTTAAAGAAGCAGGGCACATGCTGCAGTAATAGGGTGGATTCCTTAGTCACTAGACCACTAGAATGTAATTTCAATAAAATGCAATGCAATGTAATTTCTGCAATGTTTCTGCCTAAGTGTATTATATCACAAATTAGACCACTGATCAGAACATCATGATTCAAGTTGACAATGCTAGGCCCCTGTATAAGACCCTGAACTGTTCGTGACCTGTAAATGTGGTGGTGTAAGGAAAATAATCAGTAGCACAACTGTTGATTATTTTGCTATAGTACCACTGAATTGTTTAGTTCCTTACATGTCAAGAAGAAGCATGCTTGATTTAGCTCAGTATATTAAGTAGTTGGACTTCAGCTCAGAAGGTCTTGAGTTCAAATCCTACTAGGACTAAGAGGCCATGCTTGAGCAAGGCACAAGATAGCTACTTCTTATAAGTAATAAAGGCCTTGGCTAATAAATTGTGAGTGAGAATTTTACAAATAAGAATCCTTTTTCAATGTTATCGTTACACAATGACCACTGAAGAGAATCCACTGAGACAAATTATTGACAAAGAGCAAACATTGTCTCATTGATAGGTAATATTTTGGTGGTGTTGCTATTATTTTTGTTTTCAAATCTATTTTTTTCTCCCAGTCATTATTCCTCTGTGCTATCCATTTTGTACTAAACAGAGATAGACTCTCCATGTTCTTTGCTGGAAAGTCAAAAACGTCTTTTTCAAATCACTTTAATAATCCTCAGATTTGAAGTGCTGGCTGCTCACTCAAATATCATATATCTTGGTCACAGAGAGGCTGCATTATATACAGATTTCTAACCTAGTTAGACAGATGTGACTGGAAGAGAACAGGAATTACCTTGTTAAAGTCTTACTATGTTGTCAATTACAATTAGCATTATTAAAATGTGTTATTACTATGGATTAGGGGTAAAAAAAAAAAAAAACATGGCTACAGTTAGAATTCTAAAATCGTGTTAGGATGCCAAGACATTATAATCTGTCATAGATGTTCCATCATAGGTTCCCATTCAGAAACTTGGCAACAGAAGCACCTGGAAGGACTGTGTATATAAGCACATGAGATGTTGATGGCTTGAGCTTCTGTGTTTCAGTAAAGTGCTCTGTGTGTATTATGTGTCTTGTCTGTTAGGTTAAGAATAAGGAATAAGGATAAGAAAGCAATGTCCACATAGAAAGAAAGAAATGTCCTAATGCTCCTCTAAGAAAAAAACAACAGCAACAAAATTCAGGCCATGTGTCCATCCTTGCTCAAGGTTTATTATGGGTGAGGATACAAATGAGCTTTGTGTTTGGGAGCAGAGCATGCTAAAATAGTTTTTGAGGGGTCTATCTGTGCAGATAGCAATCACATGCCAAAGCATTCTCTCCTCTCCCGGATAGCACTTTCTGAGGAAAGTGCTCTATCCAGTGTGGCTTGCGGTTCAGGTCCCTCTTCTGCTGAGGCAAGGCGACATGTGACTCATGTCATAGTGTTCCCAAATGGAGAGAATAAAGATGGGATTAGCCCTTTCTCTTTCTTCACCCATTAGCTCCTGTCCTGTTTGCTGTTGGCAACTCTTACCTCCGTTTTCTTACCCCCGTTTTCTTACCCCCACAATCAGGGTTTGGAACTTCTTCTACTTTCCTCTAAGAAGGTTGATATGGAGTATCTTTTAATGGAGGAGTTGGTTCCTGAACAGGTAAATATGCTGTCTCCACCTCAGGTGTGTCAGGGCATGTGTATTTCCCAATCTCCCAAACATCTGCCCAAATTCACAGCAGGCTGAGAACCTCCTGATTCTCCGAAGGAAATCCAAAGAGCCCTCCAGATCAGTGGCTCTTGCCCACCACAGGCCAGAGATCGATCTTGAGGGATAATTTCCCTAAAGGCTTGCCCTGGCTGCCTGGTGTGCTTTACCAAGCATATCTGTATGGGTCCTCTGGGTAATAGAGCTAGGTTACAGTATACAGTTCAGGCATTTTGCACCTCGCTTCAAAGGAGTGCTCCCCACCGTAGTGGCCTCCCAGCAGGCTCTGGCCTTTGAACCAAGAAGTTCAGACACTTCTAGACAAAAGAGCCATCAAGATGGTTCCTTTTGCTATCAAAGAGTCAGGCGTCTACAGCCAGTACTTCTTGGTTCCCAAGAAGGACGTGGGATGGCGCCCTATACTAGATTTTTCTCTCCTCAATCAAAGCTTGCAAAAGCTCAGGTTCAAGATGCTCACTATAGGGAAAATATCGTCACTGCTCCAGACCAAGTACTGGTTCGTGACCATAGAGCTAAAAGATGCCTATTTCCTCATTCCCATTCATCCTTCACCCAGAACCTTCACAAATTACATCAATGCAGCCCTTGCTCCATTAAGACTCCAGGGCATACATGTACTGAATTTAGATGTTGTCCTCGCTTATGTGAAGTCACTGGGTCTACGGCTGAATGCCAGGAAGAGTGTGCTTTCTCGAGCTCAGAGAACCAGCTATCTCAGTGTGTTGTGGAATTCCACTACCATGAGGGCCACTTTGTTGCCATACGGATCAATACAATCCGATCCCTAGTCGAGAGAGTGAAATTAGTCCAGTCACTACCTGTGAAACAGCTTTAGAGACTGTTGGGGCATATGGCCGCAGCAGCCAACATAGTACCGCTTGGTCTTCTAGCAATAGGTCTCTATAGTGGTGGATGAAAAACAATGAGTTTTCACACAGATGCAACTGTGCTATCCGTACTATTATGGTCACACGGTGAGCCTTTCAGGTCTTGTCTATTTGCCATCACATCATGCTAACGACAGGCGCATCTCTCACAGATTGGGGTCTTCAGCGGCCGTTCTGCTGGGGTCTGTGGAATAAGCCTTTCTTTCTTTTTTTCTTTCTTTCTCTTTCTTTCTTTCAGGTCTCCTACTAACAAGCACACCCTCAGTAGATGGATTGAACATAGATCGTCATAGCTTCTAAGGCTTTTTCATCTAAAGTTCCACTCTAGGACATTTGTGATGCTGCTGGATCATCCACCTCCCTGACCTTTGCAAATCTTACAACTTAGATCTTGATGCCTTGCTTGGCACATCTGTCCTTCCTCCCTAGCTGTTACCATTAACACAGGGCAAGGACTGGTCAGCGCAACCCGATTTGACTGTGTTCCCATAGCATCATCGAAGCAGCATCGAGTTCCAGAAAGGGAAAATCAATATGTCACGTATGTCACCTCGGTTCCCTAAAGGAATGGAACACTGCATCATTGTGACATGCTGCCTGCACCCTTGCATGCTTAATTCCATTAAGACCGTCTCCATCCGGTGTACTTACACACACACACTACTTCCGGTTGGTTCTAGTGACATCACTCCGGTCCCTTTGGATGAGATTACATACATGGTTAAAAGCCAGAAACACTAGAGGCATTCCCATAGCGTTGTAGACACAGCATCTCATTCCTTCAGGGAACCTGGGTTTCGAACCTAACATACTGACATATCCATAGTCCTGTCAACTACCCAAAGCTCAGAAGACACATAGCATCAGAGCTGGACTATGGAGAAAATTAAGAATTTGGCTTGTTTTAAAGAATCTTGCATCAGGTGGAAGGCCAAATGTATGTACATTGCTTACCTTGGAAAACAATGGCATCAAACAGCACAATGAGAAGAATGTTGGTGGAGGCATTGGAATGTTCTGTTGGGAAACCCTGAGTCCTGCCATTCATGTGATGGCACTTTGTGCTACTGATATAAACATTGTTGCAGACCAAAAAACACTTCCTCGAGGCAATGGTACTCCCAATGACAGAAGTCCCTTTCAGGAGGATAATGCACCCTGCCACACATTTCTCAGAACTGGTTTGAGCAACATGACAAAGAGTTCAAGGTGTTGACTTTTGCCTGTAAATTCCCCAGACATAAATCTGGTATAAAGCACCTGTGAGATGTGCTGGACAAACAAGTCAGATCCATGGAGGCTACGCCATGTAGCTTATAAAACTTAAAGGATCTATGGCGCGGTTCAGGTGGGGTTCTTGGTGTCAGATATCACAACACACATTCTAAGGTCTTCAGTGACTTGTTGGGTCAGAGCTGCTTTGGCTACACATTATTTGGCTACACATGGTATTAATGTTATGTTCTGATTGGTGTAAATTCACACATATATTTTAGTTTGCAACTGAACAGAATGCCCAAATTAGGCCTACATCTTTATGAGGAATGTACATTTATTATATGGTTAGAACATTGAAGAAATTAGACTGTAAGCTAAAATAGGTGCAGTGATTATAGGTGCTTACTTGTTTAGAAATGAAAGTTCTATATTGTTTAATATATAAAATTCATTAATTCAGTCAGTCAATCAGTCTGTCTGTCTATCTACCCGCTCTTTATCTCACACACAGACACACATGTACATGTGTAATTTATACAATCAACCTACCTACATGCGATCTTGGAGGTGAAAAAAGACCAAAACAAAATAATACAGAGATGTACACAGAGTGAACATGTGAAACTATTACCATTATTACCAGACACCAAACAAAATGATACAGAACAGAAATGAAATCAGGGAAACTAAACCTCTTTGCCGAGTTTATTAAGTGGTCGATATCAGATCCTAATTGGACTCTAATTGAGTGCTTTATTAAAGCCAGGTACAATTAGATTGAAAAGCTGATAAGCCTGTAGATAAAAGACAGTCCTATTATTAACAATAAAATACAAATGCTGTATGTGGTCTACCTAAAGGGCCTTATTCTAGTGATGGGCTATTAAAACCTTTTCAGATTAGATTAGATATTGATTGCTATTTCAAAAAGGAAATAGCTAACATTTTAGATTCAGTAATTATTTGACTTTAATGCATTTCCCAGTTTAGAGTGTTTAAAATAAATGTAAAAAAAAATATGCTGAAATGGACGATGTTTTAAAGGTTTTTTCTGTACTGTATATTATATACATTTAATAGTTATATTTTTTAATGCTTAAAAGAAGCACATTACAATTTTTATACAGAATTCCTTAATATAAACAGATTTTATGATTATCTATTTGTATAAGATTGCATAGAGTTTATATAAATGCTAATACTGGACATTGAAATGGTAGTGGAAATAGTCAAACAAATATAGTCAAATTAAACCATATATATTCTAGAGCTAATTTATAATTGGATTATAATTTATATTGCTTTCATGTCTGCTTTCTTTTCTGCTACCATTATGAGTTATTTTTTTTCTAATACAAGATTGCTCTTGATTCGTATCTTCCCATGTTGTCCATTCTTTGCTGTACCCCCTGCTTATACTCCAGAGGCCCGTGTATGTCAGAAACAATCAGGCAGACTGCAGTGTAAAGTCATGGTGGCTTGGCGTAGCTGACAGCACTGACCTTCTTCACCAGCGCCATCACTGAGTGAATGCCTCCACAGCATCCGTGCCAAGGAGCTGTCTCTCTACTGCTCTTTGACAGCTCATGCAGCCATGTTGAGTTCCTTCACACACTGTGCTTTTCTGCTCGACCTGTTCCAATTCCTCCACAGGAAAAAGGCCAAAGTGAGAAAGACACACAATTGAAACAGAAGACATGCTTAAGTGGAGCACTGCAGGACATTGGGCTTTCCAGAGGTTCTTCTGTATTTGGTTTTGTTTCATTCGGATGTGCAGCTGAGTATATTAGGGTTGAGAAAGTTTGTGCTGAATTGAATTGAATTGGTTCATTTAGTTATTTAATTGGACTTCTAGGACTTTTAGCTTGATCATATTTTCAATAATATACATACATTAAAATGCTTGATACCTTTTATTATAGCATTTAGTATTATAGAATGTTTAGTACTTGTAATGTAATGTGTATTTATCATGTTAGAATAATAGTCTAGTTTTTAGTTTTTTTTTTAATTGCTAGTTTCTCAACCAGTTTGCCCACAATATTTGAACATCACTAGTTCTGGTCCGCTGAACAGTTATGCAAATTAAGCTGAAATGGCCATTGGGAGTAGCTCACATAGATGCAAAAAGCTTCACTGCTGCTTGGCAATGAATCACATTGATAATACCAAATAAATGGACTTTATAAATCAGACAGAATTTATATACAATTATTTTGTCAGTTTGAAGTGAAACATACTGCTGAGGTTTTATTGAATAGAATTGAAAATGAGTTCTTTTCCACACTATAAGCCTGAAGAAAAAAAAACAGCTTTCATGATTGTTTTTTTTTTTTTTTTTTTTTTTTTTTTTTTTGTAAGGTTCAGCAGATCATGAGAGAACCCACTGATAATGGACACTTTTACTTAGAATTATGCTGTCTTCAATACAAATATTTTTGCTTCCTGATTTTTAGTGTTTGTAATATAATTACAAAATGTATTATTAATTAAAAATTATTATTAAATTATTATTTTTTTTTTTCCGTGAGCAATTTCGCTGACGTTTTCACAAATACTAATCACTAGGCTGCTTCGATATAATTCTCTCATTCAGCTTCTTTTCAGGAACACGACAATGCATCACCAATGCTATGGGAATGCTTCTGGCATTTCTGGCTCTGAACCACTTGCATAATCTCATCCAATGGGACAGGAGTGACCCTGGGTGTGGAACCACGCCACTCAACATTTTTTCCCCCATGTTCAGGATTCGGAACTCCTTTTATCTTCCTCCAAGGAGAATGATATAGAGATTCCGACGATGGAGGAGCTTGTGCCTGAACCAGCACAGCCTCTCCAATATGAGAAGCTGCTGGAGGTGGTAATTAGAGTGGTGGATAAGCTAGATATTTCTTGGCCACTGATTGTACAGGTTCCTACCCTCTGGGACACCACCTCGTAGCAGGAGCCTGCCATTTTTCCCAGATCTGCCCACTGAAGTGTATATGTGGAGCACCCATATTCAGCCTGCCTCCATTCCCATAGCACCAGCTTTGACGCTAACATCAAGGAAAGCGGTTATGAAACAGTCCCAATGTGGAAGAGACACTAGCCAGCACTCCCCCACTTTCGGCGGTTTCGCTCATAAAGGCTCCAACTTTACCTACTAGGTGCTCAGAAAACCTTTTGTAGGTAAAGCATATACAGCAGCTGGTCCTGGTCCAGCAAGCTGGCGGATACCTGCACACCATGGCAGTGTTTCAGGCATACAGTATCAAGAAGACCAGAGGGAGGAAATCAATCGGGAACAGCTACAGGAGCTGAAGAAATCCACTAATCTTGCTCTCAGGGACACCAAAGAAACATCTTGGGTCCTGGGCATATATATGGTGACCATGGTGGTGACTGAGTGGTAGCTTTGGCTAACCATGTCCAATCTTAGTGATAAGGATAGGGCATTCCTCTTAGATCAGGGGTCACCAACCTTTTTGAACCTGAGAGCTTCATGGATACTGAGTCTTACAAAGGGCTACCAGATTTACACACTCTTCTGAAATAACACATTTGCCTTTATATATTATAACTAATGACATAGATGATTTCTCACTGTAGTATTGTGAGTTCACGATGAGTTAACTAACATTTTAGATGCATCTCACTGATGAGTTTTTAGAACAGGCCTGAGAGCTACTCATGTGGTCGTTGGGGGCTACCTGGTGCCCGCGGGCACCACGTTGGTGACCCCTGTCCTAGATGTTCCTGTTGTCCCGATAGGCCTGTTCCGCAGCAAAGTCACTGAGGTTGTCAACAGGGTCTAGCCTTTCAAAAATACCTCCCGCACCACCATTGAATTGTGCTACGTCCCCTCATGTCGCACCTCTTCCCATAAGACTTCAGGCATTCTATCCTCCCCTATCCTGGCATCTCTGTCCTTTGTTCCTAGCTGTGAGGGAACGCCAATAGGTTACACATGTAACCCAGGTTCCGTTAACGAACGAGACAGTGTCACCATGTCATGCTTCCTGCATCCTTGGTTGTTTACTTTGCTTCAAAGCTGAAGTTGTCTCCATCCTGTGTATTCACCGGGGGTGCTGTAACAGCGGTGACATCACTCGGGTCCCATTGGTTGAGATTACACAGCAGGTTAAAAGCCGGAAACACTAGTGTTCCCATAATGTCTTGTTCCTTCTTTGAACCTGGGATATATATACCCCTATATATATATATATATATATATATATATATATATATATATATATATATATAATATACATGATATTGTCTTCCATGTTTATCAGTTTTTATCAGTTTAGGTACATCTTTGTAGTCCCACTTATGGATATGCTTCAAGAAAAATCAATAAATCCATCAATAAAATAAGCATAATGAGCCTTTAAATAAAAATGCAGTCAGGATAACAATAGGTAATTATCCATTCATCCATCTATCAATCCATATATGTGGCCATGTAGAGCGTTTGGAGACAACACATTATAGTAGGTGGAACGGTACACATACATAGTTGCATGACGACTTCTTAGCAACGTTGCAAAACAATTAAATGAACATCTCCGGCTGAATGATTGTCAAAGAAATGATGATGCTACACACACACACACACACACACACACACACACACACACACACTGCACAGCACAAAACCTCTCTAAAGACCTAATTCTTATTTGCAGAAATCCTTTCATTTGATCCTTATACCTCTGTAGTCAGCCACATTTTAAATTACCTGCTTTTCCACAGTACTTTGCTACATTTAAGAGATTTGCTCAAGGTAGTGTATGAGAATATGGAAATGGCAGAGGACACCCTCATAAGAAAGGTCAGTGATCAGTGTGATCTATCATCCTGTCCTGGATTCAAATGCAGTGCACAGAACTGGAGGGGCTTCATTAAAGGAGAGAAATGGGTTACAGTGGGATTTCAGGCCCAGTGGCACACCAGTCGCTCCTTTTACTGACCCAGTCTCAGAAATACAAAAAAAAAATCACATACACAGTTGTATTTGATTCCTACACCAATTCAATTCACCTTTATTTATATAGCTCGTTCAACAATAACAGATTGTGTCAAAGCAGCTGTTATAATACAAGTATGTTTATAAGATGTTATCCAAGCATGATGATGAAATCCCAACAGCATGAAATTAATATCTCAGCAGTACGCTGTAATATAAATCAAGTAGAAATTGTCGCCGCTTATTTATTAGACTGTTTTTACTTGTTTGTCAAATTCTGAGATTGGTTTGATAAACTAATTCATTATTGTCACCTGATATGTACATTTTTCACAGTATATACTAATGTTGGCAGAATGTCAAAAGTGAATTATGTAGATGATCTGATATTCTCATATCAAAAACAAGACAAGAAATGAGGAAGATACATATGCAAGTAATTTGAGCACTAAACCATAACATACATCACATCGCACTAGTCTTTGATACAAAGTGGCATGATTGATATGCAAGCTATATTAATGTGTGACTTTAATTAGTTGTTGTTGCACTGACTCTAACAGCATAACTCATTTCAGATGCAAGATTTAATGAATATTAATGCACTTGGTATAATGCCGTATTGTTACTATAGTAACAAATTATAGAGGGACTTGTAATGCACAAGGCTTCATGTAAATGTATGTATAAGTATTTGCAGTTATCTTTTCTCTTATGTTTTCTCTTACAAGATGTATATTTAGCAATTTAGAGACAGAGGTAAAGCTCTAAGTTTGTCACCTTTATGGCAGTACTTTGTAGTTACTTGGTGAACAAGCTTTATAATGATTTGCCATTAAAACTTTAGGAGATTTAAGTAAAAAGAAGGTAGTTTAAGTGATCCATTACTACTTTTAGTAGTTAAATTAATCTATTACTAATTAATTTAAAGTTTAGTTTAAATGATGAGTTCTTTGGATTCAAATGGTAAATATAGTTGATGCATTCAACTTTAATTAATACAAAACTTCAGGAGTAATAAGAAAATCAAAAAGGGCAGAACTCGTTACACACCACTTCACATCAGGATGCAGCACTCTACCCAGACAAGGCTCGTTTTATTTCTCTTTATTTCTCTTGCCAACTATAGTATTGCTATATAATACAGTAACTCATTTATATATATATATATATATATATATATATATATATATTATTTATATACTTACTCACATTTAAGGCAGAATATGATTTTCTTCTCAGAATATGATCATTCTTTACACTATACTCATACACTTTAACACTTTATCTGAAGAAAGGTTTTGACCCTACCCTCATTTCCAACAGAAACCACAGCTGCTCGATATTTCTCATAGATTCTGCCTTGTATAAAATCGCACGGATATTCAGCTTTAAGAAAGCGTTTTTGGAACAAGAAGTGTTTAGAGTGCGAGCTGATACTGCAAGCAACTTGTGCAATTGGAACAAGAGTGTTCCAGCTAGGACTTGTTCCCTATTAACCTCTTTGACTTAAGTCTATAGAATGCAATATTATGTATTGCCTTTTGCTTTTTTTTATCCTACCTCATTTGTCTTAGCAGGAACACATTCAGTTAGTGTTCCATTCCATCTAGGCCAAACGACGAAACAGAAAACTAATTTTTTCTTTTGGAGTTCAGGTTTGATCTCTTTGAGGGGGAAAAAAAAACACAATAATAATAATAAATCTAATAAGGGTTAATGACATACCTGAATAACTGAGAATGGAGCCATTCGATAACATGCGCCTCCCAAACATGCCACCACTGAAGATACATTAGTGGTGTAATCAGCCTACACTGCTTCAGCTATTAAAAATGAATTAAGCCAAACAAAATTACGCAGCATTGTCATGCAAATGTGTCAGGACTTATTGTTCCCAAGCGAAACACATGTTTAATCTAATTGAAGTAAACTATGGCTTGTTGGTATGTTGTATTTGTGCTGAAAGAAGACCAGATGACTCAGAAGAAGAGGCCAGGGAGAGCATGTTTCCCCTTGCTGGCTATTATTATTCCCATCAGCATGTATGGCTGAACTGAAAGGCCCACAGCGTTCTTCAGAAGAGTTTAGACGTGCTCTCAGGGGCTTCTTCATTCAACAATCAATACACTCCAAACCTTCACATGCTGGTAAACATATATAATTACAAATGATGCAGACTTTCAAGTGCTTCTGTGGTTGCTCAAGATATTAAGCAATTTTTCTTCAGAACCAACACACACCTGACATATTCCAATCTCCAGACAGTGCAATTTAGAAGACATTATCACCCCAACAATAGATCTATAAAGTAATGAAGCATATTAAAATATTGCAGATAGACTCTGCTAATAGCAAGGTTGGAAATATCAATACCACATGTCAATTCAAGTTAGGTGTTAAGTTGTGAGTTAGTTATGAGAAAAATGTTTTTGTTATTCTTAGTGGAAGGAACATGAACGCAAAATGCATCCAAAAATCCTTCATGTATGATATACATCTTACTGACACAACATGCAAACTCAAATTGCTGGTGTTATATCAGTCTGACAATAGCAGACAGGTGTTTGGTGTTTTTATAATAATGCTTTATAACAGTAAGGAAAAGTTTCAAAACTACAATACGTACACATGAGAACTTCTATTTTATAGGAAATGAAATCTAACAGGATTTAGCAAGTAAACATTGGCCCCTGATGACTTTTGTTTGAGAGAAGAGGAGAGGAAGACAATTAATGAATAAGTAAACAAATAAAGACCAGAAAATATACTGTATTTATAATACATAAGGAAATTCACAAATTAGCTGTAACTGCACACATTTTATTAATGCACGATTAACGCCTCGCACATTTCTCGCGAATTTGCTCCTTCACTCTGCTTGTTTCATGGTGGCAAATATATATATATATATACATATGGAAAAAAGAGAAAGAAAGATATTGATGTCAAAGATTGTTGATGTGAAAGATGTCAAAAAATATATTGATTATTATCAATTTACCAAATTGGTAAATTGATAATAATCAATATATTTTTTGACAACGAATGCCATTATGTATTTGTTAGGCTGCTGAAATTACAGGTTTTAAATTGTTAGTTTGCTGTCTTTCTCCATTCCATTGTTTTTAATAGCATTTTTTGCTTTAGAGCAATAGCATTAAAGCTATCTGCAATTATAATTTTTAAACAGTGCAAATGTTGATTTACACATTTTGGTTCACTGAGCATACCCAGCATGAGTGAATTTGTTCAATGAAGAAATTCCCCCATACACTCCCCAACAAGCAGCCCCGATAAGCTTTAAAATGTCAAAAAAGGGGGTTTATGGGGTTTTTGAATTTGGTTTAGTACACTTTTATACATAAAGTGAAATAGAGTTTATATAGTTATACTAAGCAAAACAATTACATTTTTTATCTGATTGATAAAAGTCAAATTAATCGATTCTCAAAATAACCATTAGATGCAGCCTTAAATGTAATATTTAATGCAAGCCTGAATTCTTCACTAAGTCAGATGCAAAAGAAAAAATAAGTATCATATCTCTCTCAATGGAGGTCAACAATATTACATGGTTGTATGACTTATTGCTTGTAGAGCTGTATTAGGCACTGAATCTATTATATTATAAATTGACTGTTTCACTGTTAGGGGCACGGTGGCTTAGTGGTTAGCATGTTCGCCTCACACCGCCGGGGTGCGGGTTCGATTCCCGTCTCGGCCATGTGTGTGTGGAGTTTGCATGGTTTCCCCACGGTAGGTTGATTGGCACGTTGGAAAGTTGTCCCTAGTTTATGAATGTTTGTGTGTGTGAGTGTGTGTGTGTGTGTGTGTGTGTGTGTGTGCCCTGCAATGGGTTGGCATTCCATCCAGGGTGTATCCTGCCTTAATGCCCATAAATGCCTGAGATAGGCACAGACTCCCCGTGACCCGAGGGAAGATCGGATATATCGGTAGAAGATGAATGAATGCATGAATGAATGAATGTTTCACTGTTCATTGTACTATATGTTTCACTAAACTAGAAAAGCTCTAAATAAATAATAGAAATAACGTTGCATACTATTGAGTACTGTTTTCTATTGCTCTATCCATCACTATCTTTCATTATCCATAACTATGAGCCTGCCTACCCATACAGCCCACCCACCCAAAGAACATAGACCATAGGAAAGGCTTAGAAACTCCTACACAGTATTCATGAGTTCTGACTGATTCCAGACTGCCTCATCCAAATTCACACCAGACACTCGACTCCAATAGGTAGATTTAATTACAGAACTGTGCCTTGATTCTATTTGCTTATGAGAAAGGTATTTTAGTCAGCAGTTTCCGTGCCGCAGAGATGCATACATGCAGTTGTGTGACTCGTCATGATCTAATGCAGAGAGTGTGACTTTCATTTCTTATAGATTTCTCCCTAGCAGTGCACAGCAATGCCCCTATTTAAGTCATTCCTTTACCTCTCTTCAATCCATTATAGTTGCCGACAATCTTTAAGCCCTTGGAATGAGATTGCAAAACTGGCACCACAGAGTATCACAAGATATCAATTACAAATTCAGTCCAATCTGGGGAGGAGGTTCTCCTATTATTTTTACCTTTGTTAACAGCCAGGTGTCAGGAATTTGGAACGGCAGAACGTGCACTGGGCCTGGCATAAAACCACTGAAGTGTATTTAAGGTATCACTATGCCATTATCTTACTATCTTAGATGCATAATTGGGACTTTTCATTGTAACATATGTGGGTGGAGAAGTGTATAGTGGATGTAGGGATGTGCTTTTGTTTGAGCTAAGGGAGCAGCTATTTTCTGGCTCAGGGTTTTCTAACTGGCTGTTATTGTTTGGAATGTCATTGGTGATTTCTCTAGGCATATAAACAATACGGTTCGGCGTCTCACAAAGCTCTGTTAAAGGCCTACTTTTACAAACTCCTGTATACATAAGATTTTGTGAGAATGAATCTTTATTATCTAGACAAACTGGGTAACAGATATAATAGTATCATAATAAAGGGGGGAAAATGTCTAAAGGATATTAAACACCGGATGTTCAGCAAGTACCACCTGCTTAATTCCAATAAGACAGAAGTAGTTCTAAGGCAAAAGAAGCTAGGAGCAAGCGCTCTCATTAGGTAGTGATTTTTGCTCTTTCAGTTGCATCATGTGCAGCAGTGCCATTATTGACTCTGGGCTTTCATTTGAAGCTTGTACATACAATTACCTAGGTTAGTCTGTTTGCAAATACGATTCATTTCTTAGCAGATGAATGTAATTTT
Organism: Kryptopterus vitreolus; assembly: GCA_030449085.1. Taxonomy (NCBI): domain Eukaryota; kingdom Metazoa; phylum Chordata; class Actinopteri; order Siluriformes; family Siluridae; genus Kryptopterus; species Kryptopterus vitreolus. Next base: position 10,223,141 of record JACRUU010000002.1, on the reverse strand, counting down.
GGTACATAATAAAAAATAACATTACCTCAAGGTCAGACTATTGTTATTAGGTCACTAACTTTTGTTATTAGGTCAGTAACTCGAATGTTGCTAACTAGGTTTTCCAGTAAGTGAATAAACAAGTTGCAGTGGCTTTAATTAGACTCCATACAAGAATAAAAAGTAGGAAAAGGTCTTTTCGTCACACTTCACAGGCTTTCTTCAAAACTCTGCATTAACTATGAAATAATGCGGCAATATAGTATTAAATACATGCATATTACTGAAAGAATACTTTTATTAATTATCATCAGCTGCACATAAAGAATCCATTCAATTACTTAGATGTTGTTTCAATACTTAACATCAAGCATTGCTATTTTGATATACTTTTAAACAAACTGTACATAAGTGGTGGTGCTTTACGGAAGCTGTGCTGGCTGCTCTTACCTTCTAAACATGTGCATTACATACTGATGTGTCTTCTCCATACAGCTTCTGCACTTGTGACTTACCTTCTGCTGTGGCCATCTGCTGTGGCTGGTCCCACATGGATACTCTAAAGATTTGAAATTCCTAAAAACTGTTTATGCCAAAGATTTAGCCTCATTTCTGTTGGTAATCACTGAGAGGATAATGTGGATATGTATCGTCTATGCTTATTAACCCAGGACTCTAGATATGCATATGACCATAGTGAAACACCCTTTCAAAAAGACAAAACACTGTTAATCATTATGATGACTTATAATTTCACATGCTGTTTTAACCTAAAATAATTTTTAATTTTTATATATATATATATATATATATATATATATATATATATATATATATATATATATATATATATATATATATATATATTCATATGATATGACCCTGTGTGACCCCTGGGAATATGTTTTTTTAACATACTAGAATATAGTATAATTGCACATCCACTACAGTACAGTGGCACTCTCAGTCTGCAGAGTATGCAAACTAATGTAAATCTGAATCTGATGCAGCTTAATTTCGAAAAATAAAACTGTACACTTTTTTTTTAGAATGTTAACTTAAAGTGTCACCTAGTGGACAAATGAAAACAATCAAAAAGTAATCAAATGTAATCAGAAACCTTTTCTAAACCTTTTATAAAGTAATTGAAAAGGTAAACTCCTTATTACATTTTGAACAGTTTTACATTTGTATTACATAATGTTATTGTTACATTTGTATTACATCATAATATTACATTTGTAATCTATAATATCACATTTCCAAAGCAATCTTCCTATATATATTCCCATATATATATATATATATATATAGATATATATATATATATAATATATATATATATATATATATCTATATATATATATATATATATATATATATATATATATATATATATATAGACTTCCTTTGATAAAGAAAAGAACAGTACATGGCTCTGCTTTAAAGTCATAACTGGGTAACTTCTGCAAATACAATATTACCCAGCAGCCTTGGCTCTAACATCCATCACCCTAGCTCTTACACAGCTGCTGTTAGAATGCATGGTTTGGAAATAAATTGCTGCTCCAGAAAATATTACCACACTTCAGATTGTAGGCTGCATATTCAATTTAGAATATAAATAGCCTATTTATCGAGTGTTATCATAGCAGTTATACATACTCCTGAACTCTGTTGATTAATTACAGCCCAAATATATTTGTAATGATTACCGTCCATTTCACAGAAGCTACAAAAAGGCTCTCTGTTTTCCATGTGTGAGGAACAAAAATACAAGTAACAACAACAACAACAATTGTACAAGTAACTTGTACATGTTATGCAATTCTTCATATTTGTTAATACGAATGTCATTCATTCTTAGTAATAAATATCAAGGTCATGTAATGAGAATTTGTTATAACTGTAGAAAATCTGATTTATTTTGGATATTGGGATTATTTATTTATTTAAAAAAAAATCTAAATCACCCTGCAGAATCAGGTTCAAAACAGTCAGAAGTCAAATTATTAGGCAAGCACTAAACAATGTAACTATATCAGAAAATAAAACCAGGAAGACAATCTGGAAGCCATGCTTAAAATTTTAATTGGAAAGACATGGTGAAGCTATTCAAGCACACAGAGTAGATTGAATGAAAAGAGAAAAGAATTAAAGGTGAACATCATATGAGTGTTAAAGGGAGGGTGTAGCTCAATGGGGGTAGCTTAGTGGTTTATGCTGCTGGGTTTAAGGTATAAGGCCCTTATACCTCTGTGGCCCTTAAAACAAAGGCCCCCTGTGCCCCCTGCCCCCGCCCAGCTTCCAAACAAGCACATTTATATGTGGGATACACAAAGAATGAATTTTACTGTGCTCTAATTTATGTGACAAATAAAGGGTATTCTATTCTATTCATTCATCTCCACCGCTATATCCGATCTTCCCTCAGGTCACGGGGAGCCTGTGCCTATTTTAGGCGTCTATGGGCATTAAGGCAGGATACACCCTGGATGGAATGCCAACCCATCGCAGGGCACACACACACACACACACATTCATTCACTAGGGACAATTTTCCAAGGTGCCAATCAACCTACTGTGCATGTTTTTGGACCGGGAGGAAACCGGAGAAAAACCCCCTGAGGCACGGGGAGAACATGCAAACGCCACACATACATGGCCGAGACGGTAATCGAACCCGGACCCTGGCGGTGTGAGGCGAACGTGCTAACCACTAAGCCACCATGCCCCTCTATTCTATTCTAAAGTAGTAAAATCTATGGTAGATTGCAATTAAGAGAATGCGTGAGATGAATTCTAGAACAACGTTCCAACCAGATACAACTAGACACAATTTAAATGTTGGGAAATGAGTGAAATGAATTTTATTGATAGTGCAAAACAAAAGGCAAAAGCCTGTCTCTACTCTGACCTACACCTTAATATAAATATTATTATTATTTTTCGAGAGTCGTTTCAAAAGTCCTTACCCGTGTCAAACCAGCACAAAAACAATACACACTGAACACCATTTGAAAATCTGTTAGTTAATATATTGCATTTAATGAAAGATGACCAGGGGAGAGGCATGTTTTTGTGGCTATTAATACTCCATCACTACAGATTAAACAAGCATGTACTCATCACATTAAATCTCATCCCCGAGCCCCTGAATGAGAGTTCCAAAATTAAACATTCTGTTTCAGATGGATAAAAATCTTGGACCAGTTTCATCATGAGCAGACAGGGAATTGAATAGGCAGAGGCAAATGCTTTTAAAATAAATCAAATGGGAACACTAGCTGGAATATCTGTATGGCTGCTTTTCGAAAGAAGTCGGATCTTTGCGACATAATTGTAATTTGAGTGTTTCCACTTAAAGCTCAGGCACCCATTAGAATGCACGGCATACGCCATTTGGTTCTCCGCATTGATCCTTTGACATTATCCAGATTGCTGTAAGTATGAAACACTAGGATATCTTTCCTACTGACTGTGCCGCATTCCAACAAACCCCGGAGCGCAATTTTCTACAGGGATACTTCGCTCTATGAATAAAAAACAAAGGCATGCGGTGCATTTTGAATATGCTAGTGGAAAAATATCACAGTTGTCCTAAGAGCCAATGCAGATTATTATCATCATTATTTGTAAATGGCATGATATTTGGAATCGATTTGAATTGAAAGATAAATCCATCTTAATTGTGTTCTTATAAGAAGGGAAATCAAATGCCATTTTATCATATTCATATTTGATCACTCTTTGTGATACCAATTCAAGCTTGCTTTGCAGTCGCTGCCATTTCAGGGGTGTTTCATGATGCAAATCCAAGTGCTGGCGTCTAAATGAGAAGAGTTCAAATTTATAGATGGAAGGAGCTTTTCAAGATAATCCCCATCCACACTTGTCAATCAGACAATGGTGCATATAAATCACAGTGTTCGGTGCACTAATCTCTGAACTATAGCAGTAAGAGAATCTGCAGTGCATTTTTTTTTCAGAAGCAGTAAACACAGCCTACATAATTTCTATTCTCAGCATTTCCCTTGGCTGCTGTCATCTCTTCATTTCCATTAACTTTTAACAGTTAGATCTGTTTTTGTGTAAGATTAGAACAGGATGAAAAAAAAGCAATCCCTTACTGTGTATACAGTTTAGACAAGCATTAAAGCCCTACTTTTTGGCAAATTTAGGAGCATTTACTAGCTAGTTAATCAAAAACGGCAAAAAAATTTAAAAAAATCTTAATAAGATGCCCATTTTTGTGTATTAAAGTCGTAAGTTGTTTGTGTTTTGGACGACAGCATTATTCTCATTTCCTTCATTGCACAATTACAAACAGACATGTATCCATTTTCTTTCCAAATCCTAGACACTGCTAAATATGGATATGGTTATTCCACTGTCTTGTTGTCACGGTTCTCTCTCTCTCTCTCTCTCTGTCTCTCTGTCCCTCTCTAATAAAGCTCAGGTGTTCTTATCTCTCTCCATCTCCCTTTAACACACACACACACCCACCCCAACCACACACACACACTGCCCGGCTATCTGCCGGGCTCGTAACACTTAGGTAGTGTCGCGGACCCGTTCCATAGTGATTTAAATGCCTAACCTGTTGTCTATTCGTGTTTCCCGTTTCCCTCTGCTCCAGATCCCTGACTTCCAGGTCCGCTCCAGCTCCGGTATTCCATACCACGGCGCACGGCGCGCAAGGCTTCCATGCAGGCCACGCACCCTTTTGAGCGGCGTCTCTTTGTTGTTTCACGGTTACACCGTGTGTCTGTGCAGCGCACCACCCACCGTTACAGAAGCCCGGACCCAAACAGCATGAACCCGGAAGTTTCCACACCGCGGCCGCGACTGCCGAACCCCGACCGAAGGTTCCGAGATAGCGGAAGTGAGCCGAACCCGGAAATGCTAAACTCCGCCGCCAAGGTTATTTTTTCTATAGGAAAGGCCGATTCCTGATGAATGCGGCCCGGCGAATTGTTGGCCGCCAGGGGTCAGCCCAACCGTGAAAGATGGCCGCCGCAAAAAGGCCGCCAAGTGGCCGCCAAATTGCGGGCCTGCGAGTCTAAACTGGGGAATCACGCCCTCCGAGCCCGAAAGAGTGGCCGCCGAACCTGTCCGGGCCCGCCGAACGTGGCCCGCCGAACCGTGACACCGCCGCCCGAAGAGGGATTGTTGAAAAAGTAGTGGCCGCCGAACCCGGCCCCGCAAGCCCCAGCCCGCACGTTGTTACAGGTCCCGCCGAACCCGCCTGAGTGACGCCAGCAAAATGGCCGCCGAATGTGTGGCCCAAGTCCGCCGCCAAGATGGCCGCCGACCCCGCGGCCCCACGCAAGATGCAAGCCGCCGAGTTACTCAAGATTGCCGCCGAACCTGCGGCCCACGCTGTCCAATACTGATGCTGGCCGCCGAACCTGTCCAGGTGGCCGCCGAACCTTATCCGCCGACCCTGGGCCCCGCCGCCGCCGAACCGTGCCGCCGACCATGCCGATGGGATGCCGCCCCCCTGCCGTGATATTCAACACCCGCCCCCGTTGCAGAATAATGACATAGGGCCGTCCGAGCCCGAATAATAGGGCCTCCGATGCCTGATGAGTGATGCCGTGGGGGCCTCCGAATGTTTACCGATGGGCGCCTCCGAGCCTAATGATGAGCAATAATGAGCCTAGGTTCCGCCCGAGCCTAATGGGGGTCTCCTCCTGTTAGCCCATCCAGGCCCCCAGTTCCGCCCTCCTCCTTCCGCCGCCCAGGCAAATCAAAGAGCAGAGCCCAGGTGTTCCCCCAGTTCCCCTGTCTCCCTGTCCCAGGTCAGGCCTCCGTTCCGCTCCATGCCCCACTCTATACAGTGCTAATTATGGTTTTAGGCCTCATTTTTGTTTATCCAGATATACAAAAGCATGCATCAAGAATGAAACCGATCAAAACTAATCCTTGACAATGTTGTACTGCAATGGGTGTGCCCGGAATCAGATAACAAAACAAGGTCCGCGATAGTATCTAGGTTTTTATGCAGAAGAGCATTGTGACAAATTATATCTGGTGGCAAAATTGGTATTGACAACACACCCATATTCATTCATTTATTATATCTGTTTATTTGTCAATTGAAAATATTCAGATTTCAGATATGTACTTTTGCAGGACTGTCATTTCACCACTTTTTATTTGAGTGTACAAATGTGCCATAATGACGAGGGAAATGCTTTAATTTGCTCGGTGGCTCCTTTCATTAGGACCAGGATGCCTCATTTTGCTACTCTCATTCAGAAATGGATTCAGCTCGATTAAAAATCTGCATTTCCAAATGACAAGGGATTGTTTAATGAGCACAAATACACAATTCAAACAAAATTTCCTCAATTTCCAATAACATTTAGCATCTGTCAGAGAACAGCACATAACACATCTCAAACACATCACTGTGTTATTGTATATCTCTTATGTTATAAAAGATTCCAGTCACTTTCCAAATCTATTATAAAGGTAAAGGTGTTGCGTTCAAATATGTGCACAGTTAATATAGTGTATATATCAATCGCTTGCCCAAAAAAAACCATGTAATAAAAATACATTGAACTGTCTTTAGCTTTGACTTGCACAAATTTGCTGTTGCGTCATTTTGATAAGCTTCTGTAAAGTTTATTCTTGCTCAGAAGATCTTGTATTGCAGTCTTCTCCAGCACATCCTAAAGATTCTTAACGGGGTTAAGGTCCGGACTCTGTGGTGGCCAACTCGTGTGTGAAAATGATGTCTCATGCTCCCTAAAGCACTCTTTCACAATTTGCGCCTGATGAATCCTGGCATTGTCATCTTAGAATATGCCCGTGCCATCAGGGAAGAAAAAAATTAATTGATGCAGTAACATGGTCACTCAGTATATTCAGGTAGTCAGCTGACCTCATTCTTTGGGCACATCATGTTGCTGATCCTAGACCTGACCAACTGCAGCGACCGCAGATCATAGCCATGCCCCCACAGGCTTATACGGTAGACACTAGACATACTGGGAGCATCAGTTCATCCGCCTATCTTCTTACCCTGATGCACCATGACTCTGGAACAGGGTAAATCTGGATTCATGACCTTCTTCCATTGCCCCAGAGTCCAAATCTGTATGCTCCATAGCAAATTTAAGCCTTTTTTTCCCCCGATTAGCCTCACTGATAAGTGGTTTTCTTAAGGCGACACAGCTGTTTAGTCCCAATCCCTTGAGTTCCTTTCGCATTGTGCTCTTACATTCACTTATAAAACATAGCCATGCGTTCTACCATTTTATAATGATTTGATTTTATTCCAGATTTTTTTACCATTATTTCTTCCTCGAATATATTTTTTCCGACTATCCTTACAGTTTTTCTAACGTGTTGGGCAGTTCTTACCCCAATATTAGCATTTTAATATTTATATTAAAATGAGTATTTTCAGCAATCTCCTCAGATGTTTTCCTTGCTTGATGCTTGCCAATAGTTTGACCCTCCTGAAACAGATTTGTTTTTTTTTTCCATGACCATAAGATGTTTCCTCTGACATGGTTGTTTAAGAAAGGAGAAATTTCTGACCCCATCAGTTAGGGTTAAATAGCTTGTTGCCATGCAGTAATTTTCAACTATAATGCATATTCATTATTGATGTCAGTAGTATTAGTTGGATATAACACTGGCAGCACTATATGATCTCAGTGTTCAATATATGGTCGCAGACATTGGACACGCTTCACTGCTCAGTAGGTAGCTTCCACACATTCATTTTGCTATCCACAGTAATTGTAAACTTGTTAAAATAATATACGTCATTCAGTGGCAAACTATTTCTTCAACAAGCGGCGGTGTCAGGCCACGCTACAACTCTTTCCTATTCCCCAGTTTAGACTTATTTACAATCAAACAATTACATTCGTCAGGAATCTAGTTCAGTATATCTAATTAGTGTAAACATGCGTCGATGTGTCTGCAACAAATGCAGCATGTGGGGGAAAATAACAGCATCGCACAATAGCAGATACATTATTTTATTAATGAAAACAAGACAGTGGAATAACCATATCCATATTTAGCAGTGTCTAGGATTTGGAAAGAAAATGTTTGTAATTGTGCAATGAGCAAATGCTGTCGTCCAAAACATGAACAACTTACGACTTTAATACACAAAGATGGGCAAAGATTTGTTTTGCTGTTTTTGATTAACTAGCTAGTAAATGCTCCTAAATATGCAAAAATAGTAGGACTTTAAAGCTTGTCTAAACTGTATACACAGTAATGAATTGCTTTTTTTTTCATCCGGTTCTAATCTTGCACAAAAACAGATCCAACTGTTAAAAGTGAATGGAAATGAAGAGATGACAGCAGACGATACCCTTTATCTAGGTATATATAAAATGTGCATAGTACTTAGTACTTCTCTCAAACACATCACTGTGTTATTGCATATCGCAGTCATAGATGTTATAAAATATTCCTGTTACTTTCCAAATACAAAGGAAAGTTAAAGTATTGCGTTCAAATGTGTGCACAATTAATATAGTGTATATATCAATTGCCTGCCCCCCCCCCCCCCCCCCCCCCCCCCCAAAAAAAAAAAAAAACACCTAATAAAAATGCATTGAAATACTTCTACAGTACACAATAGAAGAAAAAACTTTAATAGAAAATTTTAGGATGCTCTTATACATGTTGCATATTCTAACATTTAAGACTACATTTTCTTTTTTTTTTATTTACCAGAGGTGGAAAGAAATGAATTACATTTACTTGTGTTACTGTAATTGTTTGTGTACTCTATTTTTTAAAGTATTTTTTAAAATATGTAATTTTACTTTTACTTAAGTATGTTTTTTTTTATATATTGTACTTCGCTACATTTTAAATCATATTTGTTACTGAGTAAAAATAAACCAATAAATAATGATTGATTGATTGATGGACGGGAGATCAAATGTGCTAAACTCACAGGAACGATGGAGACGGACAAAATAGATGCAGTGATGCAGGTCCAGTAGAAACATTCATCACATTCTTATGAAGCAAAACCCCTAGCCAACACACCCCATCAACAATTAAAATAAACTAAGAGGTAACTTTTATTCTGAGTAATTCTGAGTTCTAATAAGCTACTTTTTACTTCTACTTAAGTACATTTTAGACTGGTAACTTTACTTGTACTTGAGTAAAATTTCACAGAAGTAACAGTACTTTTACTTGAGTACAAAACTGTATTACTCTTTCCACCTTTGTTATTTACAGCATCTGGCAGATGCCCGTATCCAGAGCAGTTGAGGGTTAAGTGCCTTGCTCAATGCATTGAAATACTTCTACAATAGTTTTTTTTGTGTATTGGTGGTGGTGGAGAGATTTAAACCTTGACCTTCTGTTCCAGAGGCCAATGCCTTAACCACTGAGTTCCCACGTCCTCACAATATATAATGGTATATACTTTGTTAAAATGTTTTTTTTTTTTCATATAACTGAGTGGGAAAGCTTTCCACATGGCTTTATAATTTATACTGTACATTCCCAAATCCAAAAATGGTATTAATCTATTAAATGTTAATAGAAACAGAATGTGATGATTGGCAAATCTTATAAACCCATAATTTATTCACACTAGAAGATAAAAAACATTTCAAATGAGGAAATTAAATTTTAATTTGATGGCTGTAAAAAAAAAATATCTTAAATGTGGTACACGGACATGTTTAGCAATGTACAGCATCCTTTTTTCTTTTCTTTTAACAGCACTCTGTATATATCCGTGAACTTTTGTTCATACTATATCGGGTGGACGTTTGGGAGTGGATTCTAGCTGCTCAATATACTTGGGTGCTCTTTGTCATATGTTTTCTTTTCATGTCGATGCAAATATTTTTAGTTAGGGAAAGGTTTTTGCTGCAAAGACGACACCCGGATAGTTCTACTGCAAAGCCATGCTTTCGTAATAGATGCGGTAGGTATATACACAAATACAAATAAAATAAAAGGTTTACAGAATACTAATTTTCTTAACCCACTCCCTAAACACAACAAATGCATCTAAGGCTTTTGCCACAAAAACACACTTATCGCTAATGACATTTTTGGAAAATGCAAAACCATATGGGAAGACTATGGATGCAATCTTTAAGAGGACAGATATACGTTTTGGCTTTAGGCTACGGTCCAGAAATAGCCGCTGCAATGGAGTAGACAAGTAACGGCAACTCTGATAAATGAGCTGACAAATGTTGTTTGTGTAAGATCATGACAGCGGTGTGAGTGCCTTATAATCCGCAATGGCGAACAGGGAAAAACAGAGGCATCTAGCTGGACTGAGAGGTTCGCTGCCTGATGCTCTCTTTTATGTCCAGAGGGACGAGCAGCAGCCCGTGGGACATGCAATGCATTTTTATTTAGTTGGCACAAAGAGAAAGCACAGGCATCTGCTAGCACTTCCTCAGTTAATCAGTACAAATCTTGTTCATCCAAAGCACACTTTCACAGAATTCCTAATCTCAATATAACAATGTTTGATTATAACTAATAGTGTTTAGCAGGAATCTAATGAACAAAGAAATACTGCTTTCCCACGTGGACGTTTTATGTCAAACGGCTGATGCTGCAAATGGAAACACTGCGGAGATGTTTAAAAAGAGGTTAGCAAAAAAATAATAAATCCTACCACTTAATACAGTTTTATCACCTTTTATTCCTCTAAGTTTTGTAGGGAAACGTTTTTTTTTTCATTGTACGTATGGCGTGTCTCTTTAAACCGCTAGGTTAGCATGTTGCTATGCCAGTTGGCAGTTCAGTTGGTGTTATTGCTTTTCTTCACCACTGACACTTTGATTTATTCTTTTTTTTTCCTTTAGGTGAAATGAACCCAAATTTTGTTATGGCCTCACTATGTGGATGATCTGCAGCCTAATGTCATTCAGCCCTGCCATCTGGCTCTACATTGACAGGAAGAGCAGCACCTTACTTGACTATACTTGTGTTAATTGTGTTAAATGTTTCATACAATGCACTTCATTGCATTTAACAGCCTACACATGTAAAATTATATCATTTCACAGCTTCTTTTAATATAAATGCCAAACGTTTTGTCACGTAAGGTGTGATTTTGTTGAAATTACAATTACAAAAATTCAATTAATACCTCATAGATTTGGTCTGTGAGATTATGTTAATTAAGACACTCGGCATTTTATTGGAATTAATGAGGTGTAATTTATGTTTGTTCCCTCAGATAAGCTAATAATGGAAAATATCAATTTTGCTCTCCTTATTGTGCAGCCAGTGTGCATCATGGTCTCGGAGGAATTTATCCATGGGAGACAGGGATGAAATGGGATAATTTAGCATTGAAAATCAGTTCAAGACCTTAGACGAGCCATTTGAGATCACGGCCGCCTTTTGACACCTTCTCCATCGTTGGGCAGATCTGCTCAAGCAGGGTTCAGGCTTTAAACTTTCCAGATGTGAAAACCTGGGCAATGCGATTAGCATTTCTTAATACATTTTGCACTGTATTAAGTGGACTTTAGATAAATTCTGCATGTTGCATGTCTCTCCGGAAGGTTGTGGGTTTTGTGAGGAGATCAAGTGTACTGGTGTACTACCTTGTTTAACATTTCCTTAAACCAGGAAAAACCTATAGGTAAGGTTGTGTGTGTGTGTGTGTGTGTATGCATGTGTATGTGTGTGTGTAGGATATAGCTGAGATGAATGAAAAGAAGCTGGACAGCAAGCGTGTGTACCTGAGTGAGTGCAGACTAAAAGAGAAACAGCATCAACCACAAGTTTGAGCAGGAAAACACACACACACAGGGTGTTGACTGACGTATCTGCTGTAATGTTAGATCCTCTATGTCAGAGTTAGATCCTCTATGTCAAACTCCTTTCCTCAAGGGTCGCAGCCCTGCAGTATTTTGTTCCAACCCTGCTCCAACATACATACCATGTAGTTTTCATATAAGCCTTAATGACTTGGATCAGGTGTTTTTGTTTTTTAACTAGGGTAAAAAGCTATTTTTTAAACTATGGTAAACTCTGCAGGTCCCGTGCCCTTCTGGACTACAGTTTGACACCCCTGCTCTACACCATTAATATTTGAGAGCTTCCTCAAAGTGTGCTAAACATTTCGCCATTTCACTTCCTGCGTCTTCTGTTAATAAATATGATTTTGCGGGGGGGAAAAAATTTTTACTTGTTTTTTTTTTGTTATTCAAATTGGCTTCAAACAAGGCGTGTCAAGCTAACTTCCAGAAGGGCAGAGGACCTGCAGAGTTTAGCTTCAACCATAGTTAAAAAGAAACACCTGATCCGACTAATTAAGTCATTAAGGCTTATTTGAAAACTACATGCTATGTATATTGGAGCACGGTTGGAACAAAACACTAAAAAGCATAGATGACACACTTTCTCACGGCTGATCCTTAAGGTTAGCATGCTTGATATTAACATGTTAGCGTTAGCATGTTTGTTGTCTTAACAAGTCAAGTGTCCAGTGATCATTTCATGGACTGTTCTGCATTTCTTACGTTCGCAGGAACTTACCCAATGTGAAATGACTTCCGAATTACAAAAAGACCAAGTGGACTAAAAAATGTAAAACTACAACTATGCCAACATCTGTTCCAGGGACAGACTCGGAGCCAGTTGTAGGAAGATATCTAGCTGTACAAAGTGTCCCACCAGTAGACACTATTCAATCATCAGAAGGTGTCCTGCTAGACACCGCTCTATCAGAAGAAAGAGTCCCAGTCGAAGACACAGTTCCATCAGAAGAAAGTGTTCCAGGTCTAGTTTCAGCTCCATCATCTTTAGCAGCTTTGAGCGACATACAGCAGAACCAAGTGACACCAGTAAGAAAACAAGATTAAAATAATCACCTATTTTACCTGTGTTGCAACCAACATAGAAAAAAACTAACTATCTATGTATTGATGTACATCAAGCAGCCAGTAGATGACCAGATAACATGATCCTCACTCTCATATGTGTGCATGAATAATGAGCGGGGTTCTGCCATGAAGGTTTGGCCATGTGGAAGCAGAATTCCCCCTAACAATCCTTATTTCCTTTTTTTTGTGTTCCCGTCTGTGTAGGTGGATTAAAAGGTCACTGGGGAGGACCTTAATGTAAAATGTTAATAACTGTTTTGTGATGCACTCATACTTTGAATTTTAATATGATCCAAATGCAACACACATGCTGAATTTGTGTATTTTCTTACTTACTGTATTCTTATCTTTTAATTTGATATTTATAGACATGAAGAAAACGATTACGTGCCCTCTATCATGATTGTTATTTTAATTAGAACTCTGCCATACATTTTCTTTTTACTTAATCTAGCATAATCTGTTTTATGTATTCCCTGAGAAGTATGTTAAAAATGAATTGTGGTTTAAACGCGGAAAAGAGTGACATTTAAAATATTAATAATATTTTCCCCATAATGACCCATAATATGAAGACCAGCCTTTTTCAGCAAAACTTTATGTTTACGGCATTTGACAGACGCATTATCCAGAGTGACTCATGCAGCTAAGGCTTCAGGACCTTGCTCAAGGTCCCGCTGGTGGTTAGTTTGGAGGTGGGATTTGAACCTGCGATCTTCCAGTCCAGAGTCCAATGCCTTAGCCACTATGCTACCACCTTCACACCGGATTAAGGGATTAAATTGGAAGTACAGTAGCTCGTGAATTTAATAAAATAAAACAAACAAACAAATAAATAGGACCACGCCTTTTAGAGAATATTTAGCATTAACTTCTCTATTCCTACTAGACACAATCTGATTGACACATTGATTGATTCGTTTGCTGCTGATTTTTTTCAGAAAAGGGGAAATATTGTTTATATAAAGTGCCTTGAAAAATCAAAGGATAGACTTCCTGAATATACTATGAGCAATCTGAAATGATCCCAATATCTAAAATATACAGAGTTAGGAAATCACACAACAGCTTTCTGGATAAATAAACAACTAGAAATTATATTGCTTTTTATAGTTATAATTGGTCTGTTTTAAATCACATGCTCCAAAGTCTGGGGTGTTCAAATCTCACTTGTTGTATCCTCTCTTATGTGTTGTTCTGATGCCTCGTGTTTAACATGGCATTGTGTTGTTCAGCGTATTGTACGGTACCTTTATGCATAATGTATTTGTAAACCAGCATATGTTACGAAAACCAACATTTCTCATGCCCCTGCCAGATCCATATGGGATTCCTCTAACCTCCCATAAACATGCAGGTTTATCAACTACACTTAGGTGCCCATATGTGCAAATAAATATGGGAATGTGCGTACTCCGCAGTGAACTGGTGTGAGCATTTTCTGCTACTAGCATTTCTGGGGCAGGTGCCAGGCCTCACCATGACCCCGGCTGATACATTTCTTACTGACTTTGAATGTACAAATGCATTAGTTACTTGAACATGTTATAAATGAATATAGCTATGTAGACATTTATCCCAGCATTTCAGGAGAAAAATATTTTATATTTTCATACACAATATGTAACTGATTAGGTATGAAGATATATTGTGTGTGTGTGTGTGTGTGTGTGTGTGTATGTGTGTGTTGTGTTTTATTGCTGTTGTTCAAATGCTATTCGGATTACATCAAGTTGAGAAGACCTTCAATTGTATGTCGACGCAATTTCAGAAGAGACAGAATTGGATGTCAAACATATAAAGTACATGGCGAAATGCAAGAGGTTATTTTACTATTGTATGTGAAAAAAAGAATTGCATGACCTTTCATTAATATGAAATCAACGCCAGTGCGCAGTAATGAGAGTCAGAGTGTAAATAATTGGGGGCTAATTAAAGAGACGGGTAAAAAAAAAACAAAAAAAAAACAAGGATAATCTATACCACTGAACTTTAATCAAGGGTCAAAACCTGGATGTATGAAACGTAGAAAAAGCTAAACCACAGCTCATATATAACACTAATGCAGTGAGAACCGGTCAAGGAAACAGGGTTTAAATAGACAGACTAGTCAAGGGCTGAGCAGAGATCATGTGAGTCCAAAGAGGAACTATATGCATGTGACGAATAAAACCAATCTGACTTCCCCCATGTGGGCCTGAATGTTTAATACACAGGGTGAATTGTAGGGTCATTTCATATTAGTAGCATGGCTGTTCAGGAAGGTTTAAAGTCAGTTGATGTATAGTGACATTAAATTATTAATAGGATTTAGTAAATCCAAGCCTTTGTATGTTGATAACTAATCAATAAATAAAGTTACACTATGCCTAAATCACCCACAATTAATATAGAGGCAGGGTAACCATTTTTCTAATTTAAGCTATTTAAGGCAGCACATCCACCATATGTTCATGGACTTTTTTGGGCTTAGGTGTACGAATGTGTGCGTGCACACAGGACATTTTTCTCTCTCTCTCTCTCTCTCTCTCTCTCTCTCTCTCTCTCTGTGGCACTTTGATCTCCATGGGTATTTACCAGCACAGCAAGAAGTCATTCAGAGCAATAAATGAAATAAAGAGCGTGATCATCAGACTCTTCCCAGGGTTTGACATCAATTAGAATTATTTACACAGAGAGCAGCCGAAACCCATCAAAAGCAAACCCTATTAAAGTGCTAGTAAAGCACAGCACTGGGTGTTCATGAAAGATGAGGAAACCCGCTGCAATGTCAGACCTTTGTTTTGTTCTCACTTTTCTACCCTCACTCGAGCAATCAAGCCCCAAAGTACTCGTTGGCTTATTTTTGCTAAACGGCCCACTTTCATCTGCCGTGTCAGCTATCACATTTGAACAGTTCATCTCCAAGAGTTCTCGCCTTTGTATCGTAGTACCAGATAATCCCGAATCACATGATCAAAGACTCATCCTATTTAGCATTGATGTAGATCATTTTCTCTGCTCTGACAAGGCATGAGATTTCAAGTTGGCCATCATAAGGAAATGAATAGGGGAAAATATCTCAGCATGCAGTGTATATGAGATTATATGGAAAGCTATAATCTTAAATCAATGAATTGACAATGAAACTATTAAGGATGTGCAATGCATTATATCACCAGTCTCATCAATTGTATAATAACAATGTAGGGCAAACACAAACACACACACACACATAAATGAAAGATATATATTTTTTAAAACGGCACACAGTTTAAGACAATTTGTATTTCAACTAAACCCTGTGTACTCAGCATGTTTACTTTTAGGTTTTAAACCATAGGCACTTTTTTTTTGGGTGAAGGGGGGGGGGTTGAAAAAGGAAATGCTTGCAGGTACCGAAATGGCTGGTTTGAATATTCCAGACACAACAGATCTCCTGAGATTTTCCGTTTCTAATGTTTACTCAGAAGTCTGTGGAAAAACATCCTTTAGTGTTCAGAGGTAAATGGCCAGATTGGTTCAAGCAGACAAGAGGGCTATGGTTACACAAATAACTACTATCCACCACCGTAGCTTGGAGAAAAGTTACAGGCATTACATATTTCAAATGATTGATGTGAATATGATCACTAGATCATGGCCTGTATCTCCATGATGTTATGTACTGTGCTGCTGTCACATTATCTTTTTGATTGGATAATTGAAGGAATATGCACGTGTACCAATGCTCCTATTAGTATCTATTCAGTTTATTGTACTCCATATATCAAATGGGGAGAAAGACTGCCGGTGTATAATTCCTGATTTTCTTTTTTTTTTTAAACACATTCTTTGGTTTATAAATTATGAAAGCATAATATTACTACATGTAATGCTTGCCTTCGTTCAGTTCCCAAGACTCCAAAACCCCAACCCTGGACAACTCTGGACTCCAACATTACTCATATACTACAAAAGGAAAATAGAATGAACTTTGATATTCATGCCATTTTTTTTCTTTTCTTTTCAGAACAATAAGGAATATTTCTCAAGGGTAATGGGAGAAAAAGCAAACCATATGTCCCTCCTTAAAAATGCTAAAACGAATATTTAAATTATTATTTTTTTACAAACATTTGTACTGTATATTAAATCTAATTATTATATTATAGTTTGAAATAAGTAGGTATTATTCTCAGATCTCTCAGATCACAGTGTTTCCTGTTCAAGATTATAGGGTCATATAGGGGTTCTGATCTGTTGCAACACATTGCACACTGGGTGAGGTGCAAATAGCTGTTTAAAAGCCACAGCAAATTGAATTGACTAATAGGAAATACAAATTGAATAACCGAGAGATAAATGTCTTAATGTCTGAAGTTCTGAAAGAAGGCTTGTGTCAGAACAAGTTAAACAGCGTAGAGGACTTTAATGCAGCTGATATTTCATTAGACTCCTAATTCGTTTTGTATTCTAATGAAAAAGGCTGCTGTGTACAGAATAAACCATTCCGCTTAACAAGTGTGCAATTGAATTTCCGCGTGCATTCTTGTGGTTGAAGGCGAATCCTGTAACATTTAAAACAGTGGCACTGTCACGCATACACTCTTTTGGATGGTAACGTTTCTAGTTCTATTGTGTGTATGAATGCAATACACAGACATTTACCGACATGTGTCTTTGTATGGTGTTGGACTGCCACAAGCCAGATCAGATTCATTGTGCTGTGAATTCTGCACTCTTTCCTAAACTCGAGCAAACCTTTCCTTTTCCATGATAATGATTGTGTGGAAGAGTGCTGCCTAACACATCAACCCCGAAATCTCCCTCTGGTGTTCCAATCTAGACACTGAGCATACGCTTTACATAATTTTGGTATCCTCATCAAACTATTCATTGAGGCCTCGTGCCCTGTGTATAGAGGCATTTTCGTTCTTGTAATGTCTTATACCCATATGCACTATGATATGACCAAGCTTGCAGTATTAAAATATCAACCTATATTAGCGGGTCAAAAGTAGCCCGATACTGTTAAAGGAGTAGTGGGGTTATAGTGCTTGGAGCATTTAGAATTTTTTTTAAAGGCACAAAGAAGCACAAAACTCCCATTGAATGAATTTTTAATCAAGCACTCTTTTCACGCCAGCTTTGTACAGTGCATAGCATGCAAGGTTTTTCATGCTGTATATAGACTCCTGAAAAATTCAGCCTAAAATGATTGCAAACTACTTTCAGGTACTTCAGGACTAGGTCACAAAAGGGTGTCTGACTAATGAATCACATACAGTCGCTCTCTGAATAATGTAAGGACATAAACCGTGTAGGCGTCTCTGAATAACATTAGAGGGCGAATCACATCGCATTTTCAGAAGGATGCACACTAAAAGTTTATAGATGTATGATTACCATGCTCCATTCTGTTTCGTTTTTTCTTTACTGTTATTTCCTCAGCTTTTCTAGCAAGGCTTCTTAATATATTTTTTTGGAATACGGTTGTGGGGATTCATTCGGCTACATAAGCATTCATATGGTCAGCTATGGAGGCACAATACAGTGCTCCACAGCTTGCGACAGTTGTTAGGAGAAGAATCATGTACGAGTGATCATATATCATCCACGAATATATTTAGCCATGTACTATAGAATAATAAGAAGAATAAAACTAAATACTAAAGTTTATGAAAACAGTAGCCATAGAGATGAAGGATAAGGTTGATAACGATACTTAAAAACATCTCATCAGCACACAGCAATAACCACAGCATTAAAGAACCAGGTCCCTCACAGAACACCGATCATTTTAGTCCCAGTGAGAGGCATATTCTAATATCGCTGCTTAGTCACTGTGCCCTTATGCGAAACACCTCAGGTGTGTAATGAAAAGCTAACACAGGAAAAAAAAAGACCTCCTCCTGTTTGATTTCATTTTATGTGTATATAGAACTACCATTTTAAGTGTAGAGCTGTAGTTTGTGCATGTAAGTGCGAGCATGGATTTAGGTTTCGCCATCTAGTCATGCTCTTCAGGCAGCCTTGGGAACTGTGTGTAATTGAAATGTCATTGGTGGCAGACTGGAGCCGGACTAGGGAGCAGGCTTTAGGCATGCCTGAACGACTGGAAGACAGATGAGCAACGGCTTCTTGTTTCATACATGGCATCCGGTGGACCAGACCTCGCCTCCACATCCCACTTCCATGCGCACACTGACAAAGATTAATGATGGATCATAAGGAGACAAAATGCAAAATAAGTGGTTGGTTAAATAAAGGATTTATAAGATACACACACACACACACACACACATGCTTCTGCAGGGCCTTTTTCCGATTTTGTCACTATGAAGTTATGTGGCGATGAATAGCAAAAGCCTTGTACAATATACAGCAAGTGCAAAAGTTTCATATCAAAACGAATCCTTCGTTTGCATATTTATTTACCGAGAAACCCCATTTTGTGTTGTAATGAAGCAATTGCTGGTTGAATGCCACTTTATTTATTCAGTGAACTTTTCCGAAATAATTTTGCGCGGTGTTTACTGATGGGTACGATATCTTACTTTATATGCATTAGATGAAGCCATCATAGAAACGAAGCCGTTGACCTCAGTAGATTCATAAATACCCGGATTATAAGCACAATTAAACACACACACACACACACACACACATGCAAACATACACACACACACACAAAGATAGACAGAGAGAGAGAGACAAAGAGAGAGTGAAAGAAAGAAGAGGAGGAGAAAAAGGGCACTTGGTTCAGTGAGGCCTGAAAGAGCAGCAGTAACAGCAGACTGGCTGCTTGTCTAGCATGGCTCAGTCATGTTAACTGAACCATTTATCTCCTGTAATTGGATGATTTAGCTTTACTATTAAAGCAGCAGACAGCATTATAAAATGATATCACACACTTCTATAATTCACATTTCAGCAAGAGCAATGAAGAGTGCTATGAAACACATACAAATCTGTGCTCATCGCTGTAAATTATATACTACTATTACTACTACCCCTACTACTACTAATTATTATTATTATTATTATTATTATTATTATTATTATTATTATTATTATTATTACATGTCACACAGATACTCGTTAACCAGTAGACATATTGTTTTATGGCATTGCCTGATTATTCAAATACCAAGAAATGCCCTGAGTAATCAAGAGAGAAATGGTATAATTCTTTTTTCTTCCTTTTGTTTTTCTTTTTGTATCGAAACAAAAATAGTTTTTCTTATTTTTAAGCTGTACGACTCAAACATTCTAAACAGTGCCACCATAATAGAGGGAAATTTATGACAGCAATCATTTCCAATTACATAGTTTCCCCCCTAACATTACGGCAAACTATTAAAAAGGCCACAAAAATATACGCGTATCCTTTAACATGCCCTTCAAATAGCCATTACAGAAGCAAATTAAAAGGAAGTTAACTTTTATGGACATTATAATTTAGCACAAGACACCTTATGTTTCCATTGAAGAGTGTTGATCAAAGTTGAGCGGCTAACACCGCCTGAACTTTGACTTGTATTTTCCATCACTGTGCCTGCTCACGGGTCAAAGCAAGCTTGGGTGTGTGTGTGTTTATATTAAAAACTAATGGCTTTTAAATGATTTCTTAATTTGTTCTGTAATTAAGTGGAAATCAAGTGCAAAAGTTTTTCCTCTCGTGTTTTTTTTTCAGAAGAATAAAAGCATCTGTATTATGCAATTTATGATTTATAATTTGAAAGTACATATATAGATTGATACATACATCCAAGATGAAAAAGATGGCATTAAAGGGAATTGAAGGAATCATTCATTCATTCATTCATTCATTCATTCATCATCTTCTACTGTTTTATCTGTCTGTGCCTATCTCAGGCGTCTATGGGCATTAAGGCAGGATACACCCTGGATGGAATGCCAACCCATCGCAGGGCACACACACACACACACACACACACACACACACACACACACACACACACACACACACACACACACACACTCACATTGATACACTGGGGACAATTTTCCAAGGTGCCAATCAACCTTGCATGTTTTTGGACCGGGGGAGGAAACCGGAGAACCCGGAGAAAAAACCCCTGTGGCACGGGAAGAACATGCAAACTCCACACACACATGGCCATCGAACTCGGACCCTGGAGGTGTGAGGCGAACAAGCCACCGTGCCCCTTAGGAATCATTTAAAATTACAATAATGTAATTATACTATTCATATTAATGTAATAATTATATTATATAATGTAATAATTATATTATTAATTATATTAATGCAATTATACTATTTATACAGGGAGTTTTTCCTTGCCACCGTCGCTTCGGCTTGCTCAACAAGAAACAATTAGGGCCAAACTGATTTTCATTTTTTCATACATAAGTATTATGTAAAGCTGCTTTGAGACGATGACAAATTGTAAAAAATGCTCTACAAATAAAAAGTACAATACAAAGAAAGAAGTGCGCTTGTATATACACACTAACGTCACTGTCGGTCCTAATGAGCCAAAGTTTTGCTTTTTGTTTTTCTCTTTTCTTTTATTAAATCGTGCCGTGTGCGAAATCGAGGCCTTACCGAAGGACCGCGTCTGTGTAAATCCCATCGGTTCGATCTTCCGCCCTTCCCGCAGAGGAATCCGGCTGTCGATCCTTAAGAATGTGAACATGGATTTAAAAACCAAAAAAAAAATTATTCCTATCTTACTTTTCAGTTTTAACCTTATGCAAAATGACATTTATTATTATTATTATTATTATTATTATTATTATTATTATTTTATTTGTATTTTTTTGCTCCATCCGTCTAAAAGCATGCACAAAACACAACCCCACATTCATTCATTCATTCATCTTCTACCGCTTTATCCAATCTTCCCTCGGGTCACGGGGAGCCTGTGCCTATCTCAGGCGTCTATGGGCATTAAGGCAGGATACACCCTGGATGGAATGCCAACCCATCGCAGGGCACACACACACACACACATCACACACACTTCATACATTCATACACTAGGGACAATTTTCCAAGGTGCCAATCAACCTACCATGCATGTTTTTGGACCGGGAGGAAACCGGTGAACCCGGAGAAAAACCCCCTTGAGGCACGGGGCGAACATGCAAACTCTACACACACATAGCCGAGACGGGAATCGAACCCGGACCCTGGCGGTGTGAGGCGAACGTGCTAACCACTAAGCCACCGTGCCCCTCAACCCCACATTGACCAGTTCATTTACCAGTCCCACTGGTGTTTCTCATATAACTGTTATTCGGTGGAACTGAATCTCTTAATGAACAAGTTATGTTCGAAATGCGTCATTATTGCATTTGCCTCATTAAACTTTATGATGTATTTCACACACACATAGAGATTAGTACAAACAAAGCAACCAGAGACCAACTATTTCCGCAACTGATGTGTCCATCGATGCAGCAGAATTTTGAAAATTCTGTAGCGCACAGACATTTAAAAAGCATGTGAACCATCTCTTGATTCGTTATCAAAAGTGGAATGCTAATTGTACCACCCATTAGTGAACGTAAGAACCCCTACTGGCAACTTCATAGTACTGTGCCATGGACCTGCTGTGATAAAATCACGGCATGTGTGAATGCAGCATAAGGGAGAAATGTTTGATACGCAGCACTCACTGGATAATGAGGAATTAAACAATATATTCGACAGACTGCGAATAAAGTAGGTTATTCATCATAAAGTACAGCTTATATTCAAGATGTAGTGAAAATTTAAACTTAATGAATAAGTAATTGCTTTGGTCAGCAGCAGCCAGAAGATTCGCCCAACATTTTAAACTGTGGTGTATTAAATTACTATGGATTCTGGGTAACCGACAGTAATGATGGTCAGTGATGGAGCAATATAATTACAATCTGCAATGTATTCTTTTGATTAGGGCTGCTGCTATTGATTATTTCAGTAATCGACTATTGTAACAATTATTCCATTGATTATTGAAGTAATTGGATGAGACATACATTTTCTTTTATTAAAAAGCAATACTAAATTAGATCTGGCAGGTCTATTAAAACAAAACAATTACATTAGTTCTGTGGGTTGCAAAAAAAATGCAATATGTTGACATAGAAAATAATGTGTAGAAGAACATTAATGACATTTAATAACAGTACA
Organism: Kryptopterus vitreolus; assembly: GCA_030449085.1. Classification (NCBI taxonomy): domain Eukaryota; kingdom Metazoa; phylum Chordata; class Actinopteri; order Siluriformes; family Siluridae; genus Kryptopterus; species Kryptopterus vitreolus. The sequence goes on along the minus strand of JACRUU010000002.1, from coordinate 10,200,161 downwards.
GTGCATTAAAAGCATTAATTCATTCATTCATTCATTCATTCATCTTCTACCGCTATATCTGATCTTCCCTCAGGTAACGGGGAGCCTGTGCCTATCTCAGGCGTCTATGGGCATTAAGGCAGGATACACCCTGGATGGAATGCCAACCCATCACGGGGCACACACACACACACACACACACACACACACACACACACTCACATTCATACACTAGGGACAATTTTCCAAGGTGCCAATCAACCTACCGTGCATGTTTTTGGACTGGAAACATTTCGGAATGGGCTGGCTCTTTCATTATGTTTATATGTAAAGTACTGTAATTAATTACTTTATTTACCTAACATGACTATTATAATAACATGGATGTAAGATAAAAAAAAATATATATATATATATATATATATATATATATATATATATATATATATATATATATATATATATATATATTGATATATCATTATGCAAAATATTTTATGACATTTATTATTATTTATTATTATTATTATTATTATTATTATTATTATTATTGTTGTTTTTGCTCCATCCGTCTAAAAGAATGCACAAAACACAACCCAACATTGACCAGTTTTAAAAATTGTATAAAATGTTAGTGAAAACGTTATTACATTATAAAAGTTTATAATGTAATTCCGAAAATTCAGGAACATTCGGTCTCTTTCTGAATTTTGCGATATTTCGATATATTCGCTATATTTGCTATATACATATAGTATTCATATACATAGTATTCGGTGAACTACTGTCATTTGTTTCCTTGTTCATGAAAGATTTGAATTTGTATTGCTAAAATTGCAAAAAAGAATATATATGAAAATTAAATCCATTTGGTGCATTTAACTGACACGTTAATCAAAATACATATATAGTGCGTTCAAAAAGTCCCTCTGCAGTGGCCACGTAGAGTAGGATATGGGGAAAAAAATAGCGGTCTTTTTTTTTTCTCCTGAATCTTCTTTTCATCCCCCACTGTTTTCTCCCCTTTAAACCATTTTTCATTCTGCTGCATCTTTTGTGTTTACAGTGCCTGTCCAGAGCACTCCACAGTGTAACGGTTGAAACCGAAGTAATAATGGTTCGTGAGGAAACACAAATGCTCCGTATGTAGTATGGAGCAACATTGTGTACAGTATAATTTGCCTTGATGGATTTTTTTTAAACAAATTAATCAAGCTACTCCAGGAATGGTTTCCATCTTACTTTTGATAACACGAATACCAAATAATTTGTGCCAAATTATGGCACAAAGTAGCTTACGGTGCATTTCACACCTAGGCCTTCAGTAGTGCTCTGTCTGAAATGATGTGGATAAAAACCATTTTAACATGTAGAAATTCAGTGTATAGGGCCATTTCCATTGCTGTAAACACAATAAATGTGCGTACTGAATAAACAAACCAGGGGCGAACTACTGCAGCTCCATACATGTATTCTACTGCAGCTCCAGCCGTGACCCAGATAACAAACATCAATAATAAACTTGCAATATTATTTAGAATAACAGCAGCATTTTACTCACCAAAAAATCGGATTGTTTGTAAATAAAATCCAATCTCCTCTCTTTCCTCAAAAGCAGTTGCTAACGTGAAAGAGATGGACAAAATCCTCTTACTGGTCGTGATAGGCGAGCTTCGGAGTTGTCCAAACTTTCTTAACAATCTCCGGCTTTTCTTGAAAAGTCCGACTTGAAAATGGCCATGAAAGTAAATCTGCCACTTAATATGTTTTTTCTTCTCCTTCAGCCATTAAATTGGACCCAATCTAGACTATCCAATCAAAGGCTCTGAATACGGTGACTCATACGCCTGCTAGAGGGAGCTGGATACACCAACTCAAAATCTGATTGGTTGAAGCAGCAGTTTAGAGGTGCCTGCAGAATGGATTGTGAAGGCCTCTGAACTTTGACTCTGCCTGGCAACAAATGATGGCTAAAATGTGATTGTTTAAATACTTTAATATGAAAATACATGTCTGGAAGTTGCACAAGCATCGGAAAGGCAACAACATTTGCTTATGACGGATATGAAAGGAAGCGAATAGAGCATTTGGAATTATTGAATAGGTACTGATGGACAAAATATAAGTAATATCAGTTTGTGATTCAGATATTGAAGCTGTATATACACAATTTAGGCGAACAAACATTTGTCATGCTGTAAATCTTGACTTGGAAAATACAACATATATGGTCTTACTTGTAGTTAAAGCCTAAGGTGATACAAAATGCTGCAGTGTGTTTGAGGGGATTGAAGAGGGGGTTCTGTGTTCTGTTGCTTTTCCCTGCAGGTTAACCAGATGTTAGAATGCAAGCAAATAGAAACATGCAAATTAATAGAGAGTCTGGATGCCTTTTATAAAGGGATTTTACATGCATCTCATTTGAATTCCTATTTGAATTCCAATTAGAATTTCAGCGATAGATTTAGATATGAAACTTTCCATGATCATTATGAAATCGTGGTTTGACATTTATGTTTCCCCACAAACCTTAACGCAACCTTTAACATCACTCGGTACAGTATATATTCTCTATATTCTATATTCAAAATACATATATAGTGCATTAAAATAAACAACTATTAATATATGGGAAATCTAAAACATTTTTCTTATTCTGATAAGCAGACAAATTATTTGTTTGCTACATTACTGGCCATTAATACTGTCTGTTTCCCAGAATCAATAGCAATATAATGCACCACAGTTTACAATGTTGGGGGAATCTTCCAGTCTCTGGTTGATGCCGAATCACTGAATCTTGAATCACTGAATCTTGAATCACTATATCTTGGTTTGACTTAAAAAATAACCCACAAAAAAAAAACTGTGCGCCGTAAACCAGACAACAAGAGTCCAAATTAAACAGATCAAAAGGTAATGGTGTAAAATAAGACATTTTCAATGGAGTAAAAATCTCTATTAAGGTTTAGATTGAATTTTTGAAAAAAGCCACACTGTTGGAAATCAGCAGGTTGCCCACTAGCAAATAATTGCCCAGACAGAGATTGCCTACTGTGATGCTTTTAAAGGCAAACATTTTAATTACCTGTTTGTGGAACACATTGTGTTTTTCTAACTTATTAATCATCTGTGCAATTGGACACAACACTAGTTTATCAGAATGTGCTCAGAGTAATCAAGACTGTGAGTGCATATGGCAAATTATATCAGAGCTTTCAGCTTCTCGTGGAGGAAAAAAAAACCTCTCTGCTAGAGTTTGGCATTCAAATGATTTGTCGCTTTCATCCACACATTAAAACCTCAGTAATTGAAAATACTCTATTTTTAAGAGGGGGGGGGGGGGGGGTTGGTCTGTTGGCTGGCGGTACAGCTTTTAGACACCCCAGTAATGTGGATGTCTGCACCGAGGATGCATTACAGGTGCTGAATAAAACCCAAAATGTTAATTGGATCCATGTTGTCTTTTGAACAAAAATTGCTTCTTTTTTTTTCCTTTCATAGCAATCCTGAGGAAAAGTACTTTGATCAAAATGCAACCTTCTCAATGTCTCACCAAATCCTATCAGAGACAATCCTATCGAATTCATAGCAGAACCAGATGCCGTATGATATGCTGCAAGCTGGCAACATGACTGCGTGCTGATGTTTCGCTTTACATCCCATGTGAAGTGCCAGTGGCTGCTGGAGCAGTGCTAACGACTCACTTCACTCTCCACAGGGTTCAGTGATGACTCATTAATCTCAGCTTTTGTCTCTGTTTATAAATACAGCGCAGTGCTTGGCACTAATATGAGATCTGCAGAGACGCGCATGCCGTCCCACATGATTGCTTATTTTTCCTGATGCAAATCCATAGCAGGGAATAACATTGAGCCAGCCATTTTTGTGCAAACGACACATGCAAGGCTGTCCTCCATGAGTAATATCATGTTTTGTTCTGTGAAATGAGTAGTTTCAGCAGTACTTGCGGTGCAGTGAGCCGAGACTTCTCTATATGCTTGCATATGTTGCTATTTTAGAAAATAAACCTTTATGTTTGTGTTCACACGTTGTGCGTGCTTAGCATCTCTGAAAACTGATGGGTGATAAGCTTTTTTGTTTAATATATTACATTCTACTCTCAACATACTATACTTTCCATCACTGCTAAAAGTAATAATTTGGTGGAGACTTGCTCCATTTCATTCATTCATCTTCATTAACCACCTGGTCATGGTCAAAGTAGAACTGGAGCCCATCCCAGGAATGCTGGATACAAGGTAGAAATTTCCCCTGAATGAGATTCCAGGGCACATTGATGTACACCTAGGGGCAATTAAGAATATCCTGTATGTAATCCAGAGAGAAAAGGGGAGAATATGCACTGAACTGACACAAAGCCAAAGCACACAAATTACACAGGACCTGCTGCTACAGATTAACTGATTATATATATATATATATATATATATATATATATATATATATATATATATATATATATATATATATATATATATAGGGCGAATGAACAAGATGTGGAAAACAAGGATCCTCCGATACAATAATAATAATAATAGCAATATCAAATAAATAATAATAACACCTGTTGCCATTAGTTACAGTATTAAAACCAACATAGAAAATATGTAGAAAACATGCAAAAATATCGCATGTTCAGACACCCAAGGCCAGAGTCCAATTACCGATCCTGAAGCGGCAAAGTACAAAGTGAAAAACCGTAATAATAAAGTTATACAGGGGAACCCACAGACTGTACAAGAACAGCAGTTTGTCTCAATCAATTATTCTTCTTACAAACCCATCCCCTGCCTCAGTCTGTATTGAACCAGTTCTACAAAGAGCAGGTCTACTACTGGGTGGAGAAATGCTATCAGTTTTATCAGATTTAGTTCAATCAGTGGCACCACTTCTTGGAGTTTAAGAAGGGAATGGAGGTTGATAGACAGTGGTGTATTTGTTTAATTGTATTATGTTATTGTCTAGAACTAGTAGGAGGCTAAGAGACACTGTGTTACTGCAAACTTTTTCTGTGTTACTGCAAAGAGCCACATCATACACATGGGTACACATGAACATCATCCCATTCCCATTGACGCATGTTATGTGAAAGCTCCTAAAGAGCCGCATGAAACTAGTTAAAGAGCCGCATGAGGCTCGGGAGCCACGGGTTGGCCAGGCCAGGTCTAGAACTACTTTTGAGATTTATTAAGTATCAAAGCAAATTCTACTCTCTACTCTCTACTACATTTATGAGTCAATATATGTACTTTTACTCCGGCATATTTCCGCTGATAATGAGCATTACCAATGACATATTCTGCTTCGTCTTATCTATTCTGTCACAGTTTTATTTGCCTATGGAAAAACTCGTTTATAATGTTCATTCATGTGCAATGATTCCTTTCTTGATAGTATTTAAAATCTATGCCTACAAACTTTTTGAAAAGAGGTGTAAGATATAGGTTTGCTATACTTTATATATATATATATATATATATATATATATATATATATATATATATATAGAGAGAGAGAGAGAGAGAGAGAGAGAGAGAGAGAGAGAGAGAGAGAGCTGCACTACTCAAGGCCTAGGTGTGAAATGCATGGTCCGCTTCATATATATATATATATATATATATATATATATATATATATATATATATATATATATATATATATATATATATATATATATATATTCTATATGTGTGTGTGTGTGTGTGTGTTTTTATTTCATCTGGAGCATATGCTTGGTACACAGACATGCTAAAAGTGTCTAATTGTTTCGGGAAATAGGAGTGTAATAAGGGAACCTGTAGGATGCCTAGAAAGATGCCTATTTCACATGTTTATGTGAACTTTTTGGCTATGCTATCTGAACTCAGGATCAAAACCTGAAAACTGTGTGGCAGTAACACAGTTAATGGAAACACTGAATCAATAATAAAATGTCTACAAAAATGAACTTTCATATAAAGTGGTGAAAATATACTACCTTTCCTCCGTGTAAATGTACCGACTGTCTTGTCAATCTCTCTCGCTTGCTCTTGTGGGTAGCAGCATGAGTGACACCTGACCTTGATGGATTATTGAGAGAGGCTGAATTTGTGCTGTATTGTTTGATTTCACCAAGCAAACTGCTATCTGTGGCTCCCAGCACCTAGTCAGAAAAGGCATATTTACCACTGGGAGACTTCACTTCTAACCCTTATCAGATGTAGAGGACACCTGGGTAATATGGAACGAGCAAGAGAAAAAAAAATAGGCCTTTTCATGACTGCTCTGAAGTCAGCGGCAGGAGGAACTTGGAGCTTGATTGATATCATTGCCTTAAGCATACAAAGAGGTGCTGGACTTTTAATATATGAGCAAAAGGAAAGGGAGAGAACTGGAGGCTTGGCTGTATCTGCTCCATTCCTTGTGATGTTCAAATGGAATCAGGCAGGTTGGGACTGCATAGACATATGTTACGGTTTAAGGTCAAAAGATTATATATATATATATATATATATATATATATATATATATATATATGTGGCGATGTGTGTGTGTGTGTGTGTGTGTGTGTGTGTGTGTGTGGTGGTTGAGCATATCAGGATTAATTTATTTACAGAGACATTTTTTTTTTACATATATTACATTCATTCTTTCATTCATTCATCTTCTACCGCTTTCTACCCTCTATATCCAATCTTCCCTCGGGTCACGGGCCTGTGCCTATCTCAGGCGTCTATGGGCATTAATGTGGGACACACCCTGGATGGTCCAGGTTCGATTCCCATAGACGCCTGAGATAGGCACAGGGGAGCCTGACCCGTGAATGAATGAAAAATAAAAATGCATATATACAACGTGTAATACGTGTTAAAAAAAAAAGTAAATAAATTAGTCCTGACATGCTCAAAGACATTCTTTAAAAATATACAGAGAGATATTAAGATACACACAAAAAAAATCTTACCATAAAGATTCTGCAGCGGATTTTAACGATGTTGTGATGAATCCATTAAAAACACAGGACATTATATATTAATGTAAAGTGCCATATTAGTAAACAAGAAGCAAAGTGGAAAATGATTGACGAGACCTATATAGTTCAGCCTTGCCACAAATATTTGTGTCTATATGTATTTGAGAATGAACTAGAAAATTGTTTTTTTTTGTTTCTCCTCTAGGAAGAAAAAAAAACAAAACAAAAAAAAAGCCTGAAATCTTTTCATAAATAATATGCAATATAAATAATATAAAGACTCATTTGATGTTGCTTTGTGTATTTGAAGATCAGACATGCTCATAAAAATGTATTGCACTGCATCTACGGTTGCGTCTCATTTCAAATATAGAAAAGCCATGTCTTATCAAGTGTTTTGATTGATCTCAAATTTGAAGAAACGTCTTTGAAGAATTAAAATACAAATACAATGTGGGTTTTTTTGACCAGGGAGCAAAACATCATTCAAAAGCCTATGCAACAAACCCTGGCGTTTCCTGCTTTGTATTATCTACATCTTTCTGCTTTAATAGTCATCATATTACCGCTAAGCAATGTCCAGTCAAGCACTGTGTCTTATCTCCGTTTGCTATTTGCAAAGCAAAGACGTGCTGTACGTTTTAAATATTTCATCCCAGAATGTAAGTAACAGATTTAATGTTAAGCTCAACGATTGTGTGTGCATGTGTAATGTTCAACCTCATCTCTGAAGAAAAATTGGATTGTAATTAGTGCAGAACAAAAGTCTGTTGTACATAATAAGCTGAACGTGTTTTCACTGCCAACGTTCTGTAATCAGTTCAAACCATTTGCTTTATCGTTTTTAAACAGTGACCTTGTGACAAGACAAGATCAGAAAGTCACGATCTATGAACTAAAATCTCACCAGTTTAGAGAAGAATCATTTTATTTTTCTAAAACTGATATCAATTGCACTTGCAAACACACTTCAGGTAGGCTATAACTTTGAACTACTTTAAAAGCTGTGTACAATAATGTAGCCATGACAGCCAGTGAGGTGGTATAAGGTGTTGTCCTCTGGACCGGAAAATCACGGGTTCAAACCCCACCACCTGCCACTAGTGGGCCCCTGAGCAAGGCCCTCAATTGCAACTTCCTCAGTTGTAAGTTGCTCTTGATAATGGCATCTGACAAATGCTATAAATGTAATGTTATCAGGTGAGATTTTTCCGATGCATATTGATGTCATATATAAAATGCCATCGAGAGCCTTTTGCACGGAATACATTAGATATAATATAATAATAATAATAATAATAATAATTATTATTATTATTATTATTAATATTATTATTATTATTATTATTATTATTATTATTATTATTATTATTATTATTATTATTATTATGAATGGTGGTAGCACGTTCGCCTCACGCCGCCAGGGTCCGGGTTCGATTCCCGTCTCGGCCATGTGTGTGTGGAGTTTGCATGTTTCCCCCCAGTTCAAAAACAAGCACAGTAGGTTGATTGGCACCTTGGAAAATTGTCCCTAGTGTATGAATGTGTGTGAATGTGAGTGTGTGTGTGATCCCTGCGATAGGTCGGAATTCCATCCAGGGTGTATGCTGCCTTAATGCCCATAGACGCCTGAGATAGGCACAGGTTCCCCGTGACTCGAGGGAATATCGGATAAAGCGGTAGAAGATGGCTTAAACTGCACTTTGGTACAGTTTTGTGGTAGAATGGACAAAACACTGATGTAGTATGTACTTAATCAATATTCTTACAACACATTTTCCTCTATTTTACCACCTTACACTATGTTCTTTTATAATCTGTATTTAAGGCAACCTAATATCTCCCACATCACATTGTTTTCTGTTGGTAGTTTCCACTTTTATTTGTCCTCATCATGCTTGCGTGTGTTATTATATATTTTTTTTATTATTATCATTTTATACATATTTTTTTTCATTTTAATTAGTTTGAGATGATTGCTCACTGGTGCTCCATTTTACACCCATTTAACAAATCCTTTGTGATTGTAAGCGTGTGTTTTGGGTCATTATCCTGCTGAAGGAGTCATGAGGTCCAAACATTTTTTTAACATTTTATGAAATATTGCTTGTAATAATATTCTGATTTTGGTATACCCTTCATTTATTCAAGGGTTGCAATAAAAACAGTCCCATAACATTACGTAATGATATTAACTGTGGGTAGTGTTTCCCACCCTTATGAGCTCAATTTCATTGCTTTTAAAGAAAATCAGTGGTATGTTCAGGAATAAAAGCACAATATTGATTGCATCAGTCGAGGAAACATTTTGACAAATATAATGTTTTTTTTTCCTAGATTGGGTAAATATGCCATTTTATGTTTGTATATCAATAGTGAGGGTCTTCTTTGACTTAACCATTGATGCCTTTATTGTTCACTGTGTGGTAGAAATCAAGTGTCAGCTCTTTGGAAGTCTCGGAGTTGATAGACGCAAAGTGTTTTTCTTCTTTTTTTGTTTTGCACAGCCCTCAAGATCCCTTACAGTTCAGTTGAAGCTTAGATAGCTTAAACTTTTAGAGCTTCAGTTTCCAAGGTCTCCGGAGACAAACTTGTATCCCTTTGAAATGTATTGTCTCACACACAGCTCTTAGTTTTTGCATATTCATAAAGGAAGATGAAATGAGACTGACCATTTTGTCAGCTTTACATCTATTATTCATTGGTCACAGCAGTTCATTTCACAAGTGTAAAAGTGTATGCAATAATACTCGTATGATTTTACCTTTTTATTATTTTAAACAATATTTAATTTTATAATTATTGTCTCATTGTATATTTACATTTACATTTGCAGCATTCGGCAGACGCTTTATCCAGAGCGACTTACAACTGAGCAATTGAGGGTTAAGGGCCTTGCTCAAGGACCCGCTAGTGGCAGCTTGATGGTGGTGGGGTTTAGAACCTGTGATCTTCTGGTCCAGAGTCCAACACCTTAACCACTGCACAACCACCTCCCATATATAAGGGCAGATAGTTTAATGCAGGATTACTACCCAAGTAATTTCAATTCAAATTTTAAATCTTGAAAGCATGCGTTCCACTAATGTAGTAACCAAAATGATGTATTGGCTATCATTTATTGGATAACTTTGGCTTTATCTACAGTAATAGGGATTAGATTCAAAATGCACCTTCTGTGGATTTCTGGACATTAAAAAAAATTTTTTTTTTTTGCTATTGAAAAATGCCTTCCCAACTGGACAAATTTAAAAAGGCATTTTCATGTCATGGGGCCTGAGAAAAACAGTAATGACATGCAATCTTTTACATGTCCGTTTAAAAAGGGTAGAAAGTGCATAAACAGATGGAAATGACAGACTAATATTTCTTACTTTTTTCCTATATTTATGCACAATTTTACTGGTAAACAGTTCAAGAAAGGGGGAAAAAGGGGGTAAAAACAACCAAAATGTTTTTCCACACATTTCTTGACATTGGATGAATAATTAATAATTAATAATAATTAATAATAGGCGCGTTACCATTACAAATGTGTGCAAAACTTATGCGATATTTTCAAAATGTTGATGAAAAACTGTTGACTGTGTTTCCATTAATTGTATCATGCGACTAAAACTCGTCCTCTCGCGATAAGTCATTCAAAAAAATGGAGACAGATATCGTCAGACTTACTTATTTCGCAGCTGACGTATTAGGCGTTTTGATTTTTAATCGGAGACGTAGCCGCATTATACAAGCATTAATGGCGAGGCGATCCCCCTATACATGGGCGCAGCCACATATGCACTTGTTCTGAGAGGTAATAGTGAGGACCTGTGCATTCAGAATTTCCGGATGAACATGCACACTTTTTTTGAGCTGTGCAGTGCAATAGGGTCTCTTGTGGCACCTGTAGCATCATTCCCAAGGCAAAGCAAGGTATATCATGTGACCTCTAATTGCAGAAAGAAAAGTTTCCATTACAGTTTTGCAAATTATTCCTTTTTCGTATCGTCTAAAAAACACCTCATGCGAGTGCTTTTTGGACATACATGTGTGTTTTTTTCGAATTTGATGCATTTCGGCGTAAATTCAATTTGCACACTTTTAATGGTCATGGAAACGATCTTAGCTGGATCATGTTTGGAATCTAAATCTGAAGGTCATTTATTTTGATATTTAAAACAGGTCCTCGAGTCTAAAATGTTTGGGAAACACACATTCTCATTGACCTCACACTGGTACACCTATACATACTCAATCCCATGAGGAATTAGTTAATAATAATAAGATTAATGGAAAATTCGGTCTACCTCCTCTAAAATGTCTGGAGGAAAGAGAAGTGTTTTGGGAGATTCTGAGGTAAAGGTAAAAAACCCTTATCCATGTTCTACAGCAAATCCAGAAAAGGATCTATTGTTATTCATCATCCAGGTTCTCAGTAAGATCACATTCATCTGGAATATAAAGTATTAATACTGTCTGTGGGCTGGACAAGTTTAAGAAGAGCATACTGAATATTTTAATAGTTCCAGCCTGCCTACCTCAAACACTGACATGATTTTGCTCTTTGAAGCTCCAGAAACACCTCCAACGTGAAAGAGAGAGGAGGATTAGAAGCTGCACATTAAATATGCGAGGCATAAGATCTGGCTTAGACAATTAGCATTTCTATGGGAAGAAAGCCAAGACACAGACAGTGGTTTATGAGTCAAGCTGGTAGCTTCCCACATTTTTTATATATTTTTTTTTTCTGTGGCGTTTTAGATTTTATTAAGGAGAACTCATTTTTTATGAGCTCGATCTGCACATGTCAGATGTTCTAAATGGTTTCTTTTAGACCGCAGTTTGATCTCCTAGAGTTTGGCACGCAGGCTGTCACACTAGCGATATAAAATGTTCTTACTTCTCTGATTCATTATTCCAATGTATTTTTATATTTTGGATGTTATAGTAAGTAATTTTCTCCCAGCAATACATGAATGATGTGTGATGCAATGTTACATGGTTCTGCTCTCTCTCTCTCTTTTTTTTTTTTTTTTTTTAGTTTACCCTATTTGTAAATCGCACAGTGGGAGTAGTGGCAAAACGGCGAAAGATTTAATAATTACTTTCTACTTGTACTCACAAATAAACCTAGTTTCTTTAATATTAAAGGAATCATTTTATGCATTCTCATGTGCAGTCTTGTTCATAAACCGCTTTTATTGCAGGCCTCTTAAATGAGCTTGCAATTCAATTCAGAAAATTGAGTCTTTTTTAGAAAATATTGGTGTTAAAATGCTTTAAAATTTGGTAGGCTTTGAGACGTCTGACCAAGTGGAAATAAAAAAGTTTATTATTTGCATTCATCACGCAATAGCTTTAAATTGTGCACCGAGGAACCTGGAGCTTTGAGAACTGTGGATACAGGTTTATTACAGGGTACTGACTACTTACTGTCTATTATTATCAATAATAATAATAATAATAATAATAATAATAATAATAATAATAACAACAAGCATCACCATATTATTAGTGTTTGATTGTACTTTGAGGTATACATTCATTATTTTTTAACCATATTTGAATAATTACAACCTGTTAATAAAAAAATCCCAATCCCTATGGCCAACTCCCTAAACTTTACACCTGAGGAACTGAAAAGCAATCAGGTCTAATCAACTTTAAATCTTATTAACTTTCAAAAAGCAAAAATGCTGACAATGACAAATTTAAAAACACATTTTCATGTCATGGGGCCTGAGAAAAACAGTAACGACATGTCCGTTTAAAAAGGGTAGAAAGTGCATAAACAGCTTATGGAAATAACAGACTAAAATTTCTTCCTTTTTTTCCTAGATTTATGCACAATTTTGGTGGTACACAGTTCACGAAAGGGGGAAAAAGGGGGTGAAAACAACCAAAACATTTTTATACACATTTCATGACATTGGATTAAATAATAGGCGTGTTACCATTACAAATGTGCGCAAAACTTTTGCGATATTTTCTAAATGTCGATGAAAAACTGTTGACTATGTTTCCATTAACCGTATCACGCGAATAAAACTCGTCCTCTCGCGATAAGTCATTCAAGAAAATGGAGACAGATATCGGCAGACTTACGTATATCGCAGCTGACGTATTATATTTTTTATTTTTAATTCTATTTTTTCTATTCATTTCTAATCAACTTTAAATCTTTTTAACTTTCAGAAAGCAAAAATGCTGACAATGTGGGAGGAAAAAAGTGACCTTATGTGAAAAACAGGAAAGCAGCCTTGTGAAGAGTTATTTCTCAGAGAGTAAAACCACACACACACACACACACACACACACACACACACACACACACACACACACACACACAGACACAACAGACACACACACACACACACACACTCACGACTCTGATTTGAAACAATACTACACAATTCTCTATTAATGAGGTGACCCTTTTTCAAACACTGTCAAAACACTTAGCCAGAGGAGAAGTATCTACATGAGGCAATATTCTGAATTTCTCACCACAGAAAATGTGCCTGATTAACTACATCCTGTAGACGAGTATAAGCGCCACCAGTGCAGTGGTGGAAACAGTCAACCACAAGACTCTAGAAAAATAAGGGAGACCTACATTTTAAAATAATGAATATCTTCATGTTAGCACAGGTACAAAGCATGAAGGTCATTAATATATGAAAAAAAAAGACATGGCAATATGTTCAGTTGTTTCCTCCCACTGAAAAACTTTCATTTTAATGGAATTTGTATAAAATACTCTATATATTGTAAGTAAATATGTGTATTTTGTCTAAATTGTGACTTTGTAGGAATGTATTTGTTTGCATTAGTTGCCAGATTGTAGCTGCTTGTCCTAACACATGTAGATAATTACTATATGTCTGGTTATATAAAGAGACAAAATCATGCAGAAAATTAGCTTCCCATATTGCCAAAAAAAAAGATGAATAAAAATTACCCGCAACTTCATATTACTCCAACGTTTTTTGAGCTGATGTTCCTATTTTTTTTTTTTTTTTTGTTAGGTCAACCCATAAATAGAAACAGTACGTTGGGAAGAGAAATGTGCTTTGCATGCTTATCCATGCACAGCATATAAACAGTACATTTAAACTCACGTGCTAGTTTTGAATATAATGTAATGCTTTTCCATTCAGAACCCTGACTAAGTGCACCTGAAAATGGACATCAAGCCATGTGGGACATCAAGCCCATTATTCTATGAAGAATATATACATGGGAAATCTTGATGCAATTGAAGAGACGGTTTTTCAAGCACATGCACTGATTTACCGTGATCTATTAATGAGTTTATACTGCAACTTTTCAACGTTGATGTTTACGATGTCAGACATAAACATTAATCGTGCTTAAAGCGATATTCAGGTTTGGTCAAAAGCTCTAAAATATGACAAATGGTAATAATGATAGAGGGATCAAAAAAGCTTAGCAAAGGGTTTATTCAGCTGTGGGAGGTGTATAACAGTGCAACACATATAAAGGTGTTGTTACATTCTTTTATTTATGTATAAAGACAGTGTGTTGTGGAAGTATTTGGAAGTGTGGTAAGTTTTCTTTAGATTGAGATGGCTTGGACATGTGCAGAGGAGGGACATGGGTACATAGGGAGAAGAATGCTGAGGCTGGAGGAAAAGAGGGAGACCAAGGAGGAGGTTTATGGATGTAGTGAAGGAAGACATGCATGTGTTTGGAGTGAAAGAGGACATGGGAGGTATGAACATGGATGATCCGCTGTAGCGACCCCTAATGCAAACAGATGAAAAAGGAAAAGGAGGAAGAGAGGAAAAAGCATGTACATTTTTCTTGTGCCCATACTTTTCTTTAGAATTGTTCACATTTGCTTCTTATTTTCTGCTGCCCAAAATACCATGCTTTCAGCTTCCACAAATTTACTGTAAAATTCTGCCTAACACCCGAATGAGGATGGGGTTCTCTGTTGAGTCTGGTTCATTGCACAACAAGAACCAATCAGGGACAAACTGATTTTCATTCCCACACACTATAATTAAGTGTAATATGTAAAGCTGCTTCGTGACAATGACAATTGTAAAAAGCGCTCTACAAATAAATTGAATTAAAATAAATAAGCAAATAAATAAATAAATGAATGAATGAATTCACTATACCACTGTTACAACCAGTGGAACTCAATTCTTGTAATGAGACAAGCATGAAAAGGGAAATCTATAAAACAAGCTTGCCCTCAAGTATTCAAGGATATAGTATATAAGCATTGAGATAATGCAGTACAGTCTGAATTAATGGCATTAAATTGCTAAATATAAAAATGTCATGATCGTAAACTGTGATTGTAATTAAACAATGGAAAATGTACTAGGATAAACAAACCTGGTCTTAGAAGATGTGTGTATCGATGAAAACTTGAAAAGTTGAAAAACAGTAAATGCCCAGAGGTGGCTGGTTGTGATCCATGCTGATCTAACACACAGACTACATTCCAAGGGTGTGCCAGCTGTGACTTGGACAGTGGCACAACTAGAGGCAAAATCCTGGTCACCGCGCTCACAGCTGCACTTCAGATGTGCATCTTGGATCCATAAGCTACCCTGAAAACATATAAAACACAGTTATTATACAAGCCGGTGAATAGGGCACTTATACAACCGGAAGGCAAAACAGCAGAGACATTAGCAGGTGTCTGGTGTCTCCCCGGTGTCTGTACTGTTGCCGTTTCGTAACCTTTCTTTCCAAGTTATGATTTGTAACACTTGTCCACACACAAACACAATTGTTTGCGCACACGTTGTGACACTGAAATCATTTAACCAAGCACATTAGGACGCATTATAATGCAGTAAAATCACACAACCTTCCGAAACATAATTCCGAGAAACACTTTACATCAGTCTCACGTGAACAGATACAGAGGTTAAGATGAGGGTAAGCATTTTTTTTTAAATCATTGTTTTTAATCATCATCTTTATAATAATTATTAATATTTGTCTTGTACTGTTAGTTAGTTACTGATCTAAACCTGCATATTAGGCAGATTAATACACACTGGTATAAAAAAACAACAACAACCCAATACGATAGTTTTGATGTTGACAAAATATAGCAATAAAGCTCCCCAATGGTCTCAGTGACACATCAGCAGAGCAGTAAAATGAATTGCTTCATATCCACGAGGCAATAATGGCTGAACTTGATCGACTCACATGAGGTAAACAGCAAAAATGGCTGCATTTTGCTGGGTAATAAAGCAATCATTCTTGTGTGAATTGAACAGCCATGTTCAGTACACACATTCTAAAGCTACCATTAAAGTACAAGACACACGGATATCTTACTCATACTGATGTGATTTATTGTATACAGGTGGGTGGAGAAAAAAATCCTCTTTTGTACATAAGCACCTTTTATATGTATATTTTGCTACTATGTGAATACTTTAAATGGGTCTTGTATTCACCCTTACTAAACTTTTCATGGCATGTGAACCAAAATGAATAGAATAGCCTTTATTTGTCATGTATACATCACAGCACTGTGAAATTCTTTCTTCACATATCCCAGCTTGTTTGGAAGCTGGAGTTAGAGCGCAGGGTCAGCCATGATACTGTAGAGCACCTCTGAAGGGTAGAGAGTTAAGAGCATTGCTCAAGGACCCCAGAGTGGCAGTTTAGCGATACCTGGTTTTGAACCCCGACCTTCCAGTCAGCAGCACAGAGAGATTAACGACTGTGCTACACCCCCTCCCGAATTAGGGTTAGGTATAATCAGTGCAAATATCAGTTAATTTAGTAAACAAGTTTTTGGAAACTCTGCCATTTTCTTTGGAGAACTTCACAGCCAGGGAAAAAGGAATGCTAAACAAATTGAATCCAACACAAGGCAAAGAGCACAATGTTCAAGCCCGATAAACATAAGTAGAAAGCAGTATTATTTCTCATGGAACCGCCTGCCCAGTCACTGCACCTAAATCCTATTGAACTGCTCTGGGAGGTACTGGACATAAAATCAAGAATATCCAACCAGTAAAGAACACCATTGGCAAAGCATTTTAGATGAACGTTTGGGAAAAGATAACTGTCTGAGAGTTGTTTATGCTAAGGGTCTTTTAAGGAAAAGTTAAATGAACATTTTCCCTTCCCATTGCAATATTGTAGCCATAATGTGAGAAGATAAATCACAAACTCAATTTTGGTTTCAGGTCTAAACACTACGACATACTGTATGGCCATTTTAAAAGGTAAGAAAGGGGCAACACACTAGTCTTATGTAAGACATGTCAAATGGACCTTCCAGAGGCTTGTTTGTCCTTTTGAAAAAAACATGTACATATTGTTTGTACCAGTATAGAATCTAAAATATCTGAACTCAAAGATCCCAAGATCGAAAACACAACCTTTAAAGAGAATAGCAGACACAGTGTATGACAATCACCAACGTGAATAGATAAAGAAATAAAATGCGTTTCAGTCTGTGGTTGATCGGCTTGCAAGAAGCAACTCTTCCTTTTGAGTAAGCAAACAACTTTTGTCTTATTATGCAAGGGAGAAAAAAAAGCACAAATAAAAGCATAAGTGGATCCATTTATATACATACATCCTCTTACAGTAAACATCCTGCAGCTATGTTTTACATGATCTCTGGGAATGTGAGCAAAACGCAAGTGATGTTTAATAAGATCCTCCCCGCGCATTTCCGACTGAATATTTTGACTTTTTTAGAATTTGATGTTGCGTTTTTTCAATTTGCTGTTCTAGTGGTTTTGAGGTGTTTTATAGGCCACTGTACAAATGACAAAACTGAAACTGGCACCTGTATGCTGCATAAATACAAGTTAAGGTTAATGCTTAGTTATCACTTTATAAAAGAAAAAAAAAACACATTCCAGGAAGAAGACAATCCCCTGAGGGCCGCAGCCCATTCTGCACATTTTATATCTCATTTTGTTCCTGTTTACTGATTGTGACCTTCAGGATGATGCCGCTAGTCTCCCGCGGCACTGACGCTGCGGGCCTGTTGCCATAAACTTCAGGGATATTCAGCCTGTGTAATGGTCCTTATAGGAATTCAAATCACAACGAGCCGAAAGTTTAATTTCAAGCTTAATTACAGTTCATGCTTAGCTGCTAACAGTTGTGGTGAATCCCCCATTTGATAAAAAAATAAAAAAAAAAAACTCACAGGGATTTTTAATCATGTTTATAGAGTGTAAAAAATGGAAGAAAAAAAATCTGAGAACAACATTAATTGCTTGTGTACCATTAATAAATGAAGGATTCCTTTGCTGTTCTCTGTGTATTAGGTGACTGGGGATTAGAGACTGGTTTTTATTGATGCAAGGAAGCACAGCTGAATTCTGTGTAGAAACCATATTGAGCAATTGTGGATTTAGTTAAGCACGGACTCTTATAATATTTGGATTAAAGCATCTCAATATCCAAGGAAGACTACTGGCACAAGTCTGTGTTACACATCGTGTGCAAACCTTTACTCTTTAGGCAAAACTGGAATTTTGTAATTAAACCTATTCTGCACGCACACATCCTGTAATATTGAGTCATCCTGCAGGAAAAAGAGAAATCGTCATTTGTTCCCCCCTTTTAGCACACAAGCATTATCATGAGCTGCAGGCTGGGGTTACGCAAAACACGAAGAGAGAGTGAGAGCAGGGATGGGGGGTGTGGAGGAATAGAGACAAATACACAACCGGAATATTCATAGCCTTCGCTTCATTCCTATTCGCTGAGCGAGACAAGCATGGATAAGGCTCAGTCATTCTGGCAGTATGACCTTGAAGATGATGACATCTGGGTACTTCATTTCCAGTGTGTGCTACAGTAAAAGCAACAATCCTTATACATCTTCTAATGAGAAAGCTGTATGGAAGCATGTGTTGTAGATACTACAGCACATATACTTTAACTGGATCACTGTTTGTCTGCTAGCAGGATAATATGTTTACAGTGAATGCAGCCAGAGGCCTTTGCTTTATTATTCCAGAAATGTCTTGCCCCTTCTTAATCTATCTGTATTCTCTACAGATTAATGAGAAGGCACTTGTTTTTATGTTAGACAATGTATGTATGCAGGGTATAGTTACGCTATATAGTATATAGTACAGTGAATAGATTCATAATGTAAAAATAAACAGAAACAAAACAGATTTGTATCAGCATTCATAATTATTTGGTATAAATTGTATAATTTCTTTAACTGCCATTGATCAATTTAGTTATCACACATAGCATAGTTTAATATTAACAATAAAATACACTACCTAACCCCCCCTAAAGGTAAGAATATGTAAGGATTCTGTTGCATAAATATTTCATTAAAATTAATTTTAGCTCATAAGTAATTTTACCCTAATTTTGCATTTAAGGGATTTGGACGCCATCTTTATCCAGAGTGACTTAAAACTGAGAATCCAGGTTCGAGCCACGGTATGGCCAAGCTGCCGCCCTTGGGTTTTGAGCAAGACTCTTAACCATCTGTGCTCCAGGGTTGCTGTATCATGGCTGACCCTGCACTCTGACCCCAACTACCAACAACAAGCTGGGATATGCAAAGAAAGAATTTGAATGTGCAGTAATGTATATGTGACAAATAAAGGCTATCCTGGGATGGCATTAATTATAACTGGATGACAATGTTGATCATACACTAATTGAAACAATGCAGTTGTGAATGGGTACGATCCAGTGTAATGGATAGGAAGTAGGTAGAAACTACCTTTGAACTATAGTAATGTGAAAAAATAGGATACCCCATTAAATATGCAAGTTAACATTGTTTTTATTTTTCTCTGGAAAAGAAAATAAATGAAGGTAAACAACAGAAATTAACCTTATTTCACTCAAGCAAAAATAGACAAAACAATGGGTATTTTAAAATAGAAAAAAGTTAAGATACCCTGTTTTCTAGTAGCTAGTGTTACCCGCCTTTGGCTGAAAACTTCAGAGATACTTATTATAGCCATCTACCAGTCCCTGACATCGGTCTGAGGAAAATTAGCCCCACTCCCCAATGCACAATTATTTCAGCAGTGAGAAGTTTGCAGGGATTCTTGTCCCCACAGAAATCTCAATAGGGTTAAGAATTGGACTTTGCCTCAGTCATTCCAGGACTCTCCATTTCTTAGATTTCAGCCAGTCCTTGGTGGATTTACTGGTATGTTTTGGGTCAGTGTCATGTTGCAGTTCTGCTTCAGCTTTTCAGATGGGCTTACATGTGTTAAGTTCTGGTTTATGTGTGAAGGCCCTCCTCTGGATCTCAAAGCCACTCCCACCCCCTAATGGATGACGTCACAGAGGGCATGAGACAGAAGTCACGAGCTCGCTAGCTGTGCTCACCTTGCTTACTTGAGTGACATTTTGATCTTGTGTTTTGGTGATATTGTTAATGTTCCGAGTTTTGCCTGTACCTTCCAATTTCTGCGCCGATTGTCACTGTGTATATATATATATATATATATATATATATATATATATATATATATATATATATATATTTTTTTTTTTTTTTTTGCACATATTTTGTGTTATTTTGTATAGTTGTAGGGGTGTTGCTGCCATTTAGTTGGGTGTGGGTTTTCCAGTTTTGTGTAAGGGAGCCAGGGAAGTTGCATGTCTTGGGGTTGTTTTGGGTTAGGGAAGATAGGTCGTAAAAGAATTCTTTTTATTTGTAATTTTGGCCTTGGCGCACCCTTAAGCTAACCCCGACACTGTAAATACTCAATACACTTCTGTTAAGATATTACTGGTGTTTGTGTGCATTCCTTCATTTTACATACCAAATACCCTTTTACATCCACCCTCTATGAATCACCCCATGCCTTAAACACGCTGTACGCCCCAACCCTAGACTTATTACATGTAACACATGTGATACACAATAAAATATCTGGTGGAGTCCAGGTTCTGCTTGTGCAAAATGTTCCCAAACCAGCACACTTCCACCTCCATGTCTTACATTCGGTATGAGTTTTTTTTCCTGACATGACCTATTTGGCTTACACCAAACATGGCCTCTGTCCCTGTATCTCAATAATTATATATTAGACTCATCTGCCCAAAGAACATTATTCCAGAAGTCCTGCTCTTTGTCTATGTTCTCTTCAGTCTGTCCTTAATGTTTTTTTTTGTTTTTTTTTAGAAAGCAAAAATGTCCTTTTTGAAAGTGGAACTTGTGAAGTCTCTTTCTGAATGTAGAGGTGCAACAAAAGTCTTCTGTAGGCCCCTTAATCACATTTGAGCATTTTTGGTACATTTAGTATAAACTAACGTTTCTTCATTTTTCATTGTTTACTTAGGTTACCTAAATGTCGTAATATTGTTCAAATTGATATCAAACTGTGTATTGTGGGTTTATTTCCTACACATTCTCCTTTCCACAGTCATACACGGCGCATCCAAATCCAACTGTCGGTAAAAGAAAGTTAGCCCCTTTAGGGTTGTTGACGGAGATTACAGAAAAACCCGAATACTCTATAAAAAGCTACATGTCCTGCTACTTGCATCACAGGACTAAACATGATGAGCGACACTGTATTAACATCCGCAATTCTTTGACAGAAACAGCACGGACAGGAGTTTGCTAGCATAATTGATGCTAATACTTCATCTAGTCCATTTAGCCTGCTTTGTTCCATGTTGCTCCCACGGAAATTCTCCTGCAGCATGAAAGGAGGTAGAAAACCGTGAAGAAACGTAATTATCAATTTTCATTCACAGTTATTTCCACATTGTGTTTTGTCAAACTTCAGAAGAACCGACCTGCCCTACTTTTTGCTTGGAATAAAAAAAAAAAAAAAAAAAAAAAAAAAAAAAAAAAAACTTGAAGGCTAGCAAACACATTTTGCTCATCCACCTCAAGCCATGCTGCTAGCACAGAATCATTTGTGTGTACGCCACTCTGTGCTCTCCCCTAATGGAGCAACGCTTTGGATGTAAGACAAGCACTCCCCATTGGCTGTGTCTGTTAAAAGCCATCTCGTTCTACTTGCAGAGCGTTCGCTTTTTAAATCATAGCATGTCCCAAAGATTGCAGCTCTGTGACAACAGACAACTAATGATACACTTGCTTTGCCACTGGGTAGTGTGGGTAGTGCCACTGTAATGTGTGCGTGTCTGCATGTGTGAAAGAGAGAGAGAGAGAGAGAGAGAGAGTGTCAAGGAAAGAAGGAGCTACAGCAAGGAAACATGTGAATCATGCTGCAACAAAAGATGCATTTTCAAAAGCATAGTTGAAACAATGTGCTGTAAATTATTCACGCACGCAATGCTTCCAAGTGCGTACGGACATGCGCATACATGTGCATACCTTGTGTGATCGGCATATCAATATGATTCACCGTCTCTCCCCGGCGCAGCTAATCCCCTGTAGTGCCCATGGCATACTTCATGCCTTTGACATGCGGGAGGAGATTAGTATGTGACAACTCACTGAGCTGCAGCTCATAGAAGAAAAAGGGACCCTTTGGTGGAGGGGGCAGGACAACACCAAGACTTACAATAAACATCGGTTATATCACTAATAAATATTGTATACTCAAACAATAGTGCACGACCAGAAAAGCCTTTGAATAACGATGATATCAATCATAGAAGTGGCTTTTTACCTCAGCAAATAACAATAATAATATCAATACGATAACTACTAATAATAATGGTAATAAGTATTACATTAAAATCAGTGCAACACCACATTTCCTTTGTATTTATGGTTATAATATTCACAGGAGGTAAAAGTAGAGAAACAGTAAATATTTTATTTCTAGACAGCGTCTGTGACACTTTAGTCTTATGTGATTTACTGCAACGCAATGCTATAAAATATTTACGGCTGGGTTTATACAATATGTCTAACATTTCAGGTTAAATAAATAAATAAATAAATACATAACGTGTCTGGAACTAGGCTTTTGATGTCTAAGACGTCCAGGTTCTTAGTTTCACAACTACAGTAGTGGAGCAGTTTCAGGATGTTTAGAGTCCATGTCCTGAATATTATGTCTGGAGCAGTTATTTTGTGTCTACCTTTTATCCGGCGCTATCCTTGTATATAGGCCTATTCTCCATACTTGTTTTGTCGCTATTGATCAGGGCTTTAATAAAATGTACATAGTCATGCAGAGATAAAAAAAAAAATAGGCTATTATTTCGGTAGAATAAGAACAAGCAGACCCCATTAAACATCAAGGGCTGTTTTTCTTGTGCATTTTAGAGAGAAGACAGAAACGTCTACGGCAAAGGATTATTCCTAATTAGGTCACAGGTAGAGGCAGGGAGATGTCTTTGCTGAAATGGAATCAGTAATAGTTGCCTAAATGGAGGACTGTAGCTGGGGAGCGGTATAAATCATATTCCACTTATACAAGCTCGTATCAGACCGCCGTGCTTCCGCTTGCTTAATGCAAAGGTCCTTTTGTGAAACAACACCATCTTCATGTTCATCTGCTGGCTTCATCAAAATGGGTTCTTTCCATGCTGCTCATTTACCAGTGGATAGATTGAGACTTTTTGATGGGGCTTTTCGATTTCACAATGTTGTAGATAGGTGACGGTGCTTGACATTCGCTTGCTGAAAGTATCCAGAATGCTTATGTGGAATTGCTGTGTATAAAGAGACATCAACCGTGGCTTGTGTCGCATGGCAATCTTTATGAGCGTTTGCATTAACTGAGAGTGGGCTCCTGTTGGAATAAATTTAAAGCCTTCGGTAAACACAGAGGCCTACAAGTTAGTTCCAGATCATTAGCTATGCTAATGAAGTTCCGTTTCGACTGAACAGGTGGACCAGGTCTTCTGACTTTATTGTCTTCAGAAGTCTTCTAAAGTGTACTACATGTTGGTGCAGTAATTCTGTAAATTGCCTCCATAGATAGGACTTGTTTGTCCAGAACATTTGGAGGCTGTCTACACGATGAACTCTCATGCTCATGAATTAATTGCTGAGCAGTATTTACAATATGGTAGGTCTATTCCCTAATGGCAGTGGCCTCATTTGGCAAGCGATTATTTATTACCCTCAGCTAAATTTAAAAAGTATATCATCTTCATGATGCACCTTCACTTTTATGATGAGTTGTATTTTCTGTAATGCTTTCACACACTCTTGAAGCGTAGCTGCTGACATTTTCTTTTGTGATTGAAATGAGTGACCTGTAATAATAGATGTTACTACTTTTCTTTTTTCCCCCCGGAAAAAAAAAGATTTCCTTTAGGCACTCACCCCAACCACAGTGGGTGTGATAATTTAATGTAGGATCTCCGTCACTTTTAACATCATTTCATAAATGCAGCATGACTGCTAGAGTTCATCATGTAGCCACTGCATCCGATTTTTTACGAATGTGAAATAGTCATTGAATCTTTTGGATTAGGTGTCATATTCAGGGGGTAATGAATCTTGTTGTGGGCAAATTATCCCTGTTTCGTTTCCATGCTCAGTAAATAAATTAAAAAAACTAATTTGATCTGGTAGGAAAATGCCATGCTCATGACTGTTCTCATTTATTGAGATGCTGGGGGAGCAGAAGTGCAGTATAAGATACTACAACAGTGCTAACAGTGTTTCACTAGATTTCAGTGAACTACTTTTTTTTTTTTTTCCGAACCAGAAAGCTTAAAAAAAGCTCCTATTTGTGTCACACTTCAAAATCTGTCTTTTCTATAGTTAAGACTGGGTTTACTGTCACACTTCACTTGTCATTGTCAGACTGATATACATATTCTGTCTGTGTTTTGGCCTGACTACATTAAGCATCCTGACCCTGTTCCAGCAAGATGAATGTATTATCATTGGCTATATGATTATTTGCATGAAGAGTTTCTGAAGTGAATAAATAATATATAAATACAAAGAATGTATGAATATTGTTTTTCCTGCCCTATAAAGCCTTGAAAAGGAAATATATATATATATAATCATTAAAGGGGCACGGTGGCTTAGTGGTTAGCACGTTCGCCTCACACCGCCAGGGTCTCGGTTCGAATCCCGTCTCGGCCATGTGTGTGTGGAGTTTGCATGTTCTCCCCGTGCCTCAGGAGGTTTTTCTCCGGGTTCTCCGGTTTCCCCCGGTCTAAAAACATGCACGGTAGGTTGATTGGCTCCTTAGAAAATTGTCCCTAGTGTGTGAGTGTGTGTGTGTGTGTGTGTGTGGGAGTATATGAACAGTCAGTTGTTAAGTTGGAAGAAAAAAAGGGGCAAGTCAAACGGACAAATATTTATGGCTTGCCAACGGAGTTAGGGCGTCTTAAAAACAGCAAGTAGTGTGTCCCCAATATGCAGTTAGTAAATAACAAAAGTAGACAAATAAAGGACAATCAGTGGACCAGTGAAGCCTGTGTCGGGTCTGATTTACAGACTGCAGCAGAAATTTCTGAAAAAGTTGGTATTAGATTTGATAGAACGATTTCGGAAAACAGTGCAGCCAGGCATGTTCTGTTGGGAAACACTTATATTTGACATTCGTGCCGGCGTTACTTTGACACATACCACGGACCAAACATTTGTCCAGACCAAGAATACCTTTTCATGGAAATAGTGTTCTGCCAAATGAGGCCACTGCCATTAGGGAATAGACCTACCATATTGTAAATACTGCTCAGCAATTCATTCATGAGCATGAGAGTTCATCGTGTAGACAGCCTCCAAATGTTCTGGACAAACAAGTCCTATCTATGGAGGCAATTTACAGAATTACTGCACCAACATGTTGGTGCCTTACTGTATATAAAAGCAGGTCTGAGCCTTTCGGGCAATATAAGCGGCCTAGACAAAAGTTAGGAAGGTGGATTATGTCTGAACAGGGAATCTTTCATACACTACTGCCAAAGGATTAGCATTTATCCGAATATGAAAAAGAGAAAAATGACCTCTACAGTGCTTTTTAAACCGGAACATTCTTCACTTTCACCCTGAAACTATGTATGCTTTTATATTGTATTTATTTATTTTTTATTTTAAATGCACCCATCTTAAACATATTCCAATTAAATGTCTAGGTGGAAAAAAAAAAACAAACATCACAACTATCCACATGGTATATTTAAATATTGTATATATATATTATATATATATAGATATATATATATATATATATATATATATATATATATATATATATATATATATAAAGAAGATTAATAAGGTCGATAATTTAAAATTGGCACATTTTACTCAGTTTGTCAACGAACCCCCCCCCCCCCACCCACACCCACACACACCCACACACACACGTTTACTTTTTAAATAATCCATGATTTAGTTAGAGATTATGGTATTATCTGAGGAGAGGTTTTATCAGTTTAATTGATGTGTGTTAGCAAACAAATCAGAAACCTGAGTACAATTTCCACGACTATTTAATTTGCGCTTGAAGAATGCAGTCCGCAAATGAACGTACAATCAGAACTAACACATATCCAATAGGGATATACATGCTTGGATTTCAGCAATCTTGGTTATTGAGGAATTTGTCATAAATAATGATCACACTTTGAAAAGAAAGATTTAGTTACTGGGGTTTCATTGTGTAAATCACAAGATTCTATAACCGATTTAAAGTGATTTGCAGAGCGTCTATGTTTGATTAGCTTATGTTTTTTTTTTTTTTTTTAGCTTCCAGTCTTCTTATTCAATTATGTCACACCTCTGTATTCAAAGGGGAAAAAAATCACTCTGGGACAATAGCATGAAACATGGATCTATTAACTGGGATGGTACAAAACACTTTTCTTTTGTACTTGGAATGGGAAGCCTAGCTAGCTACGCTTGATTAGCAGATAACTCACAGTACGTTACACTTGATTATACAGCAGCACTATTGTGCTTCTTTTTCATTTCTAGATGCGGCTGATGAGCCTTAATCAGCCCTGCTTCAATCAATGGTAGGGTCAAAATTGAAAAAAAAACAAAAAAAGAAATAAAAGAAATGAAAGAATAATATGACAAGGTCTTCGCACAATCATTTCCTATGCAGATCAGTGTGCAATGAGGCTCATGCGAATTAAAACAGATCGATGAAACGGCCTGCAAACAGGTGATGACTCACAGCAGCGCGCTGAAGTTCAGACGCTGCGTCCGAATGCATCCTATTCCGTATATAAGAGTCGGTTTCATTGATTATTCGATCTTTTCTGAGTGAGGAGTCTAAATTTGGTGCATTGTCTGTGCTGCATCACTGAATCGACAGAAGTTGAATTACGCCTCCTATTGTTTTCAAGCAATTCAACTGGAGATGCTGGATAACATGGAACATAAGTGCCATCCATTCATTCGATCATCTGACACAGAAGTGGCAGTGGGTCATAAATAAATAAATAAATAAATAAATAAATACAGTAAAAAAAAAACAAAAGAAAAAACAGATTGATCCAAACAGACAAATTATTGGACAGAACTTTCATTCATTCATCTTTTACTGCTTTATCCGATCTTCCCTCGGGTCACGGGGAGCCTGTGCCTATCTCGGGCGTCTATGGGCATTAAGGCAGGACACACCCTGGATGGAATGTCAACCCATCGCAGTGCACACACACTTATATTCACACACACATTCATACACTAGGGAAGATTTTCCAAGGTGCCAATCAACCTACTGTGCATGTTTTTGGACCAGGGGAAACCCGAGGAAAACCCCACGAGGCACTCGGAGAATATGCAAACTCCACTCACACATGGCCGAGACGGGAATCAAACCCCGACCCTGGAGGTGCGAGGCGAACGTGCTAACCACTAAACCACCGTGCCATCCCTGGACAGAAGTTCTTCATTAAAATGTGTGTAGTTCTATTGTAGACAATGTGCTCATTTGGGGGGTATTTAACTTGCGGTTTTCTTATTGCTTGTTTTCATTCTCTCCTGTGAAAAGTTCAGGCTAAAGTTCTGTGAAAGTCTAAATCAATATAGTGTATACAGAAAGAACTTTTCTGTGGTGACTTTTTTTTTTTTTTTTTTTTTTTTTAAATATATCCCTGTTCCAGCACCTAGGGGGCGGAACAAACATCGACTTGATGTCCTTGAGGAACTTGAGTTATTCAAGATGAAGGGGGGGAGGGGGGGGGGGGGGGGGCAAACAACACTTCTTTAAAAAATATTTCCTCCTAACAGAATTTTATAGTGATTTGTCTTAGACCAAATGGCCCACAATCACAATGTATTTATTGACAGACACTTCGATGCATTTTTGTAAGCCATTCTGGATAAGGATGTCTGCCAAATGATTAAAAGATCTCCTCTAACACATATCGAAGTATATTTTAGTTTTCTCCCTCAAAGTCACCTTCCAAAGCGAAACATATATTTTTGTAGCTTCTGTTGTAAATACCTATTGCACCACAGTCCTAGACTAGTGAGCATGCTGTGAATTGCACATACACACAGGGATTCTCAAGCATGGAATCCCTGCTTGTGAAGTGAGCATGAAACTCTCACGCATGACTGCGCTTCAGGTCTGTGAGCACTGAGCCGCGGCCAACTTCTTTCACCATGCTCAACACTTTGCTTGCAAGCCAAGGTGAGATTTATGGCACCTTACAGTCATTTATATATATATATATATATATATATATATATATATATATATATATATATATAAGGTAGAAAATCATGCTATATAAATCTATGAATGCACAAGGCCAACAAACAAAATGATCCTACTGATGAATTAGAACAAGAAGCATTTGTATGAAAAATACAATATAATACAGTAGGAAAAAATGCTATTGATGTGTCAGATACTGGAAGTTTTTGGAAAATATGTTTTCTGACATGTACAGGGAAATATTTGTAATTCCTCATCTGCTATTAAAAATAAAAAGCCATGACATGCTAATATTAAAACTGTGATTAAAAATATAAAAAGCTGTGATTATCTTACTAGACTAATTATCTAGCGAACTTATAATCTAGTTATGCTGACTTTGACAAAATGCTAGCTTGTATTAAGCAGCAGTGCACTTGTAGCTAAAAAGGTGGCGTTTTGCTAATACAGTATTGCATACACACATACATACATGCCTAATTCAGTTACCAATTATTATTGAAAAAATGCAAATGTTCTGCATAAGGAACATCAATTTGTGGATGTGTTTGCATAAAAATTGAGAAGTACACAATTGTCTAGGAAGTCATGAAAAGTGATGATCTGTTTCAGGACCCTGTGTAGGAGGAAACGGAACACTGACCTATGTGTATGACTCTGCTTGACCTTATTAATAGTTTTGTTGACTGGAATTCCACAAATTCCCATAAACACACTCCAATTTAGGGTAAAAAATCTTCCCACAGCAGTGATAATAAGAGAAACTGTGGAATAAATCTGGTATGGGATCTTCAACAAGCAATGCAAGTGTACACGAAATGTTGTCGAAATAATGCAAATTACCATGATTATTTTTCCCTTTAACATACTGCAAAAATATCAAGACAGAAATAGAACATATCTTAATTACCCGGAATGTTTAATGGAGTGTTTAAGAAAGAAAAACAAAACAATATTTTTACAGCATGAGGATTACTTTAAGCCAATATATATATATATATATATATATATATATATATATATATATATATATATATATATATATATATATATATATACATACATATATATGAAAAGGCTGTATAACTGTTGTATTACCCCTATTCAGGCTGCATATAGGAGGATGAAAATTCTGTTACTCTCTGATTCACACCTGCTCTCCTGGGTGTTTGACGTCAAAGTGACTGGAGCACTGCTGAAGGTGATATGCATGTTTCCTTATTCACTCTTTAAAGTTTAATGAGGCTCCAGTTCCCATTAGCAAGGCTTGGGAAATCAAGGGAGAAAAGAAAAGAGGGGGAGAAAAAGAAAGAAAAAAAAATAACACCTATGCGACGGTTGCTGCCCATATCAGTGCAGAAGTGGGGCGAGAAAAATGCAATTTATTTGTTAAATGTACTTCACAGCAAAATCCCCCAGTTCTTTCAGAATTCCAGCTTGCTCAATTGGACATAGCGAATTCTCTTAACTCGGTGGTATTCAATTAACACGTAGGGTTTTGCAGGGTGAAGCCATTTTTATCCCACATGCATTTGACTTTTATTTAACACAGTTGAAAAGAAAAAGCCTATTTTACTCTGTGCATCACTACATTTCTCTATCATCATATATTCATGAAGTCATAAGGTGACCTTTCGGCATGGTGCAAGAATGTGAAAGATTGAATAGCATCGCTGGTAATCTGCTGCTTTGTGCACTTTGTATTTATCAAGACTTTGTGTTTCTACTGTGACATCTGGTTATTAATATATTCGAGAAGTATTGATAGTGATTAATAAGGTTGCTACCATTAAATGTGAGAGATGGGAGCTCAGTGGCTAAGGCACTGGCTTCTGGACCGCAGGTTCAAAGCTCACCAAGCTGTTATTAGTGGGCCCTTGAGCAAGGCCCTTAAAGCTCAAATGCTCAGTTGTGAGTCGCCTTGGATATGGCGGTCTACCAAATGCTCTAAAAATGATTAGGAGTAAAGCATTAGAAGCTATAAAGGAATTATAACCTTTGGTGTTAACATTTTAACAGGATATTAACTGAATGAGTAATTGTAAAAAAAAAAAAAAAAAAAAAAAAAAAAAAAAAAAAAGATTTTGCCACTTTTCTACTGCTGACTGTTAAATATGGCTGGATTGAAGTGCAAGAGTGTGACCCTCAGAGGTTGACTGTGGAGTGCCTATGAAAATTGATACCATTTCTACTCACTTTCAAATGTGTGTGTGTGTGTTTAATACTTTTACAAAGATTACAATCAGCTACCTGTATACGAAGGATATTTACCAATTTATCCACACCATTTTTTTAATAGTTCAGTAAATTTACATTTACATTTATGGCATTTGGCAGATGCCCTTATCCAGAGCGACTTACGACTGAGCAATTGAGGGTTAAGGGCCTTGCTCAAGGGCTCACCAATGGTAGCTTGGTGGTGTTGATAAAGCATAGATAAATTCTACCAAGGTAAAACTTCCAAATAAGGGAGGTGAGTACAGTGGTTAAGGCATTGGCCAGTGGACCGGAAGATCTCAGATTCCAATCCCACCACCCACAAGTCGCTCTGTATAAGGGCGTTTGCCAAATTTAAAAAAGTGTGCGTTAAAGAAACACCAATCAATGCCTAAATAGCCAATCAAATCAACTTTCAACTAATTTCAATACCAAACTTTGTGATTGAAAGGAAGCAGTCCGCAAAGTTAGTCTCCTCTACAAATATTGTACTTTTCATTCTCACCATTCGGCCCTTTTTGTCCTTTTCAAAGGTATTTTAGTCTCTAGGCAGGAACGGCAAATACTTATGTGTCAAGAAACAAAAGCATTGATAAATTCTACCACGGTAAAACTTCCCAAATACAGCCGGAAATATGACCTTATCTCGGCTGTTTTAGTTTTAGACCTAGCTTCGCACTGTGACCATCATATTTAGCATTGTGGAATTGTGAAATGTCTTCTTTCAGCATATTGCTGTCAAGAGATCTATTATCTTTTGTGCTCGTCGAGAGGACTCCTGTCGGACGCTTCCATTTGTAAGGAGCTCTTTGCAGCCTCTCATCATCAGAGATTGAGAGGCACGATGAGCAAGGGGGAAGGAGAGTGTAGGGCGCTGTCAAAATGGCCTGCCATGCCTCAGCGATATAAGAGGCACTTCTCCTCCTCTTGATGGCCAGGATGGGGTCTAAAATACAGCTAAGGAGGACTGGAGAGGGAACAAGGTCTGCTACGAACCATGAAATCAACATCCCTAATGAAGATTACCAGAGCAGGGTTTTCATCATCATCATCATCATATCGGTTTGTGCCACATAAACACGGTTGCTTTGCATAACTATAAAGCGTGTAGAAGAGCAAATGATACATTTTAAAATGACAAAAGAAAGTCAAGTTATTTAATAAGGAGTGCTGAAAAACACTTGACCAACAAAACCACAGTTGTCTCGTAACAAGTGGGGTCACATATATCAATAGTAAGATTATAAAAATGTTGCATACCCTTTGCAGGACTTTCAATATGAGTCGCTCTAAATTTATAAATCTCTTGTATTTTTTCTACACCCTTGAGATGGAGGATTTTATGCAATCATTTCCCCCCTCTTTGGAAGATATATACACCATATTAATGATAAGGTTTCAGAAGCAGCATACTTGCTGTTTAAACACCGCCCACACGGCCATCAATATTACACAGATCAAACTAAAACAGGTCAGCATTGTGGTCATCAATTACATCAATGATATTGATGGTGAGCATAATTAGACTTGTTCAAAATGAATTTGCACATGTCCGATCAGATAAAACTGAGCCCATACGCATTTCTATTATTGGTAATATGTACTAATGCGGTGGCATGGTGGCTTAGTGGTTAGCATGTTCGCCTCACACCGCCAGGGTCCGGGTTCGATTCTCATCTCGGCCATGTGTGTGTGGAGTTTGCATGTTCTCCCCGTGCCTCAGGGGGTTTCCTCCCGGTCCAAAAATATGCACGGTAGGTTGATTGGCACCTTGGAAAAATGTCCCTAGTGTATGAATGTGTGTGTGTGAGTGTGTGTGTGCCCTGCGATGGGTTGGCATTCCATCCAGGGTGTATCCTGCCTTAATGCCCATAGACGCCTGAGATAGGCACAGGCTCCCCGTGACCCGAGGGAAAATTGGATAAAGCGGTAGAAGATGAATGAATGTACTAATGCTAATTATATAGAGCTACATGAGCAAAACGCTAACAATATCACTTGCACCCTTGCTCAATCATGCATTCATCACAAGTGACAACCAAACAAGCTAAAGGTGAACATAAAAAAACAGTTGTTCTAATCTTCATCTGTTCGCTATCGGTAAGCCTCTGAAAACTGTAGCCTCACACTGCTGTTTTCGGCTGACAGGATTGGAACCCAATGTGCTCTTCCGCCGTGGAAGTCAATCATCCACAAGGTTCGGGGCGTTGTGCATTCTGTAATGCTCCTCTGCCTACTATAGTTGTAAGGAGCGATTAAGCTACTTTGCACTACCTGTCAGCTCAAATCGGCCCCGGTTATTCTCCTCTGACCTCCTTGTTCAAGAAGACATTAACATTTCCCTCGCTCACAGCAGCCATTCATCGTACGCCTCTGATTTTAAGAACCAAACTGTGTAATCTCTAAAGTGTTTTTGGGTGAAAATCCCAAGAGAACAGCAGTTTGTGAAATACTTGAACCAGTCCATTTGGCAGCAATAACCATGTGCATAGTCACTGGGATCAAATATTTTTCCCATTCTGATGTTGATGTGAGGAATGACTAAGCTGTTGACCTGTATCTGCATTTTTATTTATTTATTTATTTATTTTAATGATTGCACTGCTGCCATATAATTGGATTAGATAATTGCATGAATGAGCAGGTGTACAGACATACCTATTAGAGTGGCTGGATTAAAGTGGAAAGCATTAGTCAGAGACTTACATAAACATTATTTGCACTTTTGAAGGTCCTTGCGGTTTTTAGGTACTGGATGGCCATTATAACGATACATAGAGGACTTTAAAATGTAAATTCAGAATTCATACTGCTATGTAAAGAATTCAAGCTTAAGCTTCTATTGCAGATAAGATTTTAGCACGTATCCTAGTGGTGTCTGACATAATGATGATACAGTGTCAGGTAAACTGCTATATAAAGCCTATATGATCAAGTGCAAGTATATTTCTAGAGCTCGTTTCACAATGGACCTTGTTTCATAGCAGTTATACAGAATGTAAGATTTTTTTTTATTTGAATTATTTTTTTTTTGTATTTATCCTTAATGAGAAATCCTGTGGCAAAGAAAAAACTTCCTGAAATGAGGAAGGAACTTTAAGAGGAACAGCAATCAAAAGAGTGGGATTATACATAATACAAACACCAGTGAGTGAGAACTACAATGAACATTGGAGTAGAAGCCAAAGCAGCCCAATGCCAAAACTCTGCATGGGATTCAACGGGCGCTGGTACTGTGATGGTCTAGATGGTCTGTGGTCTAGGTGTTTCAGCATCTGGTCTTGTAAGGTCCATAATTTGCAGCTGGCGGAACCTCAGGAAACATCGGGATGAGAAGAGAAACAATGGAAAGGATTTAACATAGCTGCTGTTTATAATAATAGCCAGTATGGGAGGTGGAAGCTCAGTGGTTAAGGCACTGGCTTTTGGACCAGAAGATTGCAGGTACAAATCCTACCAGGACCAAGCTGCCAGTAGTGGGCCCTTGAGCATGGCCTCACTTAACCCTCAGTTGTAAATCACTCTGGATAAGGGCGTCTGCCAAATGCTGTAAATGTAGCAAGCTCTAGGGTTGTATTGGATTTCAAGGTTCCATTCATTCATTCATCTTCTACCACTATATCCAATCTTCCCTCGGGTCACGAGGAGCCTGTGCCTATCTCAGGCGTCTATGGGCATTAAGGCAGGATACACCCTGGATGGAATACCAACCCATCGCAGGGCGCACACACACTCACATTCACACACACTAGGGACAATTTTTCAAGGTGCCAATCAACCTACCGTGCATGTTGGACAAAAGAACCTGTAGGAATACCCCCTGAGGCACGGGGATAACATGCAAACTCCATACACACATTGCCGAGACGGGAATCGAACCCGGATCCTTGATGTGTGAGGTAAACGTGCAAACCACTAAACCACCGTGCCCCTCGGAGTTCAAGGTTCCATGTGTATATATTTTGTATATGCGTACATATATTTTTAGCAAGCCCTATACATAGCAAGCTGCACTTAAACATAGAGAGGGTGTCTGAGCCACAAAAACTGTCAGGGTTAAGGGTTATGGTTAGTTTAGCTTCTCACAGTAAATGTGACAATGCTCAAACCGCCTTTAGTGGACTTTAGCTATCCTAGGAACTATTAGAAGTCCAGAGTTATGGGATCTTCAGGAATGTGATGGATTGTTGCGTGCTAGAAGACCGGAGAGATACATGGGAGCTACATGGGTGTTAAGAAAATGACAGTAGTTTGTAGTCAGTTTGTAGACAATTCATGTGTCCGAGCTAGAAGAAAGGGAGACAGACAAGCGGCCGTTTTTATTGCTTTTCACACCCACAGTCTCACGGCTCAGGAACCCTCCTTAGACATCGGTCGACGCCCACTCGCAGACCGGCACACGGTCTTCATCAGCATCGGCCCGTCTCTTGCCCGCAGATCGTCCCCCATCTCTCGCGTCCACTAGGGTTTTTACGGGTTGCGTCTGCCCGAGTGCACTCGATGATCGCCAACCATGTTGCTCCTCTCCCTGCCCGGTGACTCTCTCCTCGAGGCAGTTGTCACTCGCTGTTTTATAGTCGTCACTGGATGGAAACGAGCGTGCTGATTACTCATCAGGTTCAGGTGTTCCTTAGCGCTCGTTCCGTCTAGCTCCATCGTCCACTCCTGATGTGCTGGCATACAGTTCAAATTTAACATATAGCCTGTGTAGGGATAAAATTGGGATTATGTAGTCATATTTGCTTGTCTTTGTGGCATCTCTGTCCAGCAACATTAAATAAAGCTGCAGTTAGACCAGAATGGAGCAGCCAAACACCTGGTAATGCATTACGATATTTCAGTTCGGAGGTCATGAATGCATGGACTCGCTTCTGTGCATCAGATACCATGTTTTTTTTTAGCTTAGCAATGTTTGGAAGATTGAAGAAGGCTGTTTTTGAGATAACTTGCTGTCTAAAATAACTCCCTGGTCTTTTACTGTAGAACTAGTACTTATAGAACAAAATAAATAAAATGTGTGCATTTACTAAATCAGTATGTGTGAAATAGTGACATTGCTCACACGTCCAGGAAAAAAAATTAAATGGAATAATTAAATAATAATAAACATTACATTAATTTTTGATACTTCACTGCTTTTAATTGTAGATAAAAGCTTATTGAATTAAGAAAATTGCATTTAAAAGGTGTTTAGGTTTGAAAAGTAGAAATCGGTTTCCACTTAGTGATATGTCATGGTAATACTCAGAAGCTAAAAAGCACAAAAGCAAAAAGACTGGCCAAGAAACAGATAAGAGAGAAGAAAAGAGTGTAAAAAAATAAATAAAGAGAATAACAAATGTAACCTGGAGTCATTCATCACACAGAGGGTAAGTGCACTTTCTGTTTGGGCTTACCTCTATCTCTGTTCCATCACTGTTTTTTTTTTTTTGCCGGATTGTGTTCACCTGTTCTGTGTTTACTACCGATTTGTTGGTCTACTTAAAACTTTATTGTGCTAATTTATCATTTTTGAAGTTTTTCCATGCATTGCATAAAAGTCCTCCCCACTACACAACTCTGGCCTAGTAATACATAAAAGGAACTCAATATCGAACAATCTTTTTGGGTAAGTATGCTTATAAATATTCACTATTCACAATATTTCCATCATTGTTAAAATTATTGAGATGTTATCGCTAAGATTTGATATACCGGTACATATATTTAGAAATATATAGTTGGAAAAACACCCTTTGAATGTTTTTAACAATACTATTTTTAATTTTGTTATTATTCTGCTTGCACTAAAATAAGTGTCTGCACATACTCTTCAATGCTTGGACTGGAGGAAGGGGGGGGGGGGGGGGGGGGGGGGGGGGGGGGGGGCGGGATTAGCGAAACACCATTTACAAGGTTTGAACACACTTCATTACTGGTGTTTGGGTTACTCAGTAATGAAGAACACTTACCAAATAGGAGGAAATTAGAAGCACAAAGATAAGTTGATAATCAGTAATTCATATCATTTCAGCATTCAGCATGTTAATATATTCTAATTTCGGTCAAACAAGGTTTTTTAAGGGAGACCCCTAAATTATGTGTATATGTGTGTGTGTGTGTGTGTATATATATATAGCATTTGAACGAATGAATGGCTTACGAACTGTAGAGAGCAAGTAAATCGTGCAGGGTCAGAGAGAATGAATAAACTAGAGAACCAAGGAAGGAATGTCCAAGCACACGTGCTCATTAATAAATTGACTACTAACACAAGGAACATGACATTTATATGGAATGATTAGCAGGTAACTGAATCAATAACTTTGATCCTGAGCTGAGACTTCTGGTGCCTGAGAGTGGTGTTAAAGCATACGGATGTGACAGAACATTCCCCTCAAAGCCAAAGTTGAGCCACCCCCAAAGACCCCTGGGGAATTAAAGCAGGATGGGCTGAATGTTCTGTACAGAACCTACCAGTGAGTGATGGGTCTTCAATGCCATTAGAGGTGACACATGAACGATCTAACAGACTGTCTGCGCCAATCAGGATGGTCGTACAGGTGTCAAGCCCAGACACTTTAACAGACAATGCAGGACCGGGCTCAGTTCCAAGGTTTGCCATTTTGTGCTTTTGAACAGATGTAGCTGAAGATGTTGGCTGCTGTGTAGAGAGACCAGGGTGATATTTCTTAAAGAATTCAAGAGCGTATATCTTAAAAGGACCAAAAAAAAGAGGCTTGCTTTTTTCCCCTTCATCCATTGTTTCTTCCTTTCTTTTTCTTCCTTCTACTCCTCCGTTCTTCAAATTTTCCCTTGACATTATATATAGTCACATGCCATTTCACCTTCACGTCATCCTCCCACCATGGTATTCCTTCCTTTTCTCTTCAATAATCCCATTCTCAATTACTTTTTTTCCCCTTCATTCCTCAGGTTTCTCTTTCTTTCAATCATTTATTTTCTCTGCTCCTTGCTCCCCCCCCCCCACCCCATTCTTTTCTTCCCAATGTCATACACCAGAAAGTAAAATATTTTATATCTTGTGTGGTTCTTCCTTTTCAGCAGTAGATTGCAGGTTCCATTATAAAATAAAAAGATTTTTTTTCCCCCTTAACTAATTGAAATGCATGTGAGTATGGTGGAAATCAGTGAGTGGGTAAAGTCTTTATATAATCAAGTCAGTAGAAGCGTTCAGTAGTATTCTGTTAATCATGCCACAGTAAGGCACTAATAAGCAGTTGACAAAATTTCATCACCCTTGTGCATATTCTACTGTTCATTATCTGGACAAAAATCATATGCGAACATTAAAGAAAAAAAAAATGAAAAGAAAAAGCGATGTCAAAGTCGAGCGACATCTTTGCAGACCATTACAGAAAGGCATACATGCTTCTGAGATGGGGATTCAAGATGCATAATGTTGTAAGACTGCATCAACATGATGAAAAACCGAGCTTGCTCAGACTGACCTTGAAATTCTCCTCAGTGTGTTGCCTTCTTTATAAAAAAAAGAGCCTTGTCTAAAATTTTAGTGGCCCTATAGATGCAGTAGAAAGTGCTTTTGCAGTTTTAAACGAGAGTGGTGGTTGTGCCTTGTTGCAGCTTGAATATGAATGGCATCAGGCAGTGTAGTGGTTTTGCAATCAAGAAAATATTCCTACAACAACAGAATTTGGAGAATAAAGGCAAAAGGGCAAATCAAACCTAATTCACATATTGATCAGTTGATGTTTGCATTTAACGGCTCGTAAAATCTGACTTCATTCTGATGATAAAATGCATTGAACTCTACAGGCAGGATACACCCTGGATGGAATGCCAACCCATCACAGGGCACACACACTCACATTCATACACTAGGGACAATTTTCCAAGGTGCCAACCGTGCATGTTTTTGGACCGGGGAAACTGGAGAACCCGGAGAAAAAACCCCTGAAGCACGGGGAGAACATGCAAACTCCACACACACACATGGCCGAGACTAGAATCGAACCCAGACCCTGGCGGTTTGAGGCGAACATGCTAACCACTAAGCCACTGTGCCTCTGAGGGACGCAAAACAAATAATTTATGATTAATAAAGCAGGTTATTATTTACATTTGCAAAACTGTACAGACATTTCAAAGCAAATTAAATAAAAAAATATAACATTTTCAAAGGAACAAATAATAAAATAAAAAATAAAAAATACAGCAAATATTGCAATACACATTCAATTGAGGATTCAAATTGCCAAAGGTTCAATATCATCATGATTTACACCATCGTGATTTTCTGCTACTTTGAATGATGCTTGAAACTGTCCATACAACACAAACGAATCCATATCGCTAGACTATCACAGAAAGTGGCATCAATTTTGTGCATGAACAAAATGTAAAAAGTTTTGCAACACAAATTTCCATTACAGGACAAGTTCCCTTAGTCACACTGCACTAACTCGAGTTTCTTTATATGCATATGGCATTGTTATGTATGTTTTCATGTTGAATAATTTTATTTGATAGATTTTCTCGTCAGATAAACTATAGCCGTTTAGGGAAATTTATCACAACACACCTTTTCCTGTACAAATGTCCCCGCAATAATATAATATGTCACACATACTTAAAGGACGAAGAAAAACATTTTGTACTCGATTAAAACCATGTTTTAGTAATGAAGACGTGTCTTTTTCAATAAGGAATTTTCTGACAATGTTAACGGTTATAAAACATGGAGACATGATCATTTCATTTCCACATTTCCCCACCGGTCTATGATGCTCTAAAATAGTGTTTATGTTTTGCTTCTCTGACTGAGTTTGATTCTAGGCCGACTATCTTTGTTAACATATATTGTAAACATGCATGAAGTGTTCCACATGCACTTTGAATGCTATTTATTCACACCCATATCGCTTTTGGTGCTAGTGTTAGAACCATCGTTAAGTGGTGGGAAGGTTGCATTCCGTTTTAAACATTTGCTGAGGTGGAATCTTCAAACTGGACCATATATCATAATTACAGACCAACCATGAAATTTCTATTCCACCAAAAGTTTTAAAATAGATAAATTGGTTAATTTTTTTTTTAATAAAAATGAAAGTCAGGATGAGGGGCACGGTGGCTTAGTGGTTAGCACGTTTGCCTCACACCGCCAGGGTCCGGGTTCGATTCCCGTCTCGGCCATGTGTGTGTGGAGTTTGCATGTTCTCCCCGTGCCTCAGGAGGTTTTTCTCCGGGTTCTCCGGTTTCCTCCCGGTCCAAAAACATGCACGGTAGGTTGATTGGCACCTTGGAAAATTGTCCCTAGTGTGTGAATCTGAGAGTGTGTGTGTGTGTGTGTGTCCTCCGATGGGTTGGCATTCCATCCAGGGTGTATTCTGCCTTAATGCCCATAGACGCGTGAGATAGGCACAGGCTCCCTGTGACCCGAGGGAACATTGGATATCGCGGTAGAAGATGAATGAATGAAGATGAAAGTCAGGATTTAGTGTGCGCCACAGCAAGACTTTTACTCGGATATAGGTGCCATTTTAATCACAATTAACCTTAACACATTTGTGCAATTGATGACAGCGCACTTCCCATGGCATTATTCAGGGTGAAGCCCCAGGCTGATTTGTTGTGGTCCTTAGGAATGTATGCATGTATTTTTGAAGAACAAATGCATTTATTGAAATCATGTAGTTCTGGAAGAAAAATCTTCTAGACTTATTGTCTTTCTAAGGCCCTGTTTACAGAATTCTGTTGCAAATAAGCAAATAAGATAATATATATATATATATATATATATATATATATATATATATATATATATATATATATATATATATACAATTTTTTTAACAGCAGAGATGTGTTGCAAATGAAATGTCTTAAAAATTGCTTGTTTTTACAACAGGAAATCTTAATTAATGCAAATCCCTTTATATGGGACTTAACCAGTGTTCTATTTCTTGCTTGTAACCTGTCTGAAATGGCACCACTAAACATCTTACTGGCACAATAACGGGGCCATATTTCACCATTCAAATCATTTCAACACTGGCGTCCAGTCAAGCTCTGAATTGATTTGAAAATATAACTGTTTGTTATGAAGAGATATCATTGATATTATTAGTCCTTATACTTTAGTCAGCACGGTCTACAAATAAATGTTCCAGGTTCACAATTAATCACAAGGATGGAAGAGCATTTTCATTAGCTGCCTCACTGTAGAATATATTAACATATAGAAGAAAAAAGCTGCATAAACTGTTGACAAATGTAACCGACTAAATGCACCATGCATCTTTCTGGGCAGATGACCGTGCTGAACCCTTCGTGCTCTGACCTCAATCCTACTGAAGACCTTTGGGATAAATTGGAATGCTCTACATCAGTGGCTGACTTTATTAATGCCCTTGAGGTGAAATGAGCACCAGTCTCTACAAGCATGGTCGAAAATCTTCTAGAATAATAGATTTCCGCTATCTTCCCGGGCGAGTAGAGGTTACTATAACAGCAAACATGATTGTTTTATGCATCAAGATGTTAATTTTGTTTTGGAATGTAGAATGAAATGAATACAACTTGCGATAACCCATTACAAAGATCATAATTTTTTGCAAAACAAATAAAAAAATCAATCGAAAAATGGCATAACTGATATATTACAAGAACTGTGATTAAAAACAACGCAAAATAAATAATCCATACATGTCCTGTATGCTTTGTTCAGTCTCTCACATCATAGTGCAGGACTTACGGCTTATTTCGCCACAGTTCATTGAGGTTTATGACTTGTTTATGCACAGTGCATCTTACGGGACCTGCACACGGCATTTCAATTGTGTTGTGGCCTTGACTTTGATTTTTTTTAAGCATTTCGGTTATAGATTTGGGATCATTGCATAGATTAGTCTTTAGCAGTCAGACCGATGGCCTCATGTTTGACTTAAAGATATTTTAGATGTTCATGGCCAACTCAATAACTGCAAGTTACCCAGATCCAAACAAGCCCAAATCATCACTCCTCCACCACCGTCCTTAACAATTGCTATGAGGTGTTTGTGCTGATCTGCTGTTTTTGGATTGTGCCAAATACAGAGCTGTGAATTTGGCCGAAACATCTGCACTTTGCTCTCATCTGTCCAAAGGACATTGTTCCAAGAATGCTTGTGGTTTGCTCACAGGCTACTTTTGCAAACATGACCTCTGTGGTCATGTTCTTGGCAACCTTCCCAACAAAGCATACTGATTAATATTTAAACTTGACTAACATCCACAACTCAGTATGCATAGCCACATTAATGCAGTTTACTCTTCTGATATTACACAGCTTCAAATGGCTATTGTATTGTATATTATTTGCAATGTACCATTTTTTCAATTAATCTCAATCTCAATTAGCAATGATATAAATGCCCCCCACCCCACGCAAAACAGCTTGAATGTATTCAATAATACCCTATCATCACTATATCTTTACACACCATCACCTTCTTCAGATATTTTTTTTGTTATACTGTAAATAGTGCAATTTGCTTTAGTAAACATTTTATATTTGTGCCCCTGTAATATGGGGAATCATTCTGTGTCTATATCTATCTATATATTTTCACCGTCACGGTGCTCAACTGAGGCCTGTAAAGTCTAAGTTGTAAATATACGGATTTGTTTGTTTGGGGGACAATTTCTCTCTGAATTGCATGGTCTAACCTTGGGGTGAATTTGCTGGGACCTTCACACCTGGACAAATTGGGAAATGTCTTTAATGCTTTCCACTTGTGAATAATGTTTCTCATCGAAGAATGATGAGCTTAAAATTGTTTGAAAATGTCCTTATTACTGTACCCAAATTGATGGAGCAATAAGTTGTTTTCCAAGGTTGTTGCTCATATTTTTCCACTTTGGTGTTTATCACATCACCTGAACACTCCAATGTAGCAAACTGCTAAAACTGCCTGTATCGTGTAGTAGCAGTAAAGATTTGTGGGTTTCCTATTTTGGTTTATCATTCATTCATCCATTCATCTTCTACCACTTCCATCGGGTCACGGGGAGCCTGTGCCTATCAGGCGTCTATGGGCATTAAGGCAGGATACACCCTGGATGGAATGCCAACCCATCGCAGGACACACACACACACTCACAATCACACACACATTCATACACTAGGGACAATTTTCCAATTTGCCAATGCATGTACCATGCATGTTTTTGGACCGGGGGGAAACCGGAGAACCCGGCGAAAAACTCCCTGGCGCACGGGGAGAACATGCAAACTCCACACACACATGGCCGAGACGGGAATCGAACCCGGACCCTGGAGGTGTGAGGCGAACGTTGAGGTTGTATTCATCTACATCTAAAACTTAATACGGACCCTACATTATGTTTTGTCCTGGTTTATTTTCACATATACATACACTGTATGAGTCATGCACACATTTACATAAAATCCAAAGAACCCGACATATTGTACACACAAACATGGAACACGAAGCAGTCATTTCATTTAAAGCCCAAAGTGCTCACAAAAGATGTCTGCTTTTCATGACCAATTCTTTCCTACTTACATTTTTTTGCTCATAACCATTTCTTTTTGCTGGCAATACAGCAGCACTTGGTTTCTCTCCCTAACCGCTAATGACAGCATTTGCGCCATGAGCTGGTTATTTTTCTGTTCCGCAATCCTTCTCTAATGATTTCACCTGCAATGTAATGGAAAAATGTGTTTGAGGAGGACTAAGGAAAACTTCGCCCATGGGCTGACATTTTATGATCGTGCTTGTAAATGTAAATATAGAACCGCAATTTTGTTTTATTATTGTGTTTTGCCAATCAGTGTGCGCACATGACACTAAAACACACACACACACACACACATGGCCATTATTAAACAAATGGATTGTAGACGCACTGGCAACCCCTGCGGCAAAACACCACATGGTGCTAGTGATGCATGGTCTTATTATCAATTATGCTAACTTTAGTCATGTACTGTAAGGTTACATTTTGGTCCTTGTCAGTTCTTCTAGAGTATTCTGTTTTTTGTCAAATCAAAACACTCGCTTTATCTCAGCAACATGTATGCCACCTTTATAATAATAATTTGATGACAACGTTAGATTGCTAGAAAATATTTGCCCTCC
Organism: Kryptopterus vitreolus; assembly: GCA_030449085.1. Taxonomy (NCBI): domain Eukaryota; kingdom Metazoa; phylum Chordata; class Actinopteri; order Siluriformes; family Siluridae; genus Kryptopterus; species Kryptopterus vitreolus. The sequence goes on along the minus strand of JACRUU010000002.1, from coordinate 10,156,353 downwards.
TGCCTGTAGCTAACTGGCTTTATCCCTTGCGAAATGTTTCTTTCAAAATTAACTGATGCCATCAGAAGAGGGCTTTTTCTTATTGTGCAAACCAGAAAATCTCCCTTTAGAGGCTAATCCGTCACAGGTGAGGAGGCATGATTGCAACAGCTGTATCAGTGATTAACATTTAGATTTTTATTTATTTTTTAAATATTTTTTCCAGAGTGTTTTTGTAAAACGGTTATGGAATCCTGTGTGACTCTAGATACTCTCTAGCCAGCCACCTTTGACCATAATCTCGACATGCACATTGCAAGGTTCCTGCTTATCCATCAGCTCGTGTCCGTGTGCAAGACTTCCCATATCATTGATGGGCTTGACAACAAGCTGTGTTATTCCTGCTACACGCTCTTGAAAAGGGGTAGAGATGGAAATATATTGGCTCCTGTCAGTGTTGCATGCTTCATAGTGGAAAGGCGATTTCTGTCAAAGGAAGATTATGAAATGAAAGACTGCATTGGTTTCCATTTCTCTGTCCTCGGAAGGTAAAATTAAACCAGGAACTAAAGGCTGTGAAAGACATGGATGACTGACAGTGAATGGAAAGTCATAATACAAGCAGAACTGAATAGGGGATATTATCAGGGTGGATTAAAAATGGGTCCAGTATCTCCATCAATTTAAAGGAAAAGCATTGAGCTGGAAAAGGTTGGAGAAATGCTAGGGCCCTTCACCGACCACATTATTCTACTGTATAGTAGGGCGGTGGTGGTCCAGTGGTTAAGGCGCTGGGTTTCTGATCATAATAAAGTTGGTGATTCAAGCCCGAACACCACTAAGCTGTTGAGCCCTTAACCCTGTTTGCTCTGTACAATGGCTTGACCCCTACACTCTGACCCTACACTCTGACCCAAGTTTCATGGGATATGGGTATGGGAAATGGGGTAGCTCAGTTTAAGGTTTGGGGCAACTGATTGGAAGTTATAGCCCCGGTATTGCCAAACTGACACCTTTGGGTCCTTGAGCAAGGGCTTGATGGGAGGTGGTGGCTAAGTGGTTAAGGTGTTGGAGTATGGACCAAAAATCACGGGTTCAAACCCCACCACCACCAAGCTGCCACTAGTGGGCCCGTGAGCAAGGCCCTTGACCCACAATTTCTCAGTTGTAAGTCGCTCTGGATAAGGGAATCTGCCAAATGCTGTAAATGTAAATGTAAACGCTTTAACCCTCTTTGCTCCATCATGGCCTCCCCTGCGCTTCCAAACAAGCTGGGATATGCCCTGTGCTGTAATGTATATGTGACAAATAAATGCTATTCTATTCCAACTTTGATAATGAATTTAAGGAAGTTCATTTGCAGGGCTAGAAATAGTAAAGGAACAAAACTCATTTGAGATGCATTTCAAAGCCTTCACAGGAGTCTAGTACACTTTAAAACAAACCAACCTGTGATGCATTTGATGTGAGAAATGCACACTTTGGGGATTACAAGAGGTATACAGAGGTAAACAACACAACACTGTACTGCTTTACAATAATACAACTGCAAGACAACCATAACTACATGGGATAATCGGAAGGGGGTAGCTACGTAGATAAGGCGCTGGGTTGTTGGGGGTTCGAGTCCCTGTATCACAAAGCTGCCACTCTCATGGCTTGAGCAAGGCCCTTAACATATGCAAAGACACAATTTCACTGTGCTGTAATGTATATGTGACAAAAAAAGGCTTTTCTATTTGGATCCTATTATTCCCATATCATTAAACAATAGAACTATTAACAGACACAGGGAAAAAAGAGACCTTTTATTTTCTTTTTTTTTTTAATCGTTCTTTCTACTGTGCTGACTTCCGCACTTTAGCCAAAAGCTCCTGGTGTCCAGGGAATGTATTATTTTTTTGTGTAGACTGTAGGAAAAAAACCCTTAATTATCAGATTTCAGTCATTAACTACCCAAAGCACATCTAAGAAGCCTGCTTACTACTTGCACAAATGCTATAATAATGAACAAAAATGTGCATTCAACACACAAATGGCTCCATCGTGGTTGTATTACACATAACACTCAAGTAATGCAATAATAACGACCACATTTGTCTAATTTCCCATGCTCGTGAGTATTTGTCTATTTCACATGATTGAGCCTCTATTTCCATGGCACTAAAAACATTACCGGTATTAACCATTTGATTCGATCTCAGGAGTTTTTTATTGTTTTCTTTTCTTAAAATGCAAGGAGAAAAATATTCTAGACTATGACATGGTTTAAAAAAAATATGGCAAGGGGGGGGAAAAAAATGGAGCAATGACAAATCAATTATTTAGCAAAGCCGTGGTATAAAATATTAAAATGATGTAAGCTCACTCGCTCGTCACAGGACAGGAGATATAGTGGGAAATGGCAGATGAAAGAAATACGCACAGCACTCTTACACCCGATCACAATTGATACCAGCTGATAAATTCGACACTTTGGTTACAATAATCAGTGTTTTTGTTTGTATAGAACAAAATTGGTCGCCACTAATTCAGAAAATCTTCACCTCCGTTTTTTTTATGTCTGACCACAACGTTGAAAGGCTTCTGATGCACGGCTAAATCAAAGCAAAGGTAAATGTAATGCTCGCTAAATGATCTCAGCGACATGCATGGCTTTGATACATACCTCACATTTCCTCTTTGTTTTGGTCCATTGCCAATCTAATTACAATTACTTGAGTGGCCTATGTCTTGGCTTAAAAAAGAAGATGCATGTCTTTTAAATGAGATCTACAGACAGTGCATTAAAATGCAGATGGACTGACTTGATCACCAGAGACACTCAGACCAAATCACTCATGCTGACAACAGGGAAGAATATTCAATAATCAAGTCTATTGCATAGTCAGCCACATTCTACTTAGTAACCAAAAATGTCCCGTAATGTGTAAAGAAGGAGAGAACTGCCGACGTCACTTCATTTTGCCGTGTTATGGCTGGGTGAATCTTTGATTTCTTGTCTTTGGACAATAGAGGAAAGGCTGAGTCTAGTTAAATAAAAGAAAACATCCAGAGAGCTTTCCGCTGAAAGCTCGTGTTCAAATGACTGCAAAATAGAGAGCTTGGATTTAAATGTTCCAGCTCCCATTTATTTATTCATCAAGGCACAATGGTTTAAAAAAAAAAAGGAAAGAAAAAAAAACGCACGAATCGGAGTTATTGTTCATCCTTACCTGCAGTAAATTTATTATATTCCTTACGGCATTTTCCAGACCAAAACCCCTAAATATAACATGCCCAGGGTTATCATTTATTTGTTGATTAATTCGTTGTTTAATTAGTATGTGAGAATTTCAGTGTTGTGTGATGTTTGCAAAGAAAGGTAAAAGAACACTTTACCACGTTACAATTTACAAGTTGCTATAATAAATTGCTATAAGAAGTTGCCAAAAAAAAAGGTTGTTTGTATCTTTAGTTTGTAATCAATTATACCAGAGTTAATTTATTCTTAGATGGAGATTTAAAGCACTATATACACAAGCACATATATACAAACATGTGATTTGTCTTACAGACTGGGCTACCGTCTGAGCCGTGCTTTTAGACGGCGAATTAACATACCTGACCAATTAGATTTAAGAATTCAAGCCGATTCACATTTGACTCAAGTGATCGCTTCTGTTTTATCGAACGTAATCAGGAAAGTATGACCTCTAATGCATCAGCATAACTGTTCATTATAAGATCTGGTTGCATGTGAATATTGAGCGCTTGGAGCATTTTTGTTTGGCTCCTGCTGAATTGTCCTGCTTCTAGATTGATAACCGTAATGAAGTAGACGAAGCCAACTGCTGTTCAGCTCCCCATGACAGCTCTAAAGCCGCACTCAGCGCAAACAAATCACCAGGTTTACAGAGGGTCACCTATTCAGTGATCCGCCATCCTGTCCGCCTGAGGTAGAGAGCTGACTGGCACCCGACTCCCAGAGACTGACCCTGCAAGGCAGTCTCTATCCCAGGAGGACATAGCAAGCGCATGGCTCACAAATCCATCACCTTTCAGCTAGAAGTGCCTCCTCTATCCTGAGAGACTTGGGAAGGGATAGAGGTGTCTGTCAAGAACTGCTTCAGGTGAGAAAGTGTGGTGTGCTGAAAAGCTGTCCCACAAGGCTCGTGGAAAGTTCAAACTGTCAGCAGCATGTGGACACTGTTCATGACTACTGTGCTTAGAGATACATTTTTTCCCTCCTTCATCATTAGATGAAATGCAAATAGAGATCATCTACTTGGTGACAGAGACTCTAATCTCATTATTATAGCACACTCTGGATCTGGTAAATGTAAATCCTGGTTCATAACAAACAAACAAGCAAATGACCTCATCTAAAAAACACAGCACATTAAACAAATTATCCTTCTTTGGCACGTCTATGAAGAAGCTAAAATACAGGACTGTTTGGGGAAGTTTTATTTTAACGCTGGGACTCATTTTTCATTACTATACGTTCAGCAATAATGTAGTTCTCAGTAATGTCTGGATCAAACAGGAGATATTAACTAAGCTGTTAATCACTCCTCTGCGTGCATATGAATTCTAATACTGCAGAAGACTGCTAATATAAAAGTGGGTATTGAGCATTCACACACACACACACACACACACACACACACACACACACAATGTGTATTATATTTAAATGTGTGATTAATCACCAGTATCAGTATACTATTGAAATCACCAGAATCTATTGATAGACCTAATATATAAACACACACACACACACACACACATATATATATATATATATATATATATATATATATATATATATATATATGTACAGCTTGTATAACTGCATAAATTTGAGTATTTTAATGAGTACACCCCTAAGTGAAAATGTTCGTTAATTATTTAATGTTTTCCAAGTTTTCCAAGAAATTATTATTTTAATGTTAATTTCTTGATCATTTCAAGAAACATTTTTTAGTGATTGTATTAAATGTGAAATATGGGATGTGGCTGCTTTATTAGAATGTTCCAGTTTTGGTCCCATATAAACTGGTGATACGTTTAGGCTCCATACGGTAATGTAGTGAGGTGCTCATAGCTGTCGTGGATGTGCAGCTCGTAGACGTAACTTCTAGGGAGAATTTAGGAAGTGCGAGTGGATGCACGTTGCTGGGTGTTTTTCGTTAATAAAACACATCTATCGCCTCTTTTATATTCCATCCTAACATTACAAGTGTGTGAGCGGCTGTGGAAAGGTCAATGCTGAGATGATTTGGAAAGGACAAGGACTGAAGTTTCTTTATTCATATGCTCTTTGTTGTCTCATTCATTTTCCAACACAACGCAGTGAACTCGTATAGTAATGCGCATTGTGTTAATAAAATTAGTGCTGTTCAGATGACTCTGCCTAAAAGATTTACTTTAATTTTGACATCCCTAATATATACATACGCAGACACACAAACATTCAATTAATTCATGAATGATAGAGACAATTATTAATATTTTTCCATTCAGTATTTTTTTTTTTTTTTACAATTGCCTACAACTCAACCTACCACTTTTTTTTCATAGTTTATTTATTTATTTTTTATCGGCGATCAAATACTGGAAAACAGAAAATCCACACATACTCAGGAAGATTATTTAAACCTCAGTAGTTTGAACTGAGGTCGCAATGCACAGGTCAGGATTACAGTGTTCAGGATATCCGTATACAGTTACTAAGCACAAAGGCAGAGAACACACCCGTTCAGTGTATATCAACGCACAATCCACACCTCAGGAATGTTTTATATATATATATATATATATATATAGATATATATATATATATATATATATATATATATATATATATATATATATATATATATATATATATATATATATATATATATATAGATATATATAGATAGATAGGAATGAGATAGGCACAAGGTCCCGTGGATATAGCAGTAGAAGATATTCAGTATTTGTATTTATATATATATATATATATATATATATATATATATATATATATATATATATATATATATATATATATATATATATATATATATATATATATATATTCATTCATCTTCTACCACTATTCCCCACTCTTCCCTCGGGTCACGGGGAGCCTGTGCCTATCGCAGGAGTCTATGGGCATTAAGGCAGGATACACCCTGGATGGAATGCCAACCCATCGCAGGGCACACACATTCACACACACATTCATACACTAGGGGCAATTTTCCAATCAACCTAATGTGCATGTAGATGTTTTTGGACCGGGAGGAAACCGGAGAAAAAAACCCTGAGGCAGAACATGCAAACTCCACACACATGGCCGAGACGCTAATCAAACCCGGACCCTGGAGGTGTGAGGCGAAAGTGCTAACCATAAAGCCACCACGCGTCTGTGTCTCTCTGTCTCTCGACAGACAGACATACAATACAATACATACATACATACACACACACACACACACACACACAAGTCAGGAAACTGGAGATTCTTTTGGTCATCTAAGTGGAGATCTGTGGTGACTATGCACACAGTTCATACAGTTACCAGAGTAAGCAACACTACTCACTGAGATTCACCATATATTTTAACTGAATTGCTGTTGTTTACATGCCGTTTATGATTACGTTTATGATTAATTTTACAATCCATATCCACCTGGCCAACCATAAAAGTACGAATGGAGTTTTTATGTTAGACAAGCACCTGTAAGTGTACTTTCTACACACAGTATCTTGTGTCAGGAGTCATTGGAGGCACATGTGCGTCATGCATCCATTATGCCCTTAAGTAAATCCCTCAAACTTTGAAATCCACCATTAAAATGTTTGGATTCAGTGACCTTTATCCCCCCTACAACATTGTTTTCTTGCTAGTTATGCACATACACACATACAGTACTATCCACATAGAATTCCATTATTTAGCTTCTAGCACAAGCATTCCACGAACACCAAGTAGCACTTGAAACACAATCTTGTACTTGAAAGACAATAGTCAGGGAATTTTGTTGTAAGCCACTTTGAGAAAAGCACAATAGGAAAAAAAAAGATGTATCAATAGATATGTAAATTAAATTCTATATACCCACCAACACATGTACACATATATGTACACACACATATACATACATATATTGCTGCTGTTTTGAAGGTAAAGTGTGTTCACACCAAATATTGATTTGATTTCCATTTCTGTTTTCTTCATTCACTGCATTCATTCATTGATGAAAGTAAAAAATTAACACTTACATTTTTTTCCAACTTTAGCACTTTTTTTGTACTGTAGACACATACATGCATATACACAAAATTGTGTCTGTTTGCTGAGACTGGAGTTGTTAAATTGAAATATCCTTATTTCATTTGCACAAATCACGTAGTTACCAAAATGCTGTTATTATCCCTCTTTTTAAGTAACACGCAAAGTGCTTTTGTAAACAGACATTTGTTTTGTTTTTTTTAAGATTAAAATTGTTTCCTGTTAATCACAGAAGCAGCGACATAGCTTACAGGCTCAGCCCTTTACAGGTACACGGGTTGAAACTAGCCTTTATTATGTTGCCACTGTACACAAGAAAAACATGGTCCTGTGTCCTTTTAGATTTCTGTTAAAGATTTTATTACAGATGCTCATAGAAATGTCTCAATACACCTTATGTTCCATGTTCATTTCTGAGGCTCGTGTAGATCCGTGATAAAGCAGAGCAAAGACCTCACAATGTGCGACTGTAGATATCGCCGTGACACCTTCCAGCCTGAAAGAGCCCGCAATTTGCACTCCTGTCTACGTTATCTCCATCCCTGTTTGCTTAGATACAAGGATCTAAGGTAGGCTTTACAGAATCAACGTCCAACCCAAAACAATGTTTAAAATGATAGAAGTTTAGATGATTTAACAAGAAAATAACAGAGTAAATATGAAAAAATTATATTAAAGAATATTAAAATGACATGGGGCACGGTGGCTTAGTGGTTAGCACGTTCGCTTCACACCTCCAGGGTCGGGGTTGGTTTCCTTTCTCGGCCATGTGTATGGGGAGTTTGCATGTTCTCCCCGTGCCTCAGAGTATTTTTCTCCTTGTTCTCCGGTTTCATCCCGGTCCAAAAACATGCATGGTAGGTTGATTGGCACCTTGAAAAATTGTCCCTAGTGTATGAATGTGTGTGTGTGTGCCCTGCGATGGGTTGGCATTCCATTCTATAGGCACCCCGTGACCCGAGGGAAGATCGGATATAGCGGTAGAAGATGAACGAATGAATGAATTTTAAAATGACATGGGGCACGGTGGCTTAGTACTTAGCACGTTCGCCTCACACCTTCAGGATCCGGGTTCGATTCCTGTCTCGGCCATGTGTATGTGGAGTTTGCATGTTCTCCCCGTGCTTCAGGGGGTTTTTCTCCGGGTTCTCCGGTTTCCTCCCCGTCCAAAAACATGCACGGTAGCTTGTTTGGCAAAATGGAAAATTGTCCCTAGTGTATGAATGCGTGTGTCGCATGATATGGTTAATGAAAACATGTCAACAGTTTTTCATCGACATTTAGAAAATAGCGCCAAAGTTCTGCGCACATTTGTAATGGAAATGTAATGGAAATGTAATCGATTAAGCACGTCCACTTAGTTGTCTCTACAGAATTGTACTGATGTCTGGACGCACCAAGTTGTGCAAGCGTAAGTAATTAAATCCTACAAATGATCATTTCAAATTCATTTTATTAGTAGTATTATTTTTGATCAGTACAAGTATCTATGCTGCTCTGGACTAAAATACACATCCGAGCTTGAAGATGATTAAAACCTGTGATCTAAAAATAATTGTGCAGTTACATTTAGAAGACACTATTAAGAGAAATTACGGGTTAACGTTTAATCTGTGAACCCATATGCTTAGTGTTCTTGGTGAGCATTAGGTGTCAGGGGTTGAGGCCATAATGATTCACGATCATGACTCATGTGCTCTCTGGTTGCTTTCAGCATTAAAATCCTCAGCGCAACAAGAGTCGTCGAATACAAGCGTTGTGTTAGGAAGAGATAGCTTTAAAATAGAAACCAGTGGCACAAGTATATAAATATCCTGTAAAACCCGAGGTAGTGAAGAAAACATGATTGAGTCACTGACTAAATGATAAGTATGAACAATTGAGTTCTCTAAGGAAAATGGTACTGTATGTACTAATCTCTCTGTAATTCCAGAGCCCGTTTTATTTGTCTACCTGGAGCGCGAGATGTATTTTGTATGAATAGTCTAGGTGAAGGATTTACTGTACAAAATAATGAACAGCTGCATGTATAAAGAGGCAAAATCAGAAATTAAGCTTCATAAAAGGCTAGTCATTAGCCACAATTGAACCTAAATGCTTAAAGCTATCGATCCTAAAGCTAACGAGCGAGTGAGTCTTTCTTCTCTTTCATGATGCGTGTTCATGCAGTTTTTTTTTCCCCTCAATGCACCAAAAGCATTTCCATGTAGCCGAATCTTCAAAACAATGCATATATTAGTCTGTTAAAATGTCTACTATATCCTGTGTAAGGATATCAGGAGGAAGTGTGGGTCCGGGCTCATCAGAGTGTATACACACATTTTCCGTCAGCAAAATGTCACAGAATTGGTGGTGACCATTGATTTTTCTTGATTCTCGAGTCCTGACAGCATGAACACTACCGGCAGCTGTGCTCTGAGAAAAATGGTGTCCGATGTGTCTGGCAGTGCCATGTTGTATCAGAAAGATCACTGCAATCATAAAGATGGACCTCTCAGAGTCACCCGTAGAATTTCAACCATCAAAAAATGCTGTGTCACTAGTATGGCTGCTCCGAGGTGTAAGAAATGAGGATCTGTGTGTTACAGGAGCGTTTGTCGAACATTTTCAATGTTGATTAGAAAACGTCAAACACTGCAAATCGAGATGGGATTTATTTCTTTTTAATCCAGTGAAATTCTGGATTGCACAAAAGGTCAGGGTTTTAACTTTATGATAAATAGGGTACATAAACAGTGAGTGTGTGATTGTGTACAAATCAAATATTGTTAAATGTATTATTTTGGAGATTTCTGTTTCATTATACTAAAAAAAAAAAAAAAACACACCATAATAATATTATGAATAATACAAATGCTATGACATTTCTAATCAAGACTTCTTAAGTCCTCCTTAAAAATGATTGCTGTATAAATTAGGGCCAAGCAGAAAATATGCTTTTACAGTTAATAATCAGTGTTTTAGGTAATACTATCAACTTGGTTCTTCTCCCTTCAATAACTAAACAGCATGTGGTATAAGATCAGGCCTAGACTGAAAAGGATCGATGCATATTTTCCCCAAACTATAGTGCTGATTTCAAATAATTTATCATACCAGCACGCCTCCCATACCACTTGGCATTTGTCGAATATATGAACGGCTGATTAAATTCTTAAGGTCTGAAGGTGGGGTTTTACATTCGCCGATTTCTGTGACATGGGAAAACATGAACTTTAAAACATTCAAACATTAGTACTGAGCTTTGGGCAAGACACTAATATTTATTAGGGTTCCTTGTTAGATATAAATTAACTAATACCGAATACCATTCAATATTATTTAAAGATTAAAATGGGAAAGTGTTTAAAGATAAAAATAAAATAATAATGAAGTTTTTTTTTCCTTTTTCGATGTTTGAATAAATGTTAAGGTCCAGAACATACTGAAATGTTGCTTAAATTCAGTAATAAGCATATGTAAATAAGTATATGTAATATCTATTTTCCATGCGGAATAATCACAATATGAGAATAGATACATATATATTTGAATACTTACAGGGAATTTTGTATTCAAGTCCTCTATTTAAGTATTTACTCTCATGAGCTTGTGTAAACGTATGCATTAGAATTTTAAAATAAACATACATATATATATATATATATTATTATATTATTATATATATATATATATTTTATTTTTTTTTCAATATCCATTAAAAATAAAGGTTCACACATTTAGATAGCATTTCCCATAATGCAGGTGATTTTATATTCTTTGCATTAACTAAGCAATAACAATTATTGAGAGAAACTCAAGACAACTCAAGACGTGTAAATTAAGGAATATATTTATTCAAATGCAGTGTTATTTGTCTGCACATAGCCGTAAAATACTGTCTCATCTATAGAGGACTTGGATCTTGCATATGATTATTAATATTTAAAAAGAGCAGCGTCTAGGTAACTGCGCATTGTGCCCGTCAGCATTGATACAACCTCAGTACATTTTGTGCCCCATCTATCAAAACTTATTACAGTTTTGCAGACAGCACAAGTAAAACAATGCACACATAAAAAAAAAAAATAATAAATAAAAAATAAGAAAAAAAGGCAATTGCATTAAAATTGACTTTCTTAGCTTGATTTGTTACCACTAGGAACACACTATATGATGTTACATATAACGTAGCAACTCAGAGCTACAGGTCTGTCACAGTTTGAATGAAATCCGTAGGAGACTAAGCTTCCAAGATTAGCTTCATGGACAGCTGCCCCTTTAAATACAGCAGCACATCAGTAAATCAGCAGCATGGATGGGTTCTCCAGCTGTCCTCTTGCAGCCAACATCTGTCTCACCAGCTGATCACAACCAGCAATTAAAAACACCCGATATCTCTACATGAATCAAAGAAAACTTTTCCAAACAGACCGTGGATGCGGCTTAGAATTTCACTTCAGATTCTTAGTCAGAGCAGCTTTTTTTTTTTTTTAATGGGTTAAAAAAAAAAGAAAGAAAAAAGCTGTTTCAATCAAAAACATTGTCAGAAATTCATAGTTAGGTGTTTGTCAGAGGCTCTTTGTTCTAGTGTTCTCTTCAGCAAGGTTACTAATTATAGAGACCGGACAATAGAAATGCAAATTTTAAAAACATCAAATTAAAGAAAAAAAAGGAGCTGTAAAATGTAAAATGTGCTCTAATTAAAGAATGCATGAATGTAGCCACTAACCCAAATTGCAGATGTGGACCAGTCACGTAAACATATACTGTAGAAATGTCAATCATAATGGCCTGAGAAACTAAAAAAAAAAAAAGAGGAAATACAGACGTGGACAAAATTGTTGGTACCCTTTGGTCAATGAAAGAAAAAGTCACAATGGTCACAGAAATAACTTTAATCTGACAAAAGTAATAATAAATAAAAATTCTATAAATGTTAACCAATGAAAGTCAGACATTGTTTTTCAACCATGCTTCAACAGAATTATGTAAAAAAATAAACTCATGAAACAGGCATGGACAAAAATGATGGTACCCCTAGAAAACACAGAAAATAATGTGACCAAAGGGACATGTTAATTGAAGGTGTGTCCACTAATTAGCATCACAGGTGTCTACAACCTTGTAATCAGCCATTGGGCCTATATATATGGCTCCAGGTAATCACTGTGTTGTTTGGTGATATGGTGTGTACCACACTCGACATGGACCAGAGGAAGCAAAGGAAAGAGCTGTCTCAAGAGATCAGAAAGAAAATTATAGACAAGCATGTTAAAGGTAAAGGCTATAAGACCATCTCCAAGCAACTAGATGTTCCTGTGAGTACAGTTGCACATATTATTCAGAAGTTTAAGATCCATGGGACTGTAGCCAACCTCCCTGGACGTGGCCGCAGGAGGAAAATTGATGACAAATCTAAGAGACGGATAATCCGAATGGTAACAAAAGAGCCTAGAAAGACTTCTAAAGAGATTCAAGGTGAACTTCATGCTCAAGGAACATCAGTGTCAGATCGCACCATCCGTCGTTGTTTGAGCCAAAGTGGACTACATGGGAGACGACCAAGGAGGACACCATTGTTGAAAACGAATCATAAAAAAGCAAGACTGGAATATGCCAAACTACATGTTGACAAGCCACAAAGCTTCTGGGAGAATGTCCTGTGGACAGATGAGACAAAAATCGAAGTTTTTGCCAAGGCACATCAGCTGTATGGTCACAGACGAAAAAATGAAGCATATCAAGAAAAGAACACTGTCCCTACTGTGAAACATGGAGGAGGCTCTGTTATGTTCTGGGGCTGCTTTGCTGCGTCTGGCACAGGGTGTCTTGAATCTGTGCAGGGTACAATGAAATCTCAAGACTATCAAGGAATTCTAGAGAGAAATGTACTAGCCAGTGTCAGAAAGCTTGGTCTCAGTCGCAGGTCATGGGTCTTGCAACAGGACAATGACCCAAAACACACAGCTAAAAACACCCAAGAATGGCTAAGAGGAAAAAATTGGACTATTCTAAAGTGGCCGTCTATGAGCCCTGACCTCAATCCTATTGAGCATCTTTGGAAGGAGCTGAAACATGCAGTCTGGAAAAGGCACCCTTCAAACCGGACACAACTGGAGCAGTTTGCTCATGAGGAGTGGGCCAAAATACCTGCTGAGAGGTGCAGATGTCTCATTGACAGTTACAGGAAGCGTTTGATTGCAGTGATTGCCTCAAAAGGTTGCGCAACAAAATATTAAGTTAGGGGTACCATCATTTTTGTCCATGCCTGTTTCATGAGTTTATTTTTTTTACATAATTCTGTTGAAGCATGGTTGAAAAACAATGTCTGACTTTCATTGGTTAACATTTATAGATTTTTTATTTATTATTACTTTTGTCAGATTAAAGTTATTTCTGTGACCATTGTGACTTTTTCTTTCATTGACCAAAGGGTACCAACAATTTTGTCCACGTCTGTAGCTGACAAACTAAGGGAAGAAAGGGGGGAAAAATGACAGATTATGGACTAAAATAAACGAATACAAGTGCATTTTCAGTGCAGTGAATCATTTAGCCAGCTGGCTTTATGCTGGTACATATAGACAAAAAGGGTTAAAATAATGAAATTGATTACAAAATAAGATTTTTTTTCTTATTAGGGGGAAAAACAGATTTGATGTAACAGCTTAAACACATAGTCCTGCTTAAACACATGGTTTTCAGGTATTTTTCCTCAGTCATACTGATCCACTGATTGAGCATGCATTACTTTATTTTAATGCATGCAACAGCTCCACGTGAGTGAACGGAGTAAGATTAATGCTGTTTGTTTGGAACATTCTACATGACTTGAATGCTCATGCATTTTCATACATCAGACTAAAAATTGCTGTCCATCATGATATCATGAATCTAAAGTTACTTTTAAAATATTCCTTTTGTGTCTTAGTGGTTAAGGTGTTGGCCTCTGGACCAGAATATCGCAGGTTCAAACCACACAACCACCAAGCTACCACTAGTGGGCCCTTGAGCAAGGCCCTTAACCCTCAGTCGCTCTGGATAAGGGCGTCGGCCAAATGCCGTAAATGTAAATGTAAATCATGCTTCTAAAAACAATTATAATGCTACATTTTCAAGATAATACAATATTATGTGTATTTTATCTTACGTCTAACTGTCCTCAAAACTATAAGTTAAAAGAATTAACATGAACGTTTTTGTCTGGAGCATTTTCTGTTTGAGAAGGTCATAGAAGACAGCCAAGCTTCAAACCATTTAGACTTTGCCAGGTAGCAAAAAAAACACAAAAAAAACATTAATGAATGCCAATTTGTCCAAAGAAAGAATTAAAAGACTGTCCAGGATTGCAAGAATGACGAACAGGGCAAATATACAGAAATGTCTTAAAGAAAGTGAGAAGATAAATCTTTCAAAAGTGTAATCGACACCAGACGGAGGTAAAAGAAATGGTTTTGCATATATATAAAAAAAAAAGTCCAGCTGAAGGAGAGAGAGCTAATGGAAGCGTGTGGGTGCTTTTGAACTAAGGTGTTTCAGAATGTCCTATTTGACATTGAAACCATTCCTTTTTGCAATTTCCCCACTCCTTGCATTAGAGCAGTTGGCCACTTCTTTCCTGGCCACTGACTTTAAAGTCTAAATACTATTGAAGCCTGGCTAACTCAGGAAACCCTCTGACGCCGGACTGGAAATTGAACGTGGCCTTTTTGCAATAGGATGAAGACCGGTGGTTTCCTTGAGACAAGTGAGGAAGGACAACCTGACAGGACACGGCTGGAAAGCGCATGATAAAATCCTTCACATTATGGCTGCAGGCTAAAGGAAAGTAAGAGGTGGTTCGAGGTGGTCCGGAAGGATGTCATGGGGGGCGTCCGATGTGCTTTTTGTAGTGGACATGTTCCTCACAATGCAACGAAATCTTATCCATCCATCACTGCAGTTTTCTAGAGCTCAGCACTGGTACCCCAGGCTTTTAAAGGGAGATTATCTCCTATACAACCTCAACCTTGAATCCACCGGAACACACATTTGTCCCTTCCTTGGAAAATCATAAACCGTAGTAAACAAAAAACATTCACATTGTAATCTACAGTGGCTTACTAAATAGAACTGGGGATGAAAATGTTGAATACAATTTAGTTAGACTGTACAACATCCAACAGCCATATAAGATAAGTGACCTATCGCAACAATAAAAACTATTTTGGAGAAAATGTGGTTAAAAGGACAAACAAGAAAAACAGCAAAAGGTGTATTTGTCCAATAGGATATTCGTTTCTTACAGAATTATGCTGATAAAAAAAAAGGACATCACATTGGGATCAATCGATCTATCTCTCTCTATATATATATATATAAACTATTTGTAAAAAATAAAAATAAAAATAAAAAAAAAATAGGCCAAATTTAAAAATAGGACAAGCAAATGAGCAGTGGGATGTGCTGGCAGCGAGTGTTCATTTAGAGAATGAGTCTGAGGAAAAGCAGATTAAATCTTAAGGCTTAATGGTTAAACATGGGCTTTTCAAAAAATAAAGTAAAAAAAATATATATAATAATAAAAAAAAAAGCACCATCCATTCTGGTTTGACATTTTGACACATCTTCCCATTAAGTGTATATTATAGTACCTTGTCACAATTGCATTCAAAATGTCTAATGTAAGAGTCATTTGAGAGGCCACATTCAGGAAAAACAAACAAACAAACAAACAAACAAACTCAAAACGGTTCTCAAGCTCCCTTCCAAATTCCAGAATAGAATAAAAATGTTATTAAGAACAAGTGATAAACAAAATGCAATTTACCCCTGTCCAAAACCAGACAAATACAGACAAACATACTACAGTTGCAAAACCATTCTCTTTTCTTTCACACATCATTCTCAGAAAGTGCCATACCTTTTGCACTCAGCAGCCCAGCATGGTGATGGCTCCCCCTAGGGAGACGGAGGACACACAAACAGACAAGCCAATACAAAGCTCAAAACTGTTACATACCCCATAAAGTTGCATCACCCCATTGATGTCCACAACAGTTTTATCTTTCTTTCCTTTTTTTTTTTAGTTCTGCAGCCATGTCAACGTGTGACCCAAAATGAAGCAACTGCATTACATAATGCAGGAAACGGAACACAAGAAACCACTAACAGTAATTATCTCCAACAGGAAATTTAGCACTGAAATTAAGCCAACACTTCAATTTGTACTTAAGTATATTGCCTCCAAATGGAACATGAGTCAATAAAAATAGGAAACAATCAGAGGAAAGCAATTTACAATCAAATTCACTTTATAAGTAACAATAAGACCCAGTTTACCACTAAATAAATCCCAAAGGAAGCAATTAAATACACACTAGCAGCTCATTTAAATGATTGGCATTGACATCAGTGTTTGCATTCAGGCCGAACATTTCTAATGCGGCCTTTTAGATTTTCCACTAGCGAGTGATTATGAAACACTACGGAACCCTTTCATCTCCTTTTTACCCGAGATTGAAAAAGCCAGGCCTTGCTTTTGTTTATCATACACCAGTGCAAAATAAATTCCACAATCTCTGTTTTCCTTTGAAATAGGAAGCTCTTTATTAAGTAACAAAGCTGGAAATAATTTATAGCATCTTCTCTGACTATATATATATATATATATATATATATCTATATATATATATATATATATATATATATATATATATATATATATATAAACACTATTTATTAAATATATATATAAAATAACATAGGCCAAATTTAAAAATAAGACAAAAGCAAATGAGCAGTGGGATGTGCTGGCAGCGAGTGTTCATTTAGAGAATGAGTCTGAGGAAAAGCAGATTAAAGCTTAAGGCTGAAGGGGCTTGGATCAGGACTTGGAATATGCAAATTAAAGAGAGAGTGAAACATTTCATGCTCCATGGCATCTTTAGGGACATACCCAGGCTCTCTGTGCCATGCACAGAAGGCAGATTACTTAAAAGCTAAATGGGCTGTGTTAAAAAAAAAAAAGGTCTGCTAATGTATTAATGGACAATGTTCATTTCTGCAGGCATAAGTTTATATAGTCAATACACATATGCATGTTTGGAGAGGCTTTTGGTCATGTCCTGTGTGTAGACTATATTCTCTTCAGTTTGTAATTTTTATTTTTTTTCATATCATTAGTGCGTTTTATCTATCGCAGTATATTGCATTTTTAATGACAGTCTGCTTTTGGCCTTGTTCTTCCAATAAATAGCTTCTTTTGTAATGCACTAAAGAAATTTAGGTTTATGTTATCAAGGTCATAACAAGGCAGTAGATCGACATGTACGTCTAGGTCTTTTGAACGCCTTGACACCTTTTTCTTCATTATAGGAACAAAGTTTTACAGTGAAACTGAGCAAAATAGCACTTAATAATTACATTTCGATGCATAGCTCTTGCTTGCAATCTATATATCAATATATAATATGATATGACTTAAGCCCAATTAAAACCTGAATTTTGCCTAACCAGTGTATGCTTTGGATTGTGAGCGGATCCTTTCTTCCTCCACATGTTGACCTTTCCATCAATTTAGTTAGAGGTTAAACTTGCTTCAATTCAATTCATTTGATTCATAGAACGGTTTTAACAATGGACGTCCTCTCAATGCAACTTTTACACACGTAATGCAGTAAAAAAAAAAAAAAAAAAGATTATTCTTTATAAGTGTAAGTTTGAAAACCTCCCAGAGATTGAAGGGAGAAACCTTGAGAAGAGCCAGACTCTAGACGGAGACCATCCTCATCTGGGTGAAGCCGAATGTCCTTTTTATTACGGCTAAACAATGATGGCGATCAAGGTTCAAAAACGTTGGTCTATTTCTTTGCAAAATCCAATCCGGCCTTCAAGTTTTTAATGTGTGGGTTTGTTTTGAATAAATCTGCTCACAAATGGTCACAAACATCATCTTTAAATAGTGGAATGTGATTCCTTTATCCCCAACCCTGTGGAGGCTGCTGGTACAACCTTTCTAAATTGTTGTTTTGTTTTTTGCAATGTTCGTGGGTTGCATTAAACAATATTTCTCATAGCCTTGCTTTTCTTCCCTATGTAACTCTCTGGTCCTTATGTAAGGTTATAGAAGACAGTCAGCACTATTCATTATTTTAACAATCAATAGAATAGGAAACGCATGAGCAACAAGAAGCAGTCAAATTCTCTTCTAACGTTTACATGAATAATGGGTGGATTCAATTATTTAAAACACATCTATATCTATAAAGGCTGAATTTCTGCCTTTAACATGTTTTTGCTCTGAACAAACAAACAAACAAACAGATGGAATCTAAATGGCAGCCATTATATGACTTGGTTAAATACAATTGTTTTTGACACACAATAATACTGCGATCATCTTGACACAAAGACTATTAATGTGATTATTATTTCATTGTGATTATGTGATTTCATCCAGGGGGCACGGTGATTAGCACATTCTCCTTACACCTCCAGGGTTGGGGGTTCGATTCCCATGTGTGTGTGGAGTTTGCATGTTCTCCCTGTGCCTCAGCGTTTTTTTTCTCTACCCCTTCCCCCTCCCCCCACTCCATTGTCCCTAGTGTATGAATGTGTGGGTGAATGTGAGTGTGTATTCTACAGTAGGTTGGCACCCCATCCAGGGTGTATCCTGCATTGATGCCCCAAGACGCCTGAGATAGACACAGGCTCCCCGCGACCCAAGGAAAGGTCGGATAAAGCTGTAGAAGATGAATGAATGAATGACCGACATTTCATCCATCATACCCTTCACTCTACACATTGCTTGTCCTTTGGTGAGATACAAAATGAACTGTTCTGGATGTTCATCAGTTGATCTCATATACATGCTTTCTTGAATGTACAGCAAAATGTACACCTCTAGAGGCACTCTACAGGCTGACCTTGTGCTCTGACTACAGCTTCCAAACAAATCTGAGATATGCGAAGAAAAGAATTTCCCTCACAGGATCAATAAAGTAATAAAAATAAAAAAAAGTGTAGAGTGTAAAAAGAATTTGTTTTGCCACATGCTTTGGGAGGAGACTGTACATAATGCCATTAATCTATCGTTAATCAATGTCGCTTTTCGTACTGTAATGAAAATATGCGACTGCCAATGACAGCCTGTTTTCTGGCACACATAGACCTTACTAGACACAGGGTTTATTATTTAGTGCTATTCTGCTGGGCCTTTGGTGCAGATGTTACTGAAGCATTTTGCCTTCAGTTTGCCCCTCAGCAAGGGAAGTACATGCTCAATTGGATTCAGGTCAGGGAATTGACTTGGCCCTTGCAGAACATTCTACTTCTTTGCTCTAAAAAAGTCTTGGCTTGATTCTGGAGTATGCACTGTGAAAGAAAATTGAGCACAGAATGAGTTTTCAAGCAGTTGGCTAAATATAAGTACATCATTTTGCCATTATATACGCATGTTGAAAATGCCCATATTCTTATTTGGGCACCATAAACATTTATTTACATTTTGCTTTTTGGAAGACTCATGTAGGTTTATCAATGGTTCTCATATTGTGCTAAACTCTAGTAGCATATTCTTGATCTAGCCCTTTGGTGGAAAGGTTATCATTGCATCCTTTCTTTTTAAAATCGTACCAAGTAATCGACGTCTGTCACAAGCCACGCCCCCCCCATCATCATCATCATCATCATCATCATCATCATCATCTCTCAGTACTCCTGCCTTCTAATTACCCGCACCTGTTCCTCCTTAACCAGCCACCTTAAAAATAACCCTCTCTCCCTGCACTCCTTGTCTGGTCTACCATTCACTTAGCCTGAATATCACAGGCTCTTATGTTTGCTACTTGACTCCTGGTTCAATTAAATTCCTTTCTCTTAAATATACAGCTTGCCTAATTCTCAGTTTTCTATATTCAGTTCAATAACTGCACCTTTGTTTTACCTCCTGTCTCCTGGTGTGCTGTGAAAACGCCGTCTGTTTTACATAGTGCATTGATGCTTTTTTTTTTTTTTTTTAACATTCTAAGATTAAACATGGCTTGCATCACTGGCAGCGACAGATCTTCAGACTCCATGGAGTTAACAGCAGCAGATTATAACACTGCACTTTATATACATGATATTTAAATGTATGCCTTTGATAATCTGTAATAATAATAATTTATACCACACTGATGCAACACTTGTAAAACTAGCACAAAAGTCGGAGAGGTGTGTGTGTGTGTGTGTGTGTGTGTGTGTGTATACAGTCAAGTGAAAAATAACAGTACTTCCTGAATTTTAATTCAAGGGTTTTATGTATGAGATCATTATGTGAAAGACAGGACTAATCCTCAGTGCCATTATTTTTTTTTTTTGCCATAATAAAGTCAAACTGGAAAAGCCATTTAAGACTAAAACCACCTTTACTGCAAAATGTCTTACTAGTAGTTAAGTGTTACTTATCATATGCCCTTGATTAGATGATCAGCATCATAAGAATTTATATAAAAGCCCTAATTTCATGGTGCTGCCGGTGTGCAACATGTAGGTGTGTATTCGCACCATATGTTATACATTATACATTAGCATTATACATATACAAATTCATTAGCACTTTTATTCACAATTGAAAAACATTCTTCCAAGGGGTCCCTCTAAATTCATCCCATGTTCAGACCATGAAATACAAGCCTGAGAAAATGCAAACATACAGACTTTAATCGCTTCAATTAGCATGTAAGTACAACATTAAACAATTGTGGTTAATTTGGCAAAAGCCTCTTCTCTTTAAAAAAGACAACATACTCCGTTACTGTAAGCTGAACAGTCCACCAGACGTCTGGAACAATGTCCTCTGGACCAAAGATGAGATGTTTGGTTATGATGCACATAAGTAAGTAAAGCATATGGTTTAGCAGCATATCAAGATAAACACCTTATACCAATTGTGAAACAGTGGTAAAGGGGGTGATTATTTTTTGGAATAGTGTCTGAATTCCTGTGTATACTGAAGTATTCTAGTGTCAAATGTGAGGCCATCTGTTCAACAGCTAAAGCTTGGCTGGAATTGGGTCATGCAACAGGACAATGATCCCAAACCCATACCAGCTAATCTACAACAGTATAGCTGAAAAAATAACACATTCAAACTTGACCCCAAATCAATTCGAATGTTGTGACAGGAGCTTTGAATTAACAGTCACATGAAATCCTTAATTTGCTGAAGCAAGATTATTAAAAAAGAGGAGGTCTTAGAGAACATAATTACTTTAAGTTAAAACAAAAAAATGACATTGTGTTGTTCTGAAATTGTAGTCGCCTGCTACTGAGCCCTCATCAGGACCAAATTATTGTATATAGGGCACGGTGGCTTAGTGGTTAGCACATCATTCGCCTCACACCGCCAGGATCCGGGTTCGATTCCCGTCTCGGGAATGTGTGTGTGGAGTTTGCATGTTCTCTCCCCGTGCCTCAGGGGGTTTTTTTTCGGGGTTTTTCCCGGGTTCTCCGGTTTCCTCCGGTCCAAAAACATGCACGGTAGGTTGATTGGCAACTTGGAAAATTTGTCCCTAGTGTATGAATGTGTGTGTGTGTGTGTGTGTGTGTGTGTGTGTGTGTGTGTGTGCCCTGCGATGGGTTGGCATTCCATCCAGGGTGTATCCTGCCTTAATGCCCATAGACGCCTGAGATAGGCACAGGCTCCCCGTGACCCGAGGGAAGATCGGATAAAAGCGGTAGAAGATGAATGAATGAATGAATATATATATATATATATATATATATATATATATATATATATATATATACTATATATATATCTATATTATATATATAGTAATGTGTAGTAAATGATTAACACCTCCATTTTTGAAAGCATTCGTTTTTTTCACACCTGCCTAAAACTTTTGCACAGTACTGTACATAAAATGTGTCGGTTCTTGAATACTTCCAAATTAACTACAAATTAAATAATATTTTGGGGGGATTTTATGTGATATACCAACACAAAGTATCGCATAATTCTGAAGTGAAAAAAAATACCCTTTTTTTTTTTACAGATTATTTTTTACAAATAAAATCTGAAAAGTGTGGCGTGCATATGTATTCAACCCCCCTGACTCAATACTTTCTTGAATCACTGCAATTACAGCTGCAAGTATTTTGGGTTAGTTTCTACCAGCTTTGCACACCTAGAGACTGTAATTTTTGTCCATTCCTCTTTGCAAAATATCTCCAGTTGAATCAAATTGGATGGAGAACGTCTGTGAATAGCACTTTTCAAGTCTTGCCAAAAATTATCAATTGGATTTTGATCTGGATTTTTACTGCCATTCTAACACATGCATATGCTTCGATATAAACTATTCCGTTGTAGCTCTGGCTGTATGTGTACCATCATTCTCCTGCTGGAATCTGCACCTCAAGTCCTTTGCAGCCTGTAATAAGCTTTCTTCCAGGATTGCCCTGTATTCAGTTCCATCCATCTAACCAATCAATCTTTATCAGCTCCCCTGTCCTTGCTGAAGACAAGCATCCCCGCACCATGATGCATCCACCACCATGTTTCATGGTGGGGATGGTGTTCATGCTGATGTGAAATGTTAGGTTTCTGCCACTCATAGCATTTTGCTTTTAGGACAAAAAGTTAAGCAGCACTTTCTAACAGATGATTGCTGTATCGCTTGTGGGAAACTGTAAATGGGATTTCTTATTGTTTTTTTGCAAATATTGGCTTTCTTCTTGCCACCCTTCTATAATAGGTGTTCATAACTAATAGTTGTCCTATCGAGAGATTCTCAGGTGGGAGAGCTATGGATCTTTGTAGCCCCTGTTACCATGGGCCTTCTAGCTTCTTTTTAGACCAATGCTCTTCTTGCTCTGACCTGTCAGTTTAGGTGGGCTGTCATGTCCTAATATGTTAGCAGTAGAGCTGGGCGATAAATCATTATTATTGATTATTTCGAGTTTACAGTTTAGGTCAATGTTAAAAAACATCTAAATCAATTTTACGATTTGACCTCGGTTCGGCACGGAGAGCTTCCTTAGTCCCCCCCCCCCTCTGCATTCCTCTAGAGAAATACAAAATACATGTTAGCACGCTCTGACGAATCCAAAGAACTAGTCACCAAAGCCTGCTGTAAAATTTGACTGAAGTTAGTGGCAACTAAAAGTAGCAGCATGGCTAATCGATTCCAGCACCTCAAACAAACCAGGTTGTTGAATGGAAGGAGTGTGTTGTGCTGTTGGATGAACATGACAGTGGCAGTCCCAAAAACATTGTCAGGAAAAAAAACAGGTAGAAGTAGCGGACATATCATCGTGCCGTACTCTTTCCATTATTGGATGATGGATTGAACAGTACTCAGTGAGATATTCACATGTTTTTAGAACCAAACCCTGCTTTAAACTTCTATACAACTTTATTATGGTGTGTTCTTTAGTCTTCATGATACAGTTTGCTCAATAATGTTAACTAATGCTCACTAATGTTAGCTCACTAACTTCACACAACAGCTGGAATGATACTGGGATTTAGGTACACACAGGTAGACTCATTAATAAAGAGGTGACTTCTAAAGATGAACTGGATTTTATTTAGACTCTGAATACATGTGCAAAGCGCTGTTCAGATTTTTATATTTTAAGTGGCACCCACTCTCACACAGCATAACATACCTACCATTTTTTCCCCTTTAATTAGTACTCAACCAGGAGCCGCACAATTAATAAAGTAAAGAAAATGTTCCTTCCAGTGCTGCCAAAGTTCTCCTAGAATATATTCAACATTTTTATAAAAGCTTTTCCACTATGCTCCATCCACATTTGCCTGATGGCTGATCAATGTCTCTAATACCCCCCCCCCCCTCCCCCCCCCCCCCTCACCACCATTTTGATGCCCCTTTTGATTTAGTTGTAACATAATAATCCAGGTAATGAAAAATGAATGGGAGTGATCATGAATAAAGCAAAGGCTGCTGCTTTAGATCCGCTGCATCTGATTAACCTACAGTCAATCAATTGGAAGTTCTTTCTTGTGGCTGACGTTGCAGCGTGGACCTCCTCTGCTATTTTCCCCACATAGCAAGAGTTATGATCATCTGCCACTTGTGAAATGTCAAAGCCTCATTAAGCTTCCAGCACTCTTAGACACTTTTCATGTAAAAGAGAGAGAGAGAGAGAGAGAGAGAGAGAGAGAGAGAGAGAGAGAGAGAGAGAGAGAGAAACAGCGATATGATCAGGTAAAACATGTGCACGAGCAAGAATACAGACCTGGTTGGAATACAGAAAAAAGGCTTTCAGATTTGAGGAATCCTACAGAGCTAATTTAAAAACCAGTATTTAACAGTACGTCAGTCTGTTTACAATTTGCTCTGTGCATAACACAAACCCCCTTCAAAGCAATCACATCCTGAAACTAATGGGGCGTGTGTGCGTGCATGGACGATTTTTAGAAAGATAAAACAAATGATGTAGGTCTCACCCTGTCAGATTGTGCACTGCGAGTGTACATGCAGTGGATATACTCAGCCGTTTCATTCAGCTCAAGTGAATATTTGCAAACTGTAGATTGAGACTAACATTGAGAAATCACAGGTAAAAAAAATAAATAAAAAGGAAGCGGTAGCTCCCTGTTAAGAGATTGGGCTTTTATACAGGAGGTCAAATCCCCTAACTACCAATGCTAGGCTTTAGAGCAAAGCTCATAACCCCTCACCTGCTCCGTTGTAGAAATGAGAGAATTCTAAGGAGAAAAAGTCTCTTCCATATGCTATAAATGTAAAATAAAAAGTGTAATTTTTCTTTCCCCCAAGTGCACGGACGCTTGACTGCACAAGCGCTTGCCTAAATGGAGAAGCAATTTAACAAAGCCTAGATCTCTGTCTCTCTTGATTACTCAAAGAATATATGACGGAAACAAAATGAAACACACACACACACTCGCTTCGCATAGATGGGACACTTTTTTTTTCTTTTCCCAAGGACATACCAAAACAATTAAATTGTGCTTTGGCTAACTTTCCCATCTCTCCTTAAAACTTAGAAATCACAGATTGATTTTGGACGTCGGCCAATTTCATTCGATCACAAGTGCATTAGGGAGGTATTCGAAGTTCGACTATTTCCGATGCATTTTGGTTACAGTGTATAGCCATATAAAACTAGCCCAGAAAGACGGACACTTGTCATGCAGCTGGGTGTTTGTGTTTAATGGATTAAAATTGCTTCAGTTCCACATGCAAAATTAGGAATGGTCTGATCTTCATCTATTTTTGTATACCTTAAGGATTGTGATTGAAAGAAAAAAAGAATCTGATTAAATTAAACTGGTTTTCATTTTCATTGTTAAGAGTTGATGTCAGGGGCACAGTGGCTTAGCGCCTCACACCGCCAGGGTCCGGGTTCGATTCCCGTCTCGTCGGTGTGTGTGGAGTTTGCATGTGTCTCAGGGGTTTTTTCTCCGGGTTCTCCTGTTTCCCCCTGGTCCAAAAACATGCACGGTAGGTTGATTGGCACCTTGGAAAATTGTCCCTAGTGTATGAATGTGTGATTGTGAGTGTGTGTGTCCTGTGATGGGTTGGCATTCCATACAGGGTGTATCCTGTCTTAATGCCCATAGATGCCTGAGATAGGCACAGGCTCCCCATCCCCGAGAGAAGACCGGATAAAGCGGTAGAAGATAAATGAATGAATAAATGAGTTGATGTCAGATGGGCGGTAAAAAAACAACAAAAAAATGCAACGTCATACTAAAGTGTGGTCTTTAAAACATTTATTTGTATTGTCCAATCACAAAGTATATGCATTGACTAGCTTATGTAAATATTTCAATATTGTCCACAAAGCATTGAAATAATCCAACTATGGTTGAAAGGGGTTATTGGTATTATTTTACAGGTATATGTCATTCATCTTTATCCAGACAACAAGCAAAAAAGCAAAATAGTATTCCAAACATTCATTTTTTTCCCCACTTGGCCTGAATATTGAATTTGCATCCTGGAAGGATTCTAGGCTAGTTGGAGGAAAAGTATTTAAAATGCAGGATTGCCTTCACATAGAATTATTCCTTCCAAGCAATGCGTGGATTGCGTTATTCCGTATGTTTTGTTTTTGCCAATGGGTTGTTGCCTCTACATTATATCAACTTAAAAATGTTTAGCATTAAAACAGCATTAATAACAGCACTTTTGTCATTGTTCAGAAATACCTACAAAAGATCAACCAATGTCATAAAGAATTTCATAACCCTGGCCTGGTTTTATATATATATATATATATATATATGATATATATATATATATATATATATATATATATAAAAATATATATATATATATAAAATCAATAAAGTGTCTCCTATCCTTTGCTGACCATAACATCCCTTTTTTCCCGTCATAAAACTTTAAAAAGGAAGCAACTTGAAAAGTTCAACCAATCATGCCACTCAGCCTGCAGCACAGAAAAGCAGATCGCTTCCACACTTCATGCAACCAACACCAGAGTTCAGGTGAAGCAAACCCCAGACCACTGTTTTCAAAAGGACTACGGATCAGTTCTCAGGATTGCTCCTAGCTATAAAAACAGCTTCTAATTTCACAAAACAGAAAATGGCCCAGAGTCCAGGAAAAGAGCTGTATAAAATGACTTTAATCACATTATGCATCACATATTCACCCAATAGCCTACAGTCATACTGACATGCCCTCGCGTCCTTTTCCTATCTTTTTTTTTTTCCCCCGGATTTTTCCAGGAATCCTACTCAAGGGCCCCAATCCACTATGTGTCCCAGATCTGTCTGTTCTTTTCTGTAGCGTGTGCTAGAATATGTATCAAGGGGCAGATGCACATGCAGTCCGAAAAGAAATATCACCTGCAGACTTTTACTGTATTCAACTGTACAAGCAGATATTAGTGATACTTGAGACTGCTTTCAGTGGTATTGTGGTAAAGGAAGTAGAACTATATGATTATTGCAGAATAATCAAAAGCAAAAAAAAAAAAAAATTCCAAGACAAAGTTCACAATTAACTGGAAGCTTCACCCAGACTGGCTGCTTTTATTTGGGTCTAGTTATTTTTTGCCATGTAACCTAGATGCCTTCTGTTTGTGCTCTTATGATTGGTCTTTGTTTTAAAGTTTATTTACTTTTTTTTTACTATGTTTTACTACACTCAAACTGTATATAAAAAAAACATTATATGTGTGTGTGTGTGTATATATATATACACATATATAGACCTATATTATATACTGTCCCAGTGTAGGAAAACGTACACGTAAATAAACCAATATAACAAAATTTAAAAATCTTAAATCGGCTTCATCTTTGTTGTTGCTCTTCTTCTTTTTCTTCTTGTAACCCCTTTAACCCACTATCTTGTCCAGATTTACACTCGACCCTCTTTGCCCCTCTTGCTAGAACCCATTTCCTATATCTTTCCTTGCAAATATATATTAAGCTTTAAGAGGAGTAACTGAATAATGCATCATGACCTTCCAGTGTTAAACTCATGAACAGCCTGATGACATTTACAGCAAGGTTAAGTGCATGTACTTCAGTGTGTAGTGCAGATTACTCACTGACAAGGTTAGGTTAACAATAATACACAATGACGTGGAAACCATGTGTAGAGTTGTAAATAAGTTGCACATAGTTTACAAAAGTTTACACTTGAACTCTTGTGGTGCATTTTTGCCATAATATAATTAGACTGTTCCATTATTTTAGCAATTTCTTCTGTTCTCAAATGCTCAAATATTTCAAGAATGATGATGGAGGAGCATTTTTTTTTTTTTTTAGGAAATTGTCATTTTCTGTATAAGAATGTACATTCTGGTATTTCTACAAGCAAAATATACAGTACATGCAACATGAAATGCAAATGTATTTAATTATTCCTTCTTAGGAATAAGAAGGCAAATGTGAGGCAAACGTGCTAACCACTAAGCCACCGTGCCCCTAATAATAATAATAATAATAATAATAATAATAATAATAATAATAATAATAATAATGATAATAATACCTTTAAAAAGACATACTTACTACTTACTAGACTTACTACAACTAAGATAAAGGCATTCCTGAGGTTTATTCACTCAACTCCGTGTACACAAATTATGACTATTATCTGTTTATGCATGTTATCTTAAGCAATAGCTTTTTCCTGATCAGAGCCTCGGTGCTTAGAGCCTAGCTTGGGGACTCTTGGGAATATCATGGGATCTCTTGGTCCAAAGCAGGAATAAACTGTAGACTGGTATCCATTGGTGTGACTGTTATTATATCGCTGATAATAACATAATCATTTCGTATCTATGCACTAATGTCCCTAAGAAGGTTTTCATGCTCATTAACAATTCTTGTGTTTAAACAGGAAAAAAAGAGAAAGTTTTTCACACATGTAATTACTGTTTGTCAAGTTAGTGTAACAGGCATTGGGAAATAATGAACCAATTTAACAGCTAATGTGACATCCTGTGAAACTAGGTGTGTGCTGTAGGTACAAATTGTTTTATAGTTTATAGTATAGAAACACAGGGTTTCTTAAAATCAACAACAATAATAATAATAATAATAATAATAATAATAATAATAATAATAATAATAATAATAATAAAAAAAATAATAATAATTATAAATTGAACACGTCAAAGAGCTGTATTAGCTTTTCTTTAAAATCCACTACTTCCCCCGTCTGACTTGTTCCAGTCACAAGAAAGAATCTATTCTTCTCACTTAACACAATAAAAAATGTTGGTGGAACGAAAGCATTCCCACATGAGACAGGTATCTAATAAAAGAAAGGTCAAAATCAGCAGCTCCAGCAAACAGAGGTGGACGCTGACAGGTCTGGTATTTACTCTGCAGGAGTTCCCATTGAGCGGGCGAGCAAACTGAGGAGGAGACGCACGTGCTTTAGTAAGGGACAGCTCACTGTATTTGCATTCTGCTCCTCACTGACGGCAGTAGGAGGTACGGAACTTGACTCCAACTTGATATTAACTTTTGCTGCAAATATTTCACACAAACAAGTGTGGAATTAGAATTAAGAGCCAGAACACTGTAGCTGGGCTCAAACCTTACTAAACGCCTGAGGTGAAATCCAAATACATTTTGGAGATGGTAAGTTATTTAAGCAGTGTTACATAAAATCAAATGAACATAAATTCATTCATGTATTCGGTCAATGTAATATTTATTTATTATCTCTTTACTATAGTCAATGCAGACGTGAGTGTATTCATATAACAAGCAAATGAATAATAATAAAATAACATAAGAAAATAAATACCCGTAAAGAGGTACACTTATATCCCCTGACATCTACAAATACAGACACGAGAAGGTATTTTCATTGGAAACTAAATACAAGCACATCTGTGCTTTGTGGTTGATTATAATCTGATTGTTCCCACTCGATCGTCATGGCAGTGTAGTCAATAGACATGGCATGAAAGTGGAAGTGTTTCCTCTTTAAATGGAAAAGTCCCTGGGTTAAATCTATTAGATAATCAATAAGCGTACTGATTTTATTTTCTAGGTTTTCTTTCTTCCTGCATTCTGAAGATGATGCTGACCTTTATTCATGAAAATTGTTTGAAAACAAGAATGAACTCAAGTACCTGGGATTAAAAACCTCAAGGGATAAAACCCCTTCTGTAAAAGAATGCTAACAAAGATGGTTCTGAATAATGAACATTTTACACTATAGGGAAAAAAATGGAATATGAACGCAGATGAAGAATCTGCTTCAGGTTTGTGGGCATTTAGCAAACTTCAGAAACATTGAATAAAAGTGGTGCTGAACATAATACTGATGTTCAAAATCAAGATTTAAGATATACGATCTGATATACCATTTTACCTTACACTAGTGTGTTATAATTTAATAGCTCTTAAAATCTCTCTCTTACACACAAACGGACACACTGTATGTATGTATGTATGTATATGTGTGTGTGTGTGTGTGTGTGTATGTATATATATATATATATATATATATATATATATATTTTTTTTTTTTTTTTTCTTTACTTGGGGCTTTTAAAGTTAATGCAGTAATAATAATAATAATAATAAGTAGAAGAAGAAGAAGCCTTTATTTGTCACATATACATTACAGCACAGTGAAATTGCTTTCTTCGTATATCCCAGCCTGTTGTTGTTGGTAGCTGGGGTCAGAACGCGCAGGGTCAGCCATGATACATCGCGCCCCTGGAGCACAGAGGGTTAAGGGTCTTGCTCAAGGACCCAAGGGCGGCAGCTTGGCGATTCTGAGGCTTGAACTTCCAATCACAGCCCAGTGCCTTAGACCACTGAGCTACTCCCCTCCCCCATATAATAATGCCTTAAAGCTAATATATTTATATATTTTAAATTGAAAACTTCAAAATAACACTCATTATTCATGGCTTTACTTAAACCTTACTATTTACTATTTTACCATTACCATTTCTTTCTTTACTCAGGCATTAAAAAAAAACTCTTTGTGTTATATATTTATGTGTTATAAATGTATGTATGTATGTATATAGTATATATATATATATATATATATATATATATATATATATATATATATATATATATATATATATATATATATATATATATATATATATATATTTGTATGTATGTATGTATGTACGTGTGTATATGTAATGCCCTGCTCCCATTTGATATTCGAAATTGTGCCACAGAATTCGTAATATACATGATGTAGCCGGGTGAAAGCATGGTTGCCCCCCCCCCCCCCCCCCCCCCCTTTGACCTTGAGTAGCATAAATTCAACTGAGCATGCATTCTAAAAGACACTGAATGCATCATGCTGGAATATTTTGCCATGCTAAAATGATTGCATTGTGTCCTTTCCACCTCATCTCATAGATACCTGATAGAGCTAACATCTTGCATGCCTTGGGTAGCAAAATAGTTTATAGCATCTGTAGGATAATATGTGTCTGAGAGGAAAATGTGTTCTCCATACTTCTTTCTAAACCAGAAATAAAGAAAACTCTATTCAGTCTCATTATTAAAGGATGGAACGATAAATAGAGGAAAATACAAGCCATTTTTTGCACGTCAAATCCGTACTTAAAAATATCAAAATAACATCACATTTCGATCCATGTATTATATATTGACTCTAACCCTGGAAAAATAAGTCATTATGTTCAGATCACTTTGTTAGGCATTCATTTTGATCTTACAAGACAAATAATAAATAAATATATCGCAAAGAATTAATGCATAATGCAATAATGCATGACAAGACTGTGGTAATGTATAGCACTGGTAGAACAAAAAAAAAATAACAACACACTTGCACTCTCAGACACCTCACACCTCACATTGTAGATGCTCCGTATAAAAGGTCTTGATGGTTTAATGTTGAAAATAAGATATCTTTATGTACTTTTGTGAAAGTACGCCAGTACATTAATCATGACAGCCAGCAAAGTTTTTTAAATGGAGTTTTGATATTTGGAATCATTCATATTTTCCAAAGATTGCGAGTGTGTGTGTGGGTATTAGGTGTGTTTGGACTTTGACACCAATCAGCGAGTTAATCCAAAATATGTCTATGTGCTTGATCTCTTTTGTTCTTATTTGATCTCTCATTTTGTCTGATTGCTTCATTACAACAAAAGTTTGCATACTCCACTAAAGACAGTTGTCTGGGTTTCCAAGTCTGGATACTAATTTTGCATTAAAGCTTATGGATAATCACTCTCTTAGGGGTCAGCTATTAGCAACACATGCCAAGAGGTTCAGCATATATTAGTTGAATTGCTTAGAAAAAGCTACCTGTATAGCCCACGCACCATGTAAATCGTGATTTCTTCAAACCGACGATTCATCAATCACTTCTCATTTCACTATATCTCTAAAAGGGAAATACAAGGGTTTCTTAATGCAGTGCTCTAATTGACTATCTTTTCTAAATACATAGTATGTCTGTGACGGTAATTGAATCACCATGGTTTAATAACTGTTTTATTGCAAGAGCTGTAGCCTGGGCTACGTCCAAGCAGCAGAAATAATCAAGCCTAGCAAAACAAATGATCAGTTTACAGATCGCCCGCTATACTTTATATATATATATATATATATATATATATATATATATATATATATATATATATATATATATATATATATATATATATATATATATATATATATCATACATATACTTTATAACTAGAATAAACAAAACAACTTTTTCGTCATTAATATAGTAGTAATGAAGCCCTTGAACTTGTGTGCTGTCAATCATCAAGCCTGCACTCCCTATTTATTTTTCTAAAATCATTTTTCCTTTTTTTCTTTTTTTTATAGTGAAAACATACCCAAAGAGAAATGGCCATTTAATTGCTAATTAACTAAACCATGATGATTAACTAAAGCATGATGAAAGCATGTAAGCGAGCATATTGGGTACTCCAAGAAAAATGTTGGAAATGAGCAAATTACCAACAAATCCCTGAACTAGTTTATTCAGCTGACCATAAGAATAAACAGTTTAAGGGCCATACAGCTCTAGGTCAATAGAAAACCCTTCTTTAGAAATCCGTAGAAATGGAAACGAGGTATAGATTAAGAAATGAACCCTGGTCGCTCAAAGTTAAACTCATCATCAATGAGACGCTCGGTACTGTGGAGAAAAGTGCCACTTCTGGGAAGGATGTCAAGCATATCCCCAGTGGCACCGCCCAGGTGAGAATCCGTGTCAGAAAGATGTTCGAATGTATGCTTACTGAATACTCTATTAGGACAACCTGTATACCTGCTCGTTCATGCAATTATCTAATCAGCTAATTGGGTAGCAGCAGTGCGAGTCATACTATTATGCAGATACAGGCCAGTGGCTCCGGGTAATGTTCACATCAGCCATCAGATTTTGGAAAAAAAAGGGATCTCAGTGATTGTGACCGTGACTTTATCTCCGGTGTCAGATGGGCAGGTTTGTATTTCTGTAATTGCTGATCGGGGGATTTTCAGGCACAACTGTCTCTAGAGTTTACTCAGAATGGTGAAATGAAAAAACATTGCATCCAGTGACCAGCAGCTGTGCAGACAGAAATATATTCTAGATGAGTGAGTTCAGCAGAAAATGACTATACTAGGCTATGCTCGCTACCACACTATACAATTGTATTAAGCCAAAATGCAGCTCCGAATGCACATGTTGATTCTTGAGGCAGACGGACTACAACATCAGAAAGACCACGTCGATTTACATTTATGGTATTCGGCAGACGCCCTTATCCAGAGCGACTTACAACTGAGCAATTGAGTGTTAAGGGCCTTGCAGCTGGTTCGTTGTAGTTCTTCTGAACTACACAGATGACAACATGAATCCATGGATGTAAACATACCTTGTATCAACGGTCCAAGCTGGTGGAGGTGGTTATATGATATGAGGCACACTTTAGACCTGTAGACTCATCTCATCACTTAGCGTTGCTGACATACAGGCTATTTGAGTATTGGTGCACAATGGGAGGCCACTGTTAATAAAGTGGTCCTTATGACGTGATCAGAAAGTGTTTTTTCCCCCAGGCAGATTGTTTTGATAATCACATTCTCAGCGTTTTCCAGCTGTCATCAACACTGAGCTATTCAGTAAAAAAAATCAGTAGATAAACAGTGAAAAAAATAGTGAAATTCACATCGCTGCCCTAAAATGCCACGTACCTTTTATTTTCTGGGTGAAAGTCTTTTAGGAAAGTATAATATAACAGTTTTATCTCAATAAACATATATACAGGATTTCTGCATCTGCCTTCATCATCCTCCTTTGTTCACAACCTTTCTATCTCCTATACTATGGGCTATCCAAGCTCATATCTTTTGCCCCAATCTAAATTTGCCAGAACTTTTTTTACATCTGATATAGAACATTGAAATCACCAAGCCTTACACTGTACAATGGGGGGATTTGTTCAAGACGTCTTACTGCTGCACACTACTTCACTGGCGAGGGCTGGATTTTTCTTTGGCGTGCAGTGATGACAGAGACCTAAATGCCATTAAAGTATCATGTCCGCTTACAATTAGTGGCATCATCCTTGTAGCATGTGTACGGGCCAATAACTCTACTAGCCTAGAGGTACACAGTGCATACAAACTCGTCTACTCTAGGTCTACAGGAAAGATGTGTCGCTTTAAATATATATATATACACACACACACACACACACATATATATATATATATATATATATATATATATATATATATATATATATATATATATATATATATATATATATCTCACATATATCATTTCACATCCTACAGACTGGACATTGATATATTACATTTTAAATCAAGTCAAGAAGCTTTTATTGCCATTTCAACCATATACATCTTACTCAATACACAGTGAAATGAGACGTTTCTCCAGAACCTTGGTAATACATCGAACAACAGAATTATAGAACAGAACACAGAGCTGAGGATTAGACAAAGTCGTCTTAGCCGCATAAAGTGCATCGTGTGCAACCTAGTGCAAACCCTGCCAGGCAAAACAGGTGCAAAACAGATGACACAAGACAGTGCAGGACAAATACACAAAACAGAAATTAGCGCAGACGAGTAAGCCTATGGTATAACGTGTTATACAGTACAGTGTGCAAATATAACCAGTGGAAATACAATGACGTACCGTGTGTCAATACAGGAATAGCAATAGGGCGAGTTGTGCAAACACAGAATGTAAACAGTAAACGAGAATATAATAAATATTGTAATGAATAATAAGAGGAAAGGCTTTACTCTATAGTTTTATCCTATCCTACAGACTATGTAAAGCTGACACAGTCTTTTAACCCCTTGTAGACAATTGTCGTGAAATCGCATCAGACCAATTTGCAGCCAAATTAATGTATGCATTCCTGCAATGCCAGTACCATAGATCATATTGGAGGCACTAATTGTGCAATTATAGTATCTAATTAAAAGCAAAAACCCATACAATTATTTTTTTTATATGATTGTGAATAGGGGCACATGTATCTTAATGGTTAGCACGTTTGCCTCACACCTCCAGGGTCAGGGTTTCGATTCCTGCCTTCGCCATGGATGTGTGTTTGTGTGTGTGTGTGCCTCAGGGGGTTTTTCTCCGTGTTCTCCGGTTTCCCATCCGTCCAATAACATGGTTGATTGGCACCTTGGAAAATTGTGCCTAGTGTGTGAATGTGAGTGTGAGTGTGAATGTGAGTTCACTCACCCATACCGGGTGTGTCCTGCCTTGATGCCCGAAGACGCCTGAGATAGGCACATGCTCCCCGTGACTCGAGAGAGAGAAAATTGGATAAAGTGGTAGAAGATGAATGAATGTTAATAAATTCAGGCAACAAGGGGTTAATGACGGTAATTGGTTCATAGCCACTGGCTAGTACTAGGAATGATTGCTTTATTGGTGATGCATCTCACATTTTCCCTATGTTTTATTAAAAAAAATTAAATATTCCACACTATTATAAACCCAAACCTGTCTGTTCAAACTGTGGAATTTTTGAAGGAAATCATGGCCTCACCAAATGCAGATCAGCTATGCAGTGCATGCGTACACATAAAACATACACATAAAAACAATGTTAGCATGCGATTGATAATTGCGGCCCATTTTGTAGACAGTTATATTTCTCTGCCTGCCTTTATGATCTTCATGCTCTGTACGTCTGCACTGCCTAGTCTGCGCATGAACTAATTTGCTCTTCTTGTAATTTACTTTCATTCCTAGTGTGCCTACATTTCCCCACATCAGAATGTCTGTCTGGCTTGTCAGTGTTCGCCCGCTACCCAGCCATCTAGTTAGAGGTTATATGCACTGACTCTGGTTTGGCATGGGTCCTCGTTTTATACAATTTTAAAATGATCCTTTTTGTTTGCTTTTGTTCTGTTGTTGTGCAAATAGTCATATTCAAGAGCTAAATCAAAAAAATTCAGGCTTCTATTGCTTTATAATGGCTTAACTTCAATATAGTTTGTGCTCGTGTGGTTAAGAGAAGCCAGCACTGAAACTGTAAATGATACTATGTGGACAGCTTGTTTATTAGCCACTGCTCTGTTGTTATCAAGCTCCAGTGCTCCAGTTGCAAAGAGAAGAACTGACAAAGGGATCCCTTGGCAGTTTCAGTAAATCACGCTCTAGAGGTTTGTTCATGCTTTGTCGTGGCAGGAAACAACATTTCTGGGCCGCCACAGCAAAGCCAAGACGGTTTGTGTTTTATCCCTGCAGTTTTTGAAACTCAACTCAGTGGGAATAATGTGATAGCTCGCATGGAAAGCTAAAGGCAATCTGTTGCTTCCTATGTTTTATGTGCGTCTTGCATAGAAAGAAGTGACCGTTTACACCTTTCTGGACCTTCCTGCTGAATGACAATTTCAGGAACTGATATCAGGTGATGCACAGCGTTTCAGTGTCAACAAGCAAAGTCTTTGTAACAATCTCATTGTAACTACGTAACGGTATGCTGCTACCGTTGTATATTCATATATATATATATATATATATATATATATATATATATATATATATATATATATATATATATATATATATATAGATATAGAGAGAGAGAGAGAGAGAGAGAGAGAGAGACATACACTGAGAGTGACGCACATCGAGGTACCACTCTATGTATATATATATATATATATATATGTATACAGTGGTACATCGCCTTCAGCTAATGTCGGATTTTTCGTCGGGAATTTGGCATCGGTTAACGTGGTTTCCTTTAGTTTCCGTCGCGTTCGCCTGGCTCGCCATCTAATTGCTTTCCTGATCCAGATCATGACCTGATACAAATGGGATAATTCAGTTCGGTTAACGTCGGATTCAGTCAAAGCCGCTTTATTTATTTATTTATTGGGAAGGATGTATTTCAGTGGTCTAAGGCGCTGGGTTGCTGATCGGAAGATCCGGGTTCGAGCCCCAGCATGGCCAAGCTGCCATCTTGGATCCTTGAGCAAGACCCTTAACCCTCTGTGCTCCAGGGGCGCTGTATCATGGCTGACCCTGCGCTCTGACCCCAGCTATTAAACAACAAGCTGGGATATGCGAAAAAAAAGAATTTCACTGTGCTGTAATGTATATGTGACATATAAAGGCTATTCTATTCTATTCTTTATTCCATTATATATTTCTGTACATGCATTTGCATACTTACATTTACATTTGCAGCATTTGGCAGACACCCTTACCCAGAGCGACTTATTACTGAGCAATTGAAGATTAAGGGCCTTGCTCAAGGGTCCACTAGTAGCAGCTTGGTGGTGGTAGGATGGTGGTACTCACTGTACATATACCTGTGTCTATTTGCACATTGTTACTATTTGCACATCTGTTACATGCTAAAATATTTTGTTTGCTTTTTCATTGCTGTGTACCTGTACTATGTAATGACAATAAAGTTGTATCTATCTATCTATCTATCTATCTATCTATCTATCTATCTATCTATCTATCTATCTATCTATCTATCTATCTATCTATCATTGATGACTTGGATTCTGTTGCTTTAGCAACTATAGGTTTTCTGTTCAGCACAACTCTTCTTTAAGGTGAAGGTTCGTGTGGATTGTGTGCTTCTACTACTTTTTAAAAAAGGTTATTTGGTCTCCACACTGTTAATTGAAATTCTAAATTGATGTTTGACTGCTTTGCACACTACTATACAAGCCACATCGTAGCATGCAAGAAATGATGTTTAATGCTCACTGTCATGACAGCAGCAGGCAGTAATGGCAGAAATTACTGAAAGGTCATGTGTTACACAACCACTGAGTATGCCCAGCATGTTGTTTTTTAAAATTTGATCTTGTTGGAAATTTAAAAATAACTTATTTGGACATATCCTTAAATGGCGTAAAGCCCATTTAAAACTTTATTAGAACTCTTGAAACTTTGATACAGTGACAGAGGTCACACAGCTGGAGACTATGAGTAATATATCTTTGGATACAAATTAAGTTTGGAATCTTTCAAACAGCAGCAATGCACTGAAATGCGATGAAACATGAAAAGAGGGTGCAAGTGCTGTTATAATTAAACAGGCAGAATAATCCATATCGAAAGTAATATGTGAAAACAGTGTCCAGAGGGGCAACTCAACATCCAAGATATACCAACTGTGACCTAAACATCCCAATACTGTAAGTACTTTTTTGGAAAAAGTATGCTGCACCTGTGCTCAATTAGTAACTAGGACATCCGGGATGAGAGTGTGTGTGTGTATGTGCGTGTGTGTGTGTGTGTGTGTGTGTGTGTGTAGGCTGAGAGTTGCAGTTCAGGACATGTACATAAGTACAAAGTAGCCATTACTATGACCTGTTCTGTTATCAATATTTTAACATGAGGTTCAATTTAAACAAATTTAATATGTTGTTACCTAAGGGTGGGAGGGGGTGTAGCTCAGTGGTTTAAAGCACCGGGCTGCTAATCGGAAGGTCGGGGGTTCGAGCATCGCTATCACCCAGCTTCCACCCTTGGATCCTTGAGCAAGGTCCTTAACCCTGTTATGCTCTAAGGGCACCGTATCATGGCAGACCCTGCGCTCTGACCCCGGCTTCCAAACAAGCTGGGGTATATGAAGAAAAGAATTTCCCTCACGGGATCCATAGAGTAGGTAAAATTAAAAAAAATATATAAATAAAATAACAAATTTATTATTTGGGGGACAAATAATAGTGGTTAGCACGTTCGCCTCACACCGCCAGGGTCCGGGTTCGATTCCCGTCTTGGCTATGTGTGTGTGAAGTTTGCTTGTTCTCCCCGTGCCTCAGGGTTTTTTTCTCCGGTTTTCCCCCGGTCCAAAAACATGCACGGTAGGTTGATTGGCACCTTGGAAAATTGTCCCTAGTGTATGAATGTGTGTGTGAATGCGTGTGTGTGTGTGTGTGTGTCCTGCGATGGGTTGGCATTCCATCCAGGGTGTATCCTGCCTTAATGCTCATAGACACCTGAGATAGGCACAGGCTCCCCGTGACCCGAGGGAAGATCGGATATAGCTTTAGAAGATGAATGAATGAATGAATGAATCCAGGCTGAACATCCACCATAGTAGAGAAAATATGATCAGGAATGTCTCTATTCACAGTCATGTTTATATCCCGGACTGCTTCTGTCTCATACACATTAGCCATACTTCTTGTTGCCGTCTGCCTTGCTTCGTAAGCTTCGTAAGCTAGCCTACATCTGTGATGTGTGATAGCCAGGAAACGATACACCAGTGGTAGACTGAAAATTCCACTCAACGAGAAGAAAAAACAGTGACATTTCACCAAATAGATTAAAACTAAAGTAACCAGTTCAACTGGTTTGAAAATGGAAGGTCAAGTCAAGTCAAGTTTTTATTGTCATTTCAACAATATCCAGTGAAGTATACAGTGAAACGAAACAACGTTTGCCCAGTGCTATAACAGACATAAATTAACATGACACCGGATTGTACATAATTCTAAACTAATCACAAAGGAAAAATATAAAATAATTAGTAATAAAAAGCACATGTGCCCAAAAAAAGAGGAGGGGGACAAGACAAGACAAAAAAACACAGCGGATCATGTATGTAGCGAATGCAGAGGTGTCGAAAATAGAAAAAAGAAAAAAAATATAAAGATTTGCGTAAAAAAAAGTAAAAAGGTGTCTGAAAAATAAGTAGTAAAGTGCTGATGAACATCTACTTATCTACAGTAAGGAAGGTGATTTTTTCACTGTGGTTTAGTGGTTAGCATTTTCGCCTCACAACCCCATTCGATTCCTGTCTCGGCCATGTGTGTGTGGAGTTTGCATGTTCTCCTCGTGCCTCAGGGGGTTTTTCTCCGGGTTCTCCTCCGGTTCTCCGGGTTTCCCCCGGTCCAAAAACATGCATGGTTAGGTTGATTAGCACCTTGGAAAATTGTCCCTAGTGTGTAAATGTGTGTGTGTGTGTGTGCCCTGCGACGGTTGGCATTCCATCCAGGGTCTATCCTGCCTTGATGCCTGATGCCATAGACGCCTGAGATAGGCACAGGCTCCCCGTGACCCGAGGGAAGATCGGATATGAATGAATGAATGAAATGACTTGGAACCAGTGGATTTGAAAGAGACACAAAAAATATTTTAAAACTGGTATACACAATGTAGGAAAGCTATGAAGGGTCAGAACCAGGGTAAACATTATGGTAATAATAGTACAAATGTATTACTGTACATGCTAGCGTAGGTTGCACCACCCCCAGGCTTTACAGAGGCCAACTCTCATGCTGTGCAACTTTTTCTAGCCGGTGCCTGTATAAAAGCTCCTGGATGCTTGGGGAAGATGTGCCCAGTGGTCCAGACTCTAAAATATTTTCGGGATTTAGAATTCAACCCACAAAGGAAACAACGATGTCAGGTAAATCTCAACAGGTGCTGTGGCTCTCTGTGCATTCTGTTCACTGTCATTGGTTTCTAGTCCTACAGCATCTTGACTGTTTTCTCTGCTTTTGGATGTTTCATTGCAAACCCTTGTCATGCTTCACGTCAGTTCAATTCAGAGTTGCACTTCTTTCTTTCTGTGTGTGTGTGTGTGTGTGTCCCGTCCCTTACATTTCTACTTATAACCTCTTTAGAACCTTGTTCTGTTTGTCAGGTTTCTGATCAGGGATTGTTTATTGTCGTCTACCTTTGTCATTGCCAAGTAGTGTGATGAAGCACTTGGGTTTTCCCCCACCGTCAAAGCTTTCTGATCTCATGCACTTTCATCCTATCACTAATAAGCATTGCAGAACTAGAATACTGGAATATTTCTTTTTCCTTATGATTGTTTAAAGTATTGTTTTAATCATGCCCAATCGAATACATTTCAAATGAAAAGGATGATGCATTATGACTTGGCAGGTAAGCATGTTAAAAAAAATTCCATTGGGTTTGAAATCTAAACTTTTGAGAGGGGATTTTATTTGTGATTAAAAGCTTCTTTAAAGAGTGTTACGGTTCGGTACGGGCGGACGGACGAGCAGACTGAGGTCGCAAAAACAGAGTCTTTATTTAAACAAACAAGGATAAGAAACAGGAACTGAAAGTAAGCACAGAGGCTGATTGGGAGCGGCCGGAATCGGCGGAAGGAAGGAGATCAACAGGAAACGGACGGGACCGGGACCAGACGGAAACGGAACAGACTGGAACGAGGAAAAACACACAGGTTAGGAACAAATACAAAAGTTCATCAAAACGTGAAGGTCCTTGTCCTGGCGCGAAATGGTACGCTATGGAAAGCGGTCATGCAAACGCAAACGAGAACGGACCTTGAGAGGAGGGAGAACAGGGAATAAATAGTGAATCAGAGAGGGAGTGGAATGAGGGGCAGCTGTAACTAATGATGGCTGGAACTATTCAGGGGGCAATACCGGAGTGAGAGACAAGGAAACAGGGCAGGAATGAACGAGGGGCCGTGACAAAGAGTAATTTACATTTACATTTACATTTGCAGCATTTGGAAGACGCCCTTATCCAGAGCGACTTACAACTGAGCAATTGAGGGTTAAGGGCCTTGCTAAAGGGCCCGCTAGTGGTAGCTTGGTGGTGGTGGTGGGGTTTGAACCCATGATCTTCTGGTCCAGAGTCCAACATCTTAACCACTGGACCACCACCTCCCTACATTTACACTCAGATGTGTGAATGCTTCGCCGTGTGTATTTTCATTTTTTTAATCATTTATTTTAAGCCTATACATATAAAAACAATGCAGGCCAAAAACCAAAGATCAATGATGAAAGCGATTCAGCATGACTAAAAATAACTTGAGGTGGGTTATTTTGTAGGTGTATGATTAACCAGTTATACCAGGCAGGTGCTGATGATGATCAATATCGTATGCAGGATGAAACACAGTCGTTCTAACAGAAATACCTGTGTAGGAGACTTGGGTGAGGAACAGACAAACTCTGGTCATACACCATAGTAAGAGCAAAGCAACTGCAACAGCAAGGTCCCTCCCGGGCAGAGATTTCAAAGCAGACTGCGGTTTCAAGATGTGCTGTTCAAACTATTTTGAAGGAGCACAAAAGAAACTGGAAATGCTGAAGACTATAAAATATGGTTTCGCAGGCAAAGTGGGGGTCACACGTAGATAGTGATAGGTGAATGTGAATGTGATATTGGATTTCTCCTCTGTTCATTGATAAAAATTCAAATAAATAAAAAAGCAAGTAACACTGTTATTTTGAAATCATTCTTACTGCAGTGGTCAACCAAGGAAACTTCCTTCAGCAGAAGAAAGACATCATGCATACTTCCCTTTGACATCAGAAGATATTTATCAGGAGCATCAGCCAAGAACTGGTGGAAACCAGTGGGACCCAGATATACCCATATCCTATTTGGAGATGTCTGGCCAGAAGCCATACCTCCTATGTGGAAACAAGGCCAAGTGACTCAAGTATGCAGGGAAAAGGAAAAGTATGGGGAAGATTAATTGTGTCCTCCATATAGACAGATGCTTATCCATCAAATAATAAAGACAGGAATGCATCTGGTTCAAAGTGTATTGGAGAAATCAGCCATGTATCCTGGAAGAGATGTGTTGGACCGCACAGAGCTCTGATCTAGACATCATCAGGTCTATGGAATTACAAGAAGAAGAGACAGAGGGATCTGAGGCAGCCTACCTCCACAGAAGATCTGCTAAGATCTTCTCCAAGATGTTTGGAACCTGCCATTGCATTTCTCTTCTGTTCATCTTGTCAGCAAGGGGGGGAGGTGAAAGGAGGACCCAAACGCAGTGATGCAACAG
Organism: Kryptopterus vitreolus; assembly: GCA_030449085.1. Classification (NCBI taxonomy): domain Eukaryota; kingdom Metazoa; phylum Chordata; class Actinopteri; order Siluriformes; family Siluridae; genus Kryptopterus; species Kryptopterus vitreolus. The sequence goes on along the minus strand of JACRUU010000002.1, from coordinate 10,113,383 downwards.
GCAGGATGAAATAATTATGTTCTTTAATTAATGGAAAAGTCAGAAGACAAAAATAAAACGGCAAGGGCAAAAACACAGTCCATTAAACAGTCCACGGTCTAGGAACAGACAAACAGGGCAAACAGGGAGAACCAAAAGCATAAACCAAAACAGTCCAAGGTCAGGCATGGCAAACAGGGCATTAAAGGACAGGCACTAAGAGAAAACCATAAGTCCAAACCATAAATCCAGAGGGCAGAGCAGAACAGGAATCCAAGAGTAATCTCAGGGGCAGAAAAAGGTCAGATAATCTGGCAAGGAGTCATTGTCTCTGATGTCCTTAAACACCAAGTACGAAAATTGAGCTCTGCGAGTTTGTGTTTATTAATAATAATAATAATAATAATAATAATAATAAGTCACGGTGGCTTAGCACGTTCGTTTCACACCACCAGGGTCCGGGTTCGAGTCCCGTCTCGGCCATGTGTGTGTGGAGTTTTGCATGTTCTCCCCTTGCCTCTAGGGTTTTTTTCTTTGGGTTCTCTGGTTTCCTCCCGGTCCAAATACATGCACCCTGTTGATTGTCACCTTGGAAAATTGTCCCTAGTGTATGAATGTATGTGTGTGCAATGGGTTGGCATTCCATTCAGGGTGTATCCTGCCTTAATGCCCATAGAGTCCAAGGCACAGACTCCCTGTGACCTGAGCGAAGATCGGATATAGCGGTAGAAAATGAATGAATGAATGAATGAATAATAATAATAATAATAATAATAATAATAATGAATGAACTTTTTAAAACTATTTTTAAATCATTTTTACTTTTACATTTTTAGCATTTTTATCATCTCTCCAAAACTTTTGCACGGTGTAATACATCCACACAGCTCAGTTTCTTATGCAAGTCACTTTAATAGTCTAGAATTCCCATATGAGCTTTCCTTCAGATTTTGGGACTGACTACTGCTGTTGTTTTGTGACAAGGAACAGTGTGTTTCATTTTTAGGAGAAATCTTGTCCCTCAGCCTCACAGGACAATTCTGTATCAGGGCCCTATAGACTCTTCTATAGACTCTTGCACAGTATTTGAAGTATGATAATCCAGTCTACATGTGTTTGTAATCTATAAACATGTGAATTTACATGTGTTGTGGGTGTTTTGTGTCAGTAAGGGGTGTCAGAATCACTGTGTTATCTGGTCTCTCTTTAAGTGCCAATAGTGTTATGTCCACTTTCTTTGTGTGATTTCAAAACCATTTAGGGTGAAATTCGTCATGATTCGACTATCTGCAAACCTGTGTCTGTCTCAGGCATCTTCGGGCATCAAGGCAGGACACACCCTGTATTGAATGCCAACCCATCGCATGGCGCGCACACACACTCACATTCACACATTCACACAATTTTCCAAGGTGCCAATCAACCTACCGTGCATGTTTTTGGACCAGGGGTGATCCCTTCTTCATGATTATGAATTCTTTATTGATAAATGACTATCTATAAAATCCCAAATGGTAGTATGCATTCTATTACTACTTGGAATTAACTATTACTCTTAGAGTGCTCTTGTTTTCCTGACCTCCATGGTAATGTCATCTACTAATAACAATTTAAAGTGTAAGAAAACTGCCCCACTATAATCTGTTGGTGTAGACCAGGGCAATGTCATACTGTCAGTGTCAGGAAGCTGGAATCTTAGACAATGACAGAATTAAAGAATCTCTTGTGTTGTCATGTGGTCATGTGGTGTTTTTTTTTACAGGCACCTTTCTGAATCTCGTCATTCTTCTTTTTTAACATTCATGTGCATCCATGAGCAAAATCTCAGTCAAAGCAATGACGGAAACAAACTTGGCAATTCTCCTGTCCACTCTGTTACATGCTCTTGCTATTCCTTGCCCGCAGTGACTCAAGCTATCTTTAAAAATCATGTTGCCAAACTGGCTCTATTTCAATTTAGTCTCATTTTAATTTTGAATGAAATATGTACTGAAAACGAACTGCTTTTTTAACGGTGGGCGTTATTTAAAAACAGCTCTACACAATTAAAGAGATTATGAATGTACCTTTTACATGTATTCATTCCTTATAATTCAATATCCTGACAATGGCAAGAAAAATTGAGATGAGCTCGACTCAGCAGGGAACCCTGTCCTCATCTGGGTGAAACTTAATGTCAGTTCATTATAGTTCCATTAGTGCTGAGGATATCAGCTGTTAACCGATGGACTCTTGAATGCAAAAATTGTTAATTGCAACAATAGTCTTAAGCCTTTGTAGCAGACTGTTTGTATTAATTACAATCCAGTGTGCAGTATGATCAGGGTGCATGTAAGGACTCGGGCAAGACTATCTACGACGGCATAGTTTAAAAAGACATTAACAGAGACATGAGGGATCTTTGGGATATATGACGGCCTGCTACACCACTCTCAACAAACTTAAATGAACAAAGTAAATGCGTGAGGAGATGTATAGTTCACCAAAACACCCCTACAATCATAATCCCTTGGGATCTGCTCCTGTACCTAAGAAACACCTATTCAAAAAAAGGCTGAACTAAGCATATATGGTTTTAACCTCGACTTAAACATTGAGATCCTCAACACTAATTAAGTTCCACAACTGTTCTGTCCCCTCACTATTTGAGGAGCAGCAAATTGCCTTCGTATTTTGATTGAATTTCACATGATTGCCCATGTGAAATGTTCCCCTCCGACCTCCCCCCCCAGAATTCTGATTTAGATCACCTGCATCTAATCCCTCCTTGTTTGCCCCCCCTCCCCCATTAAAAGAGTGCTCCATGCTTTACCCCACGTCCATGCTCCAGCGACCCCAGTGTCCTGGTGCAACCCAGAAATCATTGACTCAACTCTATTCTTCACGAGAGCCCGACCTCCGGAGTGTTATTTAAAGGGATCCGACTCCTTCGTTCCAGAACCCAGATCCAGTTTACCCAGTTTCTGAATGAACTCTGTTGTCTGTCTGCTTCCCTGACACCATCATCTGTGTAGTTTTTTATCCAGTGCCACATGGCTGTCATGGCCAGTAGAGCTTCATGGGTTCCCTTCCAATTCACCTACCATATCCCTGGGTAGAACAGTACACGGCTAATTAAATTGTACTGACTTCTATCTAGCTACACTTCTATAAGATTGACCCTTACGTGTTTAAAAATCATTTCGAACTCCCAAGCCAGGAACGGTCCAAAGAACATACATTTTAAACCAAATTTTAGATACCAGACAGAGTGTGTACACTCTTGGAATGGTGAGACACATTGGTGTTTTATATATTGTAGATCCATCAATGTTTTACCTACAGGAAGGTGTTTTAATTAATCGTTCTTCATTTATTTGTAAGGGTTATTTATGCCCAGTCATATTTACCAAACTAACCAAATAATAATTTACCATACTTACCAAATGAATAAACATGTTTTCAACATTATTTCAACACACAGTACAAAAGAACAGGCATGGTGATCAGGAGAACATCTGGACATGGTATAATAGGATATCTTACCAAATTAATAAACGTTATTTCAACATGTTGAATGTCTATGGTTGCCATAAGTTTGTTTCTGTACAAACCAATGAATACCTTTTATTCCAAAAATATTAAGACTAAGAGATTGTGACACTGTTAATGCTTTTGCCCAATAGGACTTTGTCGTATGCAGCAGTGGTGTGTGACCAGCGTCAATAAGGCAAACTTTTATACTGTAGGCGACTCGCTAGTCAATTTTTAAAGTGATCACATAATAGCGAGTTGAGAGTCGTCGACATGCAGCCATCTCGCAAACACTCTAGCCACTTGGTTTGAGCAGCTTTAGATGTAACCTTGGAGAACTGTGTTTGATACAGAATGTGTTTCCTGTCACCATTGTCACAGTGTCTTAGGTGCTGTCAGGGATAGATTGTGTAGAGACGACGGCAAGTGCAGAACAACTTTTTTGTTCCAACAGTGAGGCAGAGTGACATCCTTGCGCGGACAATGAGCTGGAGTGACATCCTCGGCAAAGCAACGAGGCAGAGCAATGTCTTCTGCATAGCCAGGTGGAGTAAAGTCCAAATTGAAGCTGGTGGATGTAGCGATATCCTAGCACAGAGATGGAGTGGATAACAACAGCATTGTGATCCATGATGGTGTTCTCAGGGTATACAGGGAGTTCTCAGCTGAGGTACTAGTAGGAGCACCATCTTCAGTGGAGCAGATGGATGGCAGAGGCAGAGGTCTTAGCTTTTCAGTAGCATTGCATCAAACCAGAGTGTTCATCCTTTTATTTGTTTTTTTGCGGCTCCAACATTAAGCAATTCTATTGAAAAGTTCATGCTAAGGTGCAACAAATATCACTGCATACCTTGTTTCTGTCAGGAGTGTTTGTTAGAGGTGAAAGCCAGTGCAGGGCATTGTTTATTAATGCATATTATAAAGCACAAACACCACATAGAGACAAGAGAACAACATGAATAGAGTAAAGCTGAAAATCGCGAAAATCTGAAAAGGAGTACTATAAAATAAACTGAAATGATATTTTGCCAAATTAATGCTTATGACATAAATCATACAACCTTGTGACTCGGGTTTTTTTGATCACGTGACATGCTGAGTGCAGTGAACATGTTGTGTGCATTGGCTTTTGAGCGAAGTAGTCTACCGATGCTAAAATAAAAGGCATGCAAAGAAAAGGTAATATCTTTAACCGGGGTTGCCTATTTAAAGCAGTAATCCTCCCGAAACACACCTTAAAGACATACAAAAAAACATACAAAATAACTAGACCAGAAATTTTATTTTAAATCAAATTAAAACACTTTCTCAACCGCTGCATGTGAAGCTAGTTCATCATTTAGTTCTTTTATCTATTTCTTATGTACAATATTATCCACTTTCCAGATAATAGCACTAGTTATAATGACTTTGTGGAACGCAGCCAAAATTTATAGCTAATACCAAACTAATGGAACATTCACTTATATCTATTAAACAAAGACTCATTTAAACTGTTTTTAAGCCTTAAATAGATATTTAGATGTTTCTCTTTGAGGCAATAAGGCATTACTATGGGAATTAGGACATTACGAAGAATAACATTTGTGGAACGGCTTAAATATAGCTCAGCCCCACCTGTCCCTGTAGATAATCCTCTATTGAAACGTGTAAAGTGGTAAATAAAAGACATTTACAAAGTAAAGATCTTTATTTGTTGGAAATTGATGCTTCTCTTAGCTCTGAATATTAATTCCAGTAACCTAGGTTAATCTGCTCACTGAATGCACAATGCTGTCAAACATTTCTCTCTCTCTCTCTCTCTCTCCTCTCCCCTCGCGTCCTCCTCTCTCTCTCTCTCGCTCCTCTCCCTCTCTCCCCTCCTCCTCTCCCTCCCAGACACTCCTCTCTCGAATCAAACGCTCTCCTCTCTCTCTCTCTCTCTCTCTCTCTCTATCTCTCTATATAGACGATATATATATATATATATATATATATATATATATATAATATATATATATATATATATATATATATATATATATATATATAGATATATATATATATATATAATAGGGGCACGGTGGCTTAGTGGTTAGCACCTTCGCCTCACACCTTCAGGATCCAGGGTTCGATTCCCGTCTCGGCCATGTGTGTGTGGAGTTTGCATGTTCTCCCCATGACCTCAGGGGGTTTTTCCTATGGGTTCTCTGGTTTCCCCCCGGTCCAAAAACATGCACAGGTAGATTGATTGGCACCTTGGAAAATTGTCCCTAGTGTGTGAGTGTGTGTGTGTGCCCTGCGATGGGTTGGCATTCCATCCAGGGTGTATCCTGCCTTAATGCCCATATATATATATATATATATATTATATATAATTATATATATATATATATATATATATATATATATATATATATATATATATATATATATATATATATATAGTATATATATATATATATATATATATGTTTGTAGGCAAACAAAAACTAGTTAAGATAATATCCTGCAAGAATGACAGATTATAAACATGGATAGAAAAGTTTCTTTTAAAATGATGATCCCCTCTAAATTATTATTATTATTATTATTATTATTATTATTATTATTATTATTATTATTTATTATTATTAAATACTTCAATCAAACGTTGTTCTCTGCTTGTTGGATATTCCGTGCCGACCATTGCAATCTAATCCATCCCAGAGAAGTTCAATAGGATTTTCATGCATTGACTGGACAGGCCATTCCATGAGAGATAACCCTAGAGCCAACTGTTTGCTCTCTAAATAACGCTTACAGAGCTTGAATGTTCGCTTCAGGTCTTTTCCTTGTCACGATGGTGAAATCGCTTGCAATGATCTGCAGTCCAGATAGAATTGCATGGCACTGAAGTATGGTTCAATTGATTTAGTATTTCTTTAACCCAACCTTCCCTGCTCCAGAATGTGTCCAATCGTCCATGTTTGACTGTGGCTGTGAGGGAAATCTGCTACCTTCAACAGTCTACATATTTATTTCAGCAATATTATCTAGTTTGTTGCACATAAAAAAAACGAAACATACCAACAAAATGGTTGGCACTCAGAACAACTCCGAATGTCCATGTGGCTGTGAGGAGAGGCTGCTACCTTCAACGGTCCATATATCATTAATTTCAGTAATTACTGAATATCATTCATTTCAGAAATGTTAAATAGTTAGTTGCACGTAAACAAATAAAACATACGTTTTAAAAACGTTTGACGGGTGCGCTCACTGGCATCCATGCACCAATCATCAAACATGCACATTGATCTTCCTAGAGCTCAAGCACTCTCCAGTTCCCACATACGCCCATGTACCAGTCACTAATTCCCAAATGCACTCAAATTCTCATTCCAAATGTCCACATTTAGCCTCGTTTCTCAAAACTCAAAACACAAAAGTATTTGCCATTTACTATTGAATCCGATGTGCAATTTCTTTCTCATATTCCTCTTATTTGACACGCAGTGAGAGGGTCATCTATGACGTAACTACCTGCTTTTAAAAACCCTACAAGCAAGTGGCACCTCGCATCAATTCTGCTTCATTGCTATGATGGCTTTATGGGAGGGGGGGGAAAAACCTTAAGACAATGCTTAAAAATAGCAAATACCTTGGTTTCTTAAACATGTCTCTAGTTTAAACCAGCTGCTACTTTATTGAAACTCGCGATCTTATCACATGCATTTTGTTTGCGTCGAAGGTTCTCGGTTTGCAGTCTGATGAGCAATCAGTAGGTTGGCGCCGTCGGCGGGAGAGAGTCACGCACTGACGTTCCAGCAGCACACAGCAGCAGCAGCAGTGGCAGCAGCGGATACGCGCGCCGAGAGGCAAGGCATAGCGCCTCTGCTCACATTCATCCGAGCGGCTCGAACACACACACACACACACACACACACACACACACAGAACCAAGCAGTAGCAGCAGCAGCAGAAGCGCACAACTTCACCCGGAGTCGCATCTGAACCTGAAGTTAGAGCCATGCAACCCGGTCGCCATTTCAAATCCAACCACATCTCACCTCCTTCCTTTTAACACGACCTTTTCTTTCCATTTTTTCCCTTCGGAGCATAGTGCTTTTTTTCCCCCTTTTCTTTCTTTCTTTTTTTCTTTCTTTCTTTCTTTCTCGGTTGATGCGAGACCTTCTCCATCATATGGACACGATGTGGACCTTACACGACTCAGTTGGATTGGTTTTCTTTTCCTGTTTGTCCATCCAGATCGGATTTTCACTCCAAGGTAAGCGATTATGTAAAATAATAATAATCAATTCTATTTTTTTTTCCTGATCATACTTTTTTTTATGTAAAGGATTTTTTCCCCCTCTGATTTGCGCACAGCGTCTGTTGATCAGAATAACTGGCTGCATGATTTGGGGTATGTAGTATTATTTATCCTGGTAGCACAACTGTTGATTTGGGATAAGAGAGTGATGTGCGGTTTTTTTTCAGGGTGGGGGTGTGTGTGTGTGTGTGTGGGGGGGGGGGGGGGGGGGGGGTGAAGCTGGCTGGAGATCGTTCGTGGTGTTCGCTCAGACCGGAGCTCGTGATGCGTTTTCTTGCCGCTGAACGCGAGGGAATAAACTTTGAAGGGGCGTCACGCGCGAGCTGCATCTCAAGTTGTCGGATGTGCAGCAGCGCACACACACAAAAAAAGAAAAGAAATCGCTCGATTTCGGGACTTCACACACACACACACACACACACACACATGCACGAACACGCACGGCCAGTTCGTGCATGCACAAGTCTGTCTGTGTGAACGGTTTCGATCTCCAACACCTTCTCTTTTTTTTGTGTTTTTTTTTTTTTTTCTTTTCTTTTTTTGTTTTTGTTGATGGAATAATAATCTAAATAATATGCAATATGTTCCTCTTCAAATTAGCTCCGACGCGCTCGCACCTAGAATCCACATTGCTCTTAAACGTTGCCAAGCAGTGTTTATTGTGTGATGAATAAACGCATTTCTGCTGCATTCGAATAAAAAAAAAAGAAGAACAGCAACAACAGACTGCGCTTTTTTCTTTCTTTCTCGTATTGCGCATTTTGCGTAAAAGCTCATGTATGGGCGCATTTGCTTCGCAGGCAGATTCACCGATCTGCCGTCAAACATCACTGCCAGAGAGGGCCAGAACATTGAGATGGCGTGCGCTTTCCAGAGCGGCACCTCCTCCGTTTACTTGGAGATCCAGTGGTGGTTCATCCGCGCACCCGAGGAGCCGAGTACGAGCGAGGAGGATGATGAGGATGATGATGATGATGATGATGAGGAGGAGGAGACCCAGGTAATCATGCGCTACAATATGCTGAAAATATATATATATATATATATATATATATATATATATATATAATTATATATATATATATATATATATATATATATATATATATAATCCCCTCTGTCAGTTGGATTATGTTTTGTATTTCGTTTGGAGCTGACATTTTAATTCACGAAGCTCATCAGTGAAATGAATGTGTACAGCTTTATTTTTTCCATTTGCAAAGCTGTAGGAATGATGAACAGCATATGTTGGGCCAAATAAAAAGAATAAGCAAACACAATCAGTTAGTTATGAAAGAATGAAAAATATATAGCTAGATAGATCTTTAGATAGTACAAAAAAAGAACATTTGTTTGCCTAAAACAAACTTTAACAGGTGATGGTTTCAGAATGCATTTGCATTTGTATTCTGACAAACGCGTTCCGGATATCTTCTGCTCTGAGAAGACATTTTAAGCATACCCATCCACTCATTAGCAAGTGCTAAGATGAAGTGCTCTTATACTAAATATTACACTGCTGGTAAATATGAATAGATCAGGAAGAGCAGAAATGATTTCACGCTTCAATTGAAGGCTTTACTTGACTGAGGGGAAAAGGCCCTTTTTTATAAAGTTAAAATATCCATGTCAGATGTGGATATTTAGAGCAGAAATGCTCTGAAATGCAGATGGATCCATGTCAGTTTTTCCCGCTCAAGTTCAAAAACCTCCTGCATTTGAAAGAGTTTTATTTAATTAAAAAAAAAAAAAAAAAAAAAAAAAAAAATATATAATATATATATATATATATATATATATATATATATATATATATATATATATATTTTTTTTTAGGTAGATAGATAGTGCCATCTATGGCCAAGTACTGTATGTGTGTATGAGTGTATATACATCCAGTAATAAAGCCTGGTACTTATGTAACAGGCTGTTTAAATACATTTCTCGGATAGAAATACTTTAAAACACTTTGAATCAGCTGTCAGTGTGATTCAGTGTCAGTGAAATTCCGCCAGCATGGGTTCCCACTAAATTTAAGTCTCACTATTCCTGAGATCCCCATAGGTTTGTGTGACACACTCGCCGTGAGGCAACTACACTCATTTTGAAGGACAAGAAGTAGGACTGAGGCATATCTGGAGATGGCATCTTAGGCTTCCAGCAGGCTTATTAGTAATGGCATTGCTTGAATGACAAGTCTTGTGTGTGACAGTCTGCGTCTGTGATGTTTCTAAAAGGGAGCGGAGCATTGGTGACAGCGTCACAAAAGCCCAGTGACACCCGTTTGTAGCGTCTGACATGTTCCGTGTTTATTTATAAAGCGAATTGTAATTTGTGTTGCACCTTATCATGTCTACGACTGCTTCGTGACTTACATTTTCGAGAGGCACAGATATACTTAACCTTGTCACAATGCTTCATAATCACTTTGAGCAAACGCCACGGCTTGTTGAGACATTCCATTAAGTCATCAGAGCTGTGTTTTTCTTGTGTGTGTGTGTGTGTTACAATGGAATCGCAGTCAATGGCACTGCAGTAATACGGCCGCTTGCTCGTGTTAAACCTCCACTCAGTCACTATATGCATTTGCGGGCATTTTTTTTTTTTGCAATGACACTAGGAACTGCTTTTATGTCTTTTCATACCTGCCTTTTCCTTCACCTGGTCTGCACAATAAGGAGGAGGTGGCCCTTTTTTTTTTCCTTCTCCCCCGGAAAAAAAAAAGAAAAAAAAATCTGTTTGGATTCAATACCACTATTATTGCACTATTATTGTCACTCGTCATGCACATATTGCCGAGGCTTTGATCCACGATTTCTATCAATTTCGGATGTGGAATGACAATAGCTGCTGTGCCGTATGTGGCGTTGTTCATAGAAACTCATTCTTTTCAGAGCAGCATGCTTCAGATGACAGGCAGCTGGGTCTCTGGCGAGCTGGGGCTTTGACAAAAACAAGGATTGAAGAGGTATTCTATAAAAAGATGTTATTGACAAGTCACAGTAATAAGATGGGTGCCTACTGCAAATGGGCTCGGCGATGTTATAATAAAAGCGCTCACCTATGAAGGGGATCCATTAAGAACACAAATATGAACTTGACTACTGGTCATGTGGACTGCAGCAGCGATGTTGTGCTGAGCAGAATATTGGAGCTGATGTTATGCAGCTGTCTGAGAATTAAACAGCCTTTTGATATTGGTACTCGTATGATATTAGTTATGGATGAATCAAATATTCATTCAAAACATTTGAACTGGGATTCTGTTTCCAGTGCCTTCGTTATCCTAATAGGTGTATCTGGTTTTGTAAAGTAGGATCAGTGATGACTGGTGATAATGTAGCATGGAGTGTCATTGTAGGCCTATAACTTTTATTTTGTTTTTCACACTCGTGCACCCACACGTTAATTGCGTTCTTTTATTTTTAAGTTAAGCGTCCCAAGTCTGTAATCATGCCATGTCGCTTCCAAACAGCATGCGTGGTAAACAGAAAAACTGCACTTGCCATTAGCCAGGTCTTTCATTCAGAACAAGAAACACAAAACATATGTTTTGCCCCCTATGTGTAATTTATACTTCAACTGCACAATACGCTTAGTCTATTTACTCCTACTATCTCCACCCAAGATATTTAAAAATGAATTTACCAAACAAAACAATCGACTTCATTCATGTTTATGGCACCTGCAACTGTATTCTATGTGCTCCTTTTTAATTACTTCCGATGATATGTTTTGAGCCGATCTGGCTTAAGCAAATCTCAGTAGGCTGCAAAATATAGAGAGTTGCAGTTAATATACTCTGTGGCGGATCTTGATTGGAAATAAACCGGCGCCTCTTTGTCTTTCGCCCGCATTTTTCATTAACATCATTGGTATTCATATACTCAACAATCGGTTCATTCATTCATCTTCTACTGCTATATCCGATCTTCCCTCGGGTCACGGGGAGTCTGTACCTATCTCAGGCGTCTATGGGCATTAAAGCAGGATACACCCTGGATGGAATGCCAACCCATCGCAGGGCACACACATATACACACATTCATACACTAGGGACTGTTTTCCAAGGTGCCAATCAACCTACCGGGCATGTTTATGTACCAGGGAGGAAACCGGAAAAACCTCCTGAGGCACGGGGGAGAACATGCAAACTCCGCACACACATGGCGGAGACGGGAATCGAACCTGGACCCTGGTGGTGTGAGGCGAATGTGCTAACCATTAAGCCACGTGCTCCTACAATCAATTCAGAGACAAACAAATAGATAAAAGCAAAAACCGGCAGCTAATAATATGACGCGAGTACCATTCAACCATTTGACCCTAGTAATAACATTTGTTTCCCCCTTACTACTGCACCGGATGGCATCACTGTGTAATGCTTTTAAGTCACATACAAAATGTTTAAATGGTAGTTCATGTCAATCATTTTTCTCATCTATCTAAAAGAAAAGAAAAGAAATTCTTATATCCTAATTCTGTTCCTAGCTGCTGCTATCACAGCAGGAACACGCCGAGTGTTCTATGCTTACACGGAATGAGAAATCAACCTCAAAGACAAAATCTTCCCCTTACCGAGTGCCGCATGTGTATGTTTAAAAGAAACTTCTTTTCCTTCCTATTTTTTCCTATGATCTTTTGCAACTAAGCTTTAGGGAATCCATATTCAAAAGAAGCTGACTTGTGATTTTTTTTTCCCTTTTAGGATAAAGGGAATGGCGTGCATAATACATGCTTATTACCTTATAAGAATATTAAACTGGGGGGGAAAAAACAACGATGCTATGTTTTGTACTTTCTATTCCTTAGATAATCTCCTTAATAGCATATAATTAAAAGGACATATTAAATACACCAAATATCTGTATTGAAGCCGTTTCATGGATTAATATACTCTATATGGACAAAAGCATATAGATGCCTGACATGTGTGGTTCTTTCCCATAGTGTTACACACAAAGTTAAAGGCAAACAATTGTATGAGGGTTGACCATTTTGTCTTTAATTGAATACTAAACCCAAGTCTCTTTTCTGGCATGACAAAGCCCCTGTGCACAAAGCGAACTCTTTGGATGTCTGAAAGTGAAACGGGACGGTCGAAAAACATACGAATCGAATGATCAGGTTTGTACCGGGTACAGGCAATGAAGCAGAAGTAGAGCTCAGTGAACCTGGCTGAGTCACCACCAGATTACTCAAGTAATCTAGCTCATCTGCAGTACTGGCATGTTCAGATCTTGACAGCAGACTCATTTGATTACTTTGACCCTCACCAATCCTCCGTCAACCGTTTATTTAGGCATTAAAATGCTTCTGACTGGAAGAGCAAACATGTGCCTAGCAGTCAAAGCCATGAGCCTGACAGCTGGGATTCGCGTGGCATCTGTGCTACCAGATCACCACAAATTCATCCGGATTTCCTGAAAAGTAACAAGGGCAGGGGTCAAATGACACGCCGTCATGTTGTCGAACTGCAGCATGTGGCGGCGTGGGGGTTTATACGGTCCAGGATTTCTTCCCCAAGCACGTTCAAACACTTGCCAAAGCCATTGGAGCAAGCGTTTCAAAATGATGGCATTAATGACTGGTTTCATAAATATCAATGCTAATATACTCCAATGAGAGGAGCGGGAAACCTGCATCACTGAAACTGTATCATCTATGAGGCGTACTATAGTTAAACAAGATTAAGATTTAAGATATTTTATCAGTCATGCAGAATAATTGGATGATCGGGAATCGTGCAAAGTGAGGCCTATATAAGAGTAACAATAAGTAGTATACAAAATTATTTCAAATATATTAGATGTGTAAAAGGAGTGAACAGAATATAAACAGTACTAACCGGCTAAAAAATGCATCGTATTTGTATTATGTATATGTATTATATACAAATAATAGTCTGTGTGAAAGACTTTCTGTTTTGTTGAGACATTATTCTAAGAAACAAACAAAAAAAGAAATGCTGTTTTTTTTGTTTTACTTTTTTTGTTTGCAGATTCTCAAATGGTAACAGTGTGGTCTGTGAAAACCGAATACAATATTTATGCCTTGCTTATTTCATTCTGGCCGACAACAAATTATCGTACAAACAACTGCAGTTTAATTGTCTATTATATTCCGTCTTGCCAATTATATCAGTATAATGTTAAAGTAACTGTAAAAATGCACAACGGTCGAAAATAAAGCGCACTCTGGAAATGCATGTAATATAAGTCTGATATTTCGACTGGCAAAAAAAAGGGAGAAACAATAATTTCAATATGCAGTTACATAGACAATCCGGCATCCAAACACATGTTTGCAAATAAATGAGCGTAGCGATCCATGAGTTCAAAACCTGCTAGATTTCTGTTACTTGACTAAAATACCTACAAATGGTGCACATGTGAGAATAGCGATTAAACTAAGACGTTGATTTGGAAACCCGACAAACAAATAAACAGCGCTGAGACGTTCCGCTTAACAGATTACATGTACACGTTACATTTCTACGGAAACATGATCCGATTTAGCAAACACATTCTTTACAGTCTTGCACACAAACACACGCATACACAGTACGCACAATATAAGGTGTGCAAAATCAGATAAACGTTGAAACATATACAAGAACTGTGTAATGTTAATCAGGTGTGTAGGAGTTGTGCAAACAAGTCCATGGTCTGGTATTAGGTGTTGGTCTGGTTGAGAGCCTGAATGGCGTGCAGAAAGATGCTCCTCCTTATTCTCTCAGTGTGAGCTTTTGGGCAACGGAAGCACTTCCACGACTGCAACAGATAGAAGGGGTCTTTTGTTCGCAAAGATGAGGTCCTTCACTGTTACCTTGGCCTTTGTCCAGCACCGCTTGCTATAGATAGACTGCAGGTCAGAGAGCGAAGTGCGGATGGTATTCTCATCTGATCACATCAACCCTGTGTAGGGCGCATCTCTTTTGCTTGGTGCCTTTCCTAATTCAGAATGTGATGCTTGTCGTTAGGAAGCAGTTTAAAGTCCATGCAGCACGTATATAGGTAAAAGATGCTGCTAGGCTTTCTACTGTTACTGTCAATATGTAGAGACCTTGACGGAAACCGTTCACTTTCTCTCTCCCTGGAGGTTTGTTGATCGTAAGCAGGCACTAGCTATTTGTGCTTTCTACTATCAACTCCTCATCTTGCTGATGTTCAGGAGGAGATTGTTCTCCTAGCACCAGGTTTTTAATCTGCTCTAGGTAGGCCGTTCATGTCGTTATCCGAGATCAGGCGCAATACAACAGGCACAAGTAAATACAAAATCCATTTCTCTGCCTTTCTGATTCAGCATGGTCTCTGGTCAATTTCGATGGTTGGTGACAATAAGGATGGCAGCTCAATGAAAACGCTTGGCTCTGATAACTGCCCTCATCGACCAGCTTCTCATTAAGAAGACACATTGACAATCAGTGCTGTCACTGCCCTGACCATCCTGTTACCTGCAAGATGGGTTTTGGACCCTCCCTCCCCCCTAAAAAAAGTTGAAGCAAATCATTTAAAGCATGATATTAGGTGACCAGAAAAAAAAAACTAATCTGGGTTTAATAATAATATCATGGAAGCGTTTCATTTGCATTGTCAAACGGACGTTTTCCAAATAGCGCACAATTACAGTGAAACCGACAAGCAAATTAAAGACAGCACGCTAAATTCAGAGCCACAATGACGGGGTTAATCTGTGATAATGGCCATTCATCATGGACAGAAAAGACCGCGATGGCTTTGTAAAAGGCTTTGTATATATATCCGCCGTTATGCGCTGTTTTTATACCTAAAATCGTCCTGACTGATTTACTATTCCAGATTAATCTGGGTTTATGTATCCCTTAAAGTAGGTTTTCTTCATAAATATAATCACGCTGTATTAATATTAGGTTCATTATTTAGATGTTTTTCTATTTATCAGAGTCATTAAACTTAAATGTTGATACCAATATGCTGACATTTTCACTACTATAATTAAAAGATACATATCAAATATCCAAAATGGTTACCCTTCAGAATCCTATGGGGCTCCCAGGTGCCACTTTAAAGTACATACATACAGTAGTGATATACACTACATAGCTGCATCTTGTGCTGACATTTATACATGTAATGACTGACTAGAGAATAAAGACTGTAAATGGGATCTATGAATATTGGGTCAATCTCTGTTCCCATTACTTATAAACACTTCCCAGTGGACATTTGTAATTAAATGGATGTCATGGTCTTTGCAAATGGCAGTTAATAGAATTTGAACTAAGGACAGATACAAGAGGGAGCTGTATTTGCCCACGCAGACATAGTTTACAGTACTGCTGTGTGCTACAAAAGAAAGTGTAGAAGCAGCAAAAAGTTGAAAAAGAAGTCATTGATCAGGGCCTCTTTATTTGTTTGTTTCCTTTGTTAGCGTGCATAATTTCATTAGAACTTCTTTGAAAAGTTTGTTGTAGCCTGTCTAGGTGATATATAGCTGGACTAATTTAAGAACGCACAGTAATTTTGACCTTTAAGCCCGGGGTAGAAAAATATAGTGGTTAGTTTAAAAGGCAAAACATGATTTAATTCATTAAACAGTGCATCCCCCTGTTGTATACGTGCATCATTAGATTATAATTGGGCGAGGTTCATAATGTTCGCAGTAATCTTGCACAGCGTACGATTATATATTTGTACATTTACATTTACATCTGCAGCATTTGGAAGACGCCCTTATGCAGAGCGACTTACAACTGAGCAATTGAGGGTTAAGGGCCTTGCTCAAGGGCCCACTTGTGGAAGATTGGTGGTGGTGGGGTTTGAACCCGTGATCTTCTGGTCCAGAGTCCAACACCTTAACCGCTGGGCTACCACCTCCCTACAATACATTATATAATACAATAATATATATATATATATATATATATATTATATATATATATATATAATATATATAAATTCATTCATCCGCTTTATCCGATCTTCCCTTGGGTCATGGGGAGCCTGTGCCTATCTTAGGCGTGCATATATATATATATATATATATATATATATATATATATATATATATATATTGCATTCAGCAGTATGACAGACAAATGTTTATGATTTATGTGTATTACATGTCGGGGCACGGTGGCTTAGTGGTTAGCACTTTCGCCTCACACCGCCAGGGTCCGGGTTCGATTCCCGTTTCGGCCATGTGTGTGTGGAGTTTGTGCATGTTCTCCCCGTGCCTCAGGGGGTTTTTCTCCGGGTTCTCCGGTTTCCTCCCGGTCCAAAAACATGCACGGTAGGTTGATTGGCACCTGGAAAATTGTCCCTAGTGTATGAATGTGTGTGTGAGTGTGTGTGTGTGTGTGTGCCCTGTGATGGGTTGGCATTCCATCCAGGGTGTATCCTGCCTTAATGCCCATAGACGCCTGAGATAGGCACAGGCTCCCCGTGACCCGAGGATATTGGATAGAGCGGTAGAAAATGAATGAATGAATGAATGTATTACATGTTGGCTGAGCTTCAACAAAAAGACTGGCATTAAAATTATTATACAGAGCAAAGGATATATAAGCAAGGAAAGGGTCATGATCATAGCTTTCACTTAGTGACATAGTCGAAAATACACTCAAATGAACCATGTCGTCCCTTTTAAGGTCAGCATTAAATATATAATCTGTTATGGGTCCATAAAGTCCATGAAAAGTTCTTTTTTGACGACGCACGATCTCAAAGTACAATTCTTTCACATGTGAAGTAGAATAAAACAAGGCATGGAAAAATCTGTAAATATGATTACAATGGGTTAAAATAAACAACATTGTGAGTGTGTTATTTATTTCACAATTATGTATGACAAACCATGTGCACATGAAGGTCGTCGTATTGTATCTTGTTGCTTAAGTAAGTTGCATGCACTCATGTGGCTCATAATACACACATGAATAGCTCAAAATACATAAACTAAACTGCACAGTAAAAGAATGTAGGATGAATCACTAGAATGGCAAGACGATGAGTGTTATTCATTCTGTCTAGACTGGACTCTGTTACTAGACTTATTCTTTCAATACTTGTCATCTTTTCATTCATATAACACTGTCATTTTTTTGTTTTTATTTGTATGTTGTCGCTTTATATTCTGTTTATCTTTGTCAGTCGTCTAGATGCATGTATCATCCCCATACATATTAGCTTAATATTGTTTATATTTTATTTGTACAATTACATCGTATGTACAAGCCCCAAATGTATTAGGGTTTGGGTTTGACAAAACCTTCAATGAGCTAAGAGGTATCATTATCTTCAGAGATAACCTCACTCTGTGATTTGCCGAAAGGCTAAGATTTCTTTTAGGAGCCAATTCAGTGAAGGCGCTCGTACATCACGGGCGAAAAGTCAATTCTTCCTGAAAGCAGACAAATAAGAATTGGTGTGACTGTAGTCTTAAATGAGGGGCATCTGCAGTGCATGTGTTTTGTGTACGTGCTGCCTTAAATTCGAAAGTGAATTTCACGCCGTAAACGTTGACAAAGGATATCGCAACAAGCTAGAGAGTGAGAGAGAGAGAGAGAGAGTATGTGTGTGGTGCAAAGAGAAAGAGATGAGTGGACAGAAGGATCGAGTGGGAGGAGGGTGGAGATTCGGCGTACGTGCGCTATGCAGTGAAGATGCCAGCAGCGTGGTCCAATTCAATTTAGTAGATCAAAACAAACGTTGTGCTCTTTGAAGACACCGGGCACGAGGGCATCCAATTAGTGAATGACTTGCATTTGATCTGTCTTTGCAACTTGGAAGAACATGGTTAAAACTGTTCTTGCAGCATGCACAGACTTGCTTGGCGTTACATAACTTGCTTACACCAGCCAGTGCCAACCTAATTTGCTGGGAATTATATCGCATTGTTTGTTCATGTGCTACTCTGGACCCTGTTGTGGCGGCAGTGCTGGGAAGGTTACTTTGGAAATGTAATAGGTTACAAATGACCCTATTCGAATGTAACAAGTAGTGTAACTTTTCAATGGCTTTATAAAAGTAACTGATTGCATTTCATTTATCCTCTAGGTGGCACTTTAATAACACATTTAGTAACAATTTATTAACATTAAACCAATTAATTTGCTAATTAATTTAGTAACAATATTGCACGGTGGTTTAGTGGGTAGCAGGTTCGCCTCACACCGCCAGGGTCCGGGTTCGATTCCCGTCTCGGCCATGTGTGTGTGGAGTTTGCATGTTCTCCCCGTGCCTCAGGGGAGGTTTTTCTCCGGGTTCTCCGGTTTCCTCCCGGTTCAAAAACATGCACAGTAGGTTGATTGGTACCTTGGAAAATTGTCCCTAGTGTATGAATGTGTGAGAGTGTGTGTGTGTCCTGCGATGGGTTGGCATTCCATCCAGGGTGTATCCTGCCTTAATGACCATAGACGCCTGAGATAGGCACAGGCTCCCTGTGACCCGAGGGAAGATCGGATACAGCGGTAGAAGATGAATGAATGAATGAATTTAGTAACAATATACATTTATTTAGTAACTAAATTACGTAACGCCATTACATGTTACTAGTAACTCCGCAACACTGTGTAATGAGTGCATCGTGTTCGAGTTGTCCTGTTTGGTCTCCCACTACACACGCGCCGCTTGTGGAAATGAAGCGGAAGTTTCCTCTGTTTTGTTCAATGGGGGAATTAGTACCAAACTAAAATCCGAAGCCGGGACTGACTTGCATTGATCAGAATCTCAAGTGAATCAATGTTCCTTGTATCGGATTAGAGGAGGCCTGTGTGTCTCTAAACGTCTTATTACTATCTGAGTTATACATTAAGATTCACATTGATGAGTTGTAAAAGCATTGACGATCTAAAACAAAAAGAACAGAACTGGCACAACTTTATATCACATAGCAGTTCATCAATGATGCACAAAGATTAAAAAATAAAATACCCACAAGCCCTTGCTTGGTGAGTGAGATATATTAAACAATTGATGCTATAGTGTCGTTCTGTCTTACAGTTCATGTATGGGGCATGTTATCATTTTTAACTATTTTTTTTTTCAGTGTAACATTTGTTCAGCAGTTTTAAAGTGCATTGTTTGTCTTGTTTATTTTTGGCTCTTTGGGAGATGAATTAATAAGAAAGCACCTTTTAAATCAGATTATTTCATGTTTCTTGGGCCTTGGTAATTATTGTTAACAATAATGATTTACATTTTTTTGCTATATTTGTAGTTCATTCATTCATTCATCTTCTACCGCTTTATCCGATCTTCCTCGGATCACGGGGGGTCACGGGGAGTCTGTGCCTATCTCAGGCGTTTATGGGCATTAAGGCAGGATACACCCTGGATGGAATGGCAACCCATCGCAGGGCACACACACACACACACACACACACACACACACATTCATACACTAGGGACAATTTTCCAAGGTGCCAATCAACCTACCGTGCATGTTTTTGGACCGGGGGAAATCGGAGAACCCGGAGCAAAACCCCCTGAGGCACGGGGAGAACATGCACACTCCACACACACATGGCCGAGACGGGAATCGAACCCGGATCCTGGCTGTGTGAGGCGAACGTGCTAACCACTACGCCACCATGACCCTTATATTTGTAGTTTAATTTGCTTATTATTTTGTAATATGGTTAAAAATATAATTATTTTATAATTATGATATTATTAATGTCGAATTGTTTTTCACAGCCTTATTTTACATTATATTATTTTTAAATCATTATTATTATTATTATTATTATTATTTTTGTTATATTTATGGGGCATGTTTTTCTTTTTTCTTTTCTTTTTTTTTCTTTTCACTGTAACATTTGTACAGCATTTTCTAAGTCCATCAAGGTCAGTTAAGTTTTTGGCTTTCTGGAGGAGAAATTAATAACGATGCAGTTTAGATCAAGAGATGTCATGAAAGCTCGTTTTAAATCAGATTATTTCATATTTTCTTGCACCTTGTTAATTGGTCACAGTAATGCTTTACATTTTTGTTTCATTTGTAGATGAATTTGGTTAATTATTTTGTAATAGGGTAAAAAGAAAAACCAGTAATTATTACATCTTGTTATGTTTAATTGTTTTTCATAGACTTATTTTATATTATATAATTTTAAAAAAAGTATTATTATTATGATTATTATTATTTTTTGTTATAGCAGTTCACATATTCTGGGCAAATACTTTCAAATATATATCTATATGCCTCATTGGTCTCCTATGCTAAATTACACCACAGTCCCTATCTAAATACCCCTCAGCCCTTTGCTATAATGGGATGAATTAAGAGCCAATTGTGACTCTTTGGAAGAGAAGCCTGTGGACGTCTGCCTGCAGCCGTAAAGGAGATGAGTGCCCACACATAAAAGTGGCAGATTAGATTAAACACAGACGGCTCAGTGTGATGTGTGGGATGACTTTGACCCCCTTCTGAGTTCAGCCTCTTGCCCTCTGCTCTGCCAATGGGCCTCTTGCCTCTCATTCCTGCCACCAAATAAAATGCATTCACTCAGGAGGGCTTCGGCTCATGCAGCCTGCTCAAATGGAACTGCCACACTGTTTTGATTAAGGATGTCGATTTGAAGCTGTAATTGCCACTGCGCCTCATTGTGTGAAAGTCGTTTGCAGAGGGTAGGAAAAGCATATTGTATTGCGTGGCAACCGATGAGCACTGATTAAATGGTATTGTGTGTATTTGTGGGTTTCTCACAGCTGTGCTTTATAAGTACCATGTAAATAATAGTCTTAAAAAGCAGAACAAAAATTATCGGTACAATGAACGTTTTATCGTCAGACAAAAATACCTGTTGTATTATATTGCTGTGCAATCATGCAATCAGGATATTTAGCATTAATAAATGGTATTATTGTTCACAATGTGGAGGCCACAGTCGTGAATATGGATTTTAGATATGAACATGGAATTTGTGTTTTTTTTTTTTTTTTTTTTTTAGATCATTACAATGAAAGGAAATCCGACCTAACATTAAGAATGCTAAAATGAAAAAAAATTAAGGGTTTTTCTTTTGTTGTTGTTGTTGTTATAAAAGTACATTATTCATATTGCTGTACAATAAGTGTAGTGATTTTCGCACACGTTCATTGGTGAAAAGTATGCGGATATCTGATTAACTCGGACATGCAGATCATCCCAAAACCTTTTATTCCTTTTATACCTAAATATTCTCATCAGTGATTCCATTTGTGTGGGACGAGCACATTACTATAAACTTGTGAAATCAACGTGACTGCTTCTGTCAGAGCTGTGTTGTTTTTCGAAAGTCCATCCACGCCGTCTTATCGGTCGGAATCAGAAATTCAACAGTGATTTGGCACAAGTAAACATTTGTACGCATTAATTCTGTCAAGCTTCTGTGTCTTTGTGTGTGTATGCGTGTTTGCACAGTGGATTAGGTGGTTACACGTGAATAAGAATAATGTTGAAATGATTAACCTTTTTTTTTTTTTTTTTTTTTTTTTTTTTAGCTCAGCTGCTGCTGGTTGTTAGCTCACCCTGTTTGATTCATTCAGTTACGCTGCACCAAAAGTATCTAGTGTTTACAAAATACTTGAGAGAATCTTTGTTTCTCTCCATGTCATCTTTTTTAATGACTGCTGATTTTACAAACATCATGTAGGGAATGAAACGAAGGACAGTAGAGTCGCTGGACTGTATTGAACAGAATTATTAGCTGTAAAACTGTAAAATATTACCTTCTGTTTTATATATATATATATATATATATATATATATTATATATATATATATATATATATATATATATATATATATATATATATTTGTGTGTGTGTTCATTCTGCAAAATTGTGTCAAAATGGCAACCATCTTCTTCCTGTGATGTTCGCTCAATTCAAATAGCTCACTGCTGCATGTATGTCAAGTGTGTTTCATCCGTCTCTGTGGAAGATCTGGCCACTTTAAACACAGAATTTCACAGTTGGTTTTGTTTGTCGCACCCTTGTTGTGCTATCTATGATGAAATTTTTGAAGCTTTTGATGTATATATACAAATATATATATATATATATATCATAGATATAGAGATATATAGAGAGATAGAGAGAGAGATATATATATATATCTTATATATATATATATATATATTTTTCTTCTCTGTCTGTTGTCCATATATATAATAGATATATATATACATATATATACATCTGCTCCTTCACTCTGCGTTGTGTTGGGAATGACTGAAACCTGGACAGAAAGAACAAAAAACAACAAATGAATAAAGAAACTTCAGTGCATTCAATCATGCTTCCTAAATTTCCCCGAATTACACCTACTAGCTGCGCATTCACAACAGGTATGAGCTCCTCACTATATTACTGTATATTACCATATGGAACCTAAAGGAAGCTAATTTTTCTTTTGTGAATGCAATGCGCTTCCGTATAACCTAAAAGTATCACCAGTTTATATGGAAAACAACTAGAACATAATTCTTAAAGGAGCCACGTCCAAATATTCAACAATTAAACGACCATTAAAAAGTAACACTGAAATGACCAAGAAATGAGTCAATTAACAATAAATTAACATTAAAAAAAAACGAATAATTTCCAGAGTAGTAAAATAAATATTAAATAATCAATAATTTCATTAAAGGGTGAGATTTTGAGAGAAATGTATATATAATTATAACATCTGTTACAGTTAGAGTTTAGAGTATTAGAAACATGAAAAGTATTTATTTATGCTACAATCAAAACGTGCTACTAATGTACAATTAATCATGAGTGAGTCACAACAAATCACAATAAAATATTTTAATTGTATATATATATATATATATAAATATATAATGTATATATCTTAATAATATTAATAATAAGATAATTCAACACTTTTTTTGCCACATCACTACAACAGTTTGGCCTTCAACAGTTAAGCTATATGTTTCACACATGTCAAAAACTGTTTTTAATAAATTCAAGAAACCTGGAGCTTTTTTCTTATACTTGTTTCTATACATAATAATGGGCAAAATGTAAAGTTTTTAATGATCCTAACATGAAACCAATGGTTTGGATATACAAATAAATAAACAAACAAACACCTGAGACTCTCCTGTGGTACCATAAGCCTTCCCGTAGAGAATGGGTTGTGGGGGGGGGGGGGGGGGGGGGGGGGGGGGTCGCATGCAAGGAAATTCACTTACGGTCTTACAGTAAAGAACACTGACTCTGACTTCTTTAAAACACTGACTATATACATGTAGGATTATACATGTAATGAAATCAAATGGAAATTTGTCAATTTGATGACTTTTATAACTAATTAAGGCATCATATTTTACCTATTTCCTCTCTAATTTAGTCTAAGCGGTTTTATGCTAGAAATATACACTTAAATATTAAGTATATTGAACGCAATTTAGTGAAAAAAAAATTCATTTTTAATAAAGCGCTGATTTCTTCCTGTACTCACAAGTGCACTATTTCATCATCCTGTACTTCAAATTGACCACTCAGAGGTTTTCAATTTCTTAAATAGTACATAATTTTTTATTCCATCACATGAATTACAGTCTGCGCACAAATTCGATGGCAGTAATCAGATTAGTGTCCGAAGACATTTTTGTGAACATGTTTGTAGAGATCTTATAATATAATTTTCTTTTTTTCCATTGGACTGCAGACATTCTGATTTATGATGTATTATTTTGTGTTTTGTGGACCAGACAGTAAGGTTAGGGGACAGCAAAAAGACAAGACACATATAGAGCCCAGACGAAAAAAAAAAGCGAAAAAACTATGCTTCAGGGAAGGATGTGGAGCGAAACCACTCCAAATCCAAGTGAAATCATTCATTCCAGGCTGTCAGTCATGGACAGATAGAATGTCTAGTTCAAGGCTAAAGCCATCAATCACATCAGGTGCTTCTCCCATCATAAGGAGTCACATCTGCAGATACTAAATGACCTCATACAGGGAAGTATTAATTGTACCTGCTGAAGCAACTGCTGAGTAGCCAAAATAAAATCTCTCTGGCCACCGCGAGTATTTCATCATAGATTCTACACGTCCCTGAAACGGTATTGGTTTTATGAACACCATTATTTCAAATGAAGAGCTTTGATTTACATTTTAATACATTGTCACACGTTGGTTTGCAAACTTGACCTGATTTCCATCTTATGTGGGTAACACATTTTTAGACAGTTTTTTTTTTCATGATAGGCACGGATCTAACACACATGTAGTTCTTTCCCAAACGATTGCATCTCATATGATTGGAGGGGGTGTAGCTCAGTATCTAAGGTGCTGGGCTGCTGATCGGAAGGTCGGGGTTCGAGCCCCGGTATCGCCAAACTGCCAGCACTAGCTGCTTGAGCAAGACCCTTAACCCTCTGTGCTCCAAGGGCGCTGTATCATGGCTGACCCTGCGCTCTGACCCCTGCTTCCAAACGAGCTGGGATATGTGAAGAAATAATTTACCTGTGCTGTAATGTATATGTGACAAATAAAGGCTATTTTATTATTCAAAGGTCTTTACAAACGTTTGTTTGAAACATCTTGAGATGCGGAGGAATTAGAATTTTCCTGTAACCCGAAACTAAAAACTCTCCTGCTCCACCGTCATTGACAATGCTCCTCTACACAAAACGAGTTCCATGGAGACCTGGCTTTGCCAAGGTTGGTGTAAAAGAACTCAAATATTCTGCACAGAGCCCTGACCTCAAGCCTATTGAACACCTGTTGGAACGAAATGAAACATGACCTGCACGGCAATCCTCCTCATCCAACATCAGTACATGACCTCATTTATGCCCTTGTGGCTGAATGGGCAAATTCCTCCAGCAATGGTGTAAAATCGAGTGAGAAGCCGAGAAGCAGAGAACACATTCGACACGATCTCTTAATGTCACTTTTTGATGCACTGGGTACCCCTTTTATCAGTGTGAAGGCATTCCA
Source organism: Kryptopterus vitreolus (assembly GCA_030449085.1). NCBI lineage: Eukaryota > Metazoa > Chordata > Actinopteri > Siluriformes > Siluridae > Kryptopterus > Kryptopterus vitreolus. The sequence continues at coordinate 10,087,670 of JACRUU010000002.1, read as the reverse complement.
ACAGGGACAGGGACTCCCATATACTTCTATAAAACTCTGCAAATTTGAAATTTGAAGTGTGTATGGAACGCAGACTACCCTTAGGTCATATTTGTTTAGCTCGCCAGTTGATTATTGATTTTAAAATTCTCTTGCGTTCTGTGTCTCACTCCCAGCTAACCCTAACCCGTTCTCCTTAACCCCTTGTAGACGATTGTCGCGAAATCGCATCAAACTGCTTCCAGCACGAACACAGCCAAATAAATGTATGTGTTACTCCAATGCCGATTGATGCGTATTTGACACATACCATAGATCATATCGGGGGCACTAATTGTGCAGTTATAGCATCTGCTTGAAAGAATACACTTTTTTATGTAATTGTAGCTAAATTCAGGCAACAAGGGGTTAACCTTAACCCTGGACATTTAAAAAAATGACACCATCAAAACGTGACACCAAGGGATCCTAAAAAACACATCCAAACAGTATGAGCATAGCAGTGACCGAAGGTGTTGAACAATAATGCCTAAGTATGTGTAGAGATATTCAAAGCTATAAATGCCAAAGTACACCATTGTCATAATTAACAAACGATTAACCATTTACATTTATGGCATTTGGCAGACGCCCTTATCCAAAGCGACTTACAACTGAGCAATTGAGGGTTAAGAGCCTTGCTCAAGGGCCCCCTCGTGGTAGCTTGGTGGTTGTGGGGTTTGAACCTGCGATCTTCTGGTCCAGAGGCCAACGCCTTACGACTAAGCCCCCACCTCCCCAAGGAGGTTAAACGGAAGGGTCTTCCTGAAAATTATGAAAAACAACAACATTGGAACAGTTGTTTTTTTTGTTAAACCAATCTCATATGATCAGAGTATGGTTGACTTAGAAAAAAGAGCATTTTCCCTTTTTTTTCATTATTAGTTAAATTGTCTCATAAATAATTAATAGGTGGTATCTGAGGTTTTTCAAGAATAGCTCTGTTTATAAGAAAGTGCTTAATTTGCCTAAGTTTACACTCTATCACTATCGATGTAGTCCCCTTGCACAGCAGTACTCAGCTCTCAGCATTCGTACCACTTCTGGAATGTGTCCTTTTCGAAGTGTCTCAAGCACCTTCTACGATTCGCTCTGGATCTCTGTAATGGTGTCAAAACAGCAATTTTTGAGCTGGATCTTCATCTTCGGGAAAAGGGCGAAGTCTGGAGGATCCAAGTGGCGTCTTGGGTGGGTGCGGAAGTGAAATCATGTCGTTTCTGGTGATAAACACACATATAAAAAGCACACGATAGCAGTTGTGGTAATGCACTTGGTGAGAATAGCACCAGTTGCACTGTTCAGTGTTGACACTAGGCGCGTTCCCATTACAAATGTGCACAAAACTTTTGCGATATTTTCTAAATGTCAATAAAAAAAACTTTTGCAAAATGACTGTGTTTCCATTGACCATATAAGGCGACCTAGTGCTGTTTGCACCAGGTTGCGCACGATGCACTTTATGTAGCTAGGACAAACTTAGTCTCGTCCTCAGCATTGTGTTCTTGTGTTTGTGTTATATGTTGTTTTGTGTAGCACCAGGGTCCTGGAGAAACGTTCTCATTTCACTGTGTACTGCGTCAGGTATATGTGGTTGAAATGACAATAAAACCTCTTGACTTGACTTGACTAAGACTCGTCTTTAAGTCATTAAAAAAGTAGACTTAGTAAATGTATATGCAGGCTTACTTTCATTAGCCGCTTTTATTTTTTATCGGCGCGTTATACAAGTATTAATAGGAAGGTAATCTCCCTTTACTTGGGAGCGGCTATGTATGCGCTTGACTTGTGGATTCAGAATTTCCAGATGAACGGATTCACTTTTTTTGAGCTGTGCAGTGCATTAGGCCTTCTTGTAGCACCTGCAGCATCATGCCCAAGGCAAGGCAAGGTATATCGTGTGACCGGGAGAAAAAAGTTTCCATTACAGTTTTGCCAATTGTTCCTTTTTCACATCGTCTAAAACACCACCTCATGCACCACCTCATTTGCGATACATGTGTGCTTTTGCGAATTTTTACATCAGGCATATTTTCAATTCGCCATTTAGATTTGTACATTTTGAAGGGTATTGGAAATTCGCTTACAGATACTTACGAAGGGTGGTGCTTACTGTGACTGTGCATGGAGCCTTGTGCTCCCATCTGTAGGAGTATTACAAAACGAGTCTCGAAACATTTTCTACTCCGTCATATAGGCAGTATGAAAGAAATGAAATAAAATTCCCCCATGACCCCCCCCCAAATGAATTACAGGGCAGTGGTTTTTAGTTATACAATTATTTATTTTTTTCTTTATTTTCCATGTAAAGTGCATTGCAAACACATCCAAAACCTTAAATATTCCCACATTTTATCACTTTATACCCACAAACTTAAATGTATTGTGTTGGGAGTTTATATGATGGACCAACACGGAGTATTACAGAATTGTGAAGTGCAAGAGAAAACATACATGATAAAAAAAGGGTGAAAAGTGGTAGAATGTGCATATGTATTCAGCCTTCAGCTTTTACTCTGCTACCCCTAAATAAAAGCCAGTGAAAGCAACTGTCTTCAGAAGTCACCTAATTCGTAAATAGAGTCTACCTGTGTGTACTTAAATCCCAGTATAATTAGAGCTGTTCTGTGAAGAACTCAGAGGTTTGTTAGAGAACATTAGCGAGCAAACTGCATCTTGAAGACTAAAGAACACTTTATTCCTGACCAGACAGAAAGTTGTAAAGAAGTTTGAAGCAGGGTTAGGTTATAAAAACATATTCCAAGCTTTAAACATCTCACAGAGCACCATCATGTCTCCATCATATATGGAAAGAATATGGTACAACTGCTAACCTACCAAGACATGACCACCCACCCAAACTGACTGGCTGAGCAAGGAAAGCATTGAACCAAGAAGCAGCCAGAAGGCCCAGGGTAACTCCACAGTGATCCACAGATCAGGTGGGAAACTAGATCAGGTGGGAAAGCCTGACCTGAGTGCACAACTAATTATTGTGCACTCCACCAATATGGTTATTATGGAAGAGTGGCAACAAGGAAGCCATGTTTGACAAATAGAATACAACGTCCTGTTTGCAGTTTACCACAAGCCATGTAGGGGAAACGTGGCAGAAGGTGCTGTGGCCAGATGAACTTTCACATGCATTTCTAATGTGCTAATGTTCTCTAACAAATCTCTGAGTTCTTCACAGAACAGCTCTAATTATACTCTAATTACGAATTAGGTGACTTCTGAAGACAGTTGCTTGCACTGGATTTTATTTAGGGGTAGCAGAGTAAAAGCTGAAGGCTGAATACATATGCACATTCTACCACTTTTCGAACTTTTTTTAATCATGTATGTTTTCTCTTGCACTTCTCTCACAATTCTGTAATACTCTGTGTTGGTCCATCATATAAACTCCCAACACAATACATTTAAGTTTGTGGTTATAAAGTGATAAATGTAGGAATATTTAATGAAACATGGTGGTGGCAGCAACATGCTGTGGGGATGCTTTTCTTCAGCAGAGACAGGTAAGCTGCTTAATTTGATGGATGGAGCTAAATGCAGGCTAGAAGAAAACCTATTAGAGGCTGCAAAAGGACTTGAGACTGATGTGAAGGTTCATCTTCAATCAGGATAACATCCCTAAACATACAGAAAAAGTCATAAAAAAAAGTCCAGACCCAAATCCTGATGGGAATCTTTGGCAAGGCTCGAAAATTGCTGTTCCCAGACGTTCTCCATCCAATCTGATATAAGTAGAGCTTTTGCAAAGAAGAATAGGCAAAAATTGCAGTCTCTAGATGCTCAAAGTCGGTAGAGACATACCCAAAAAGACCTGCGACTGTAATTGCACTGAAAGGTGGTTCAATAAAGCATTGACTCAGGGGGCTGAATACATATGCACGCTTCACTTTTCAGATTTCAATTTATAATATTATGTATGATTTTCCTTCCAGGTCACACTTATGTGATACTTTGTGTTGGCCTATCACATAGAATACCAATAAAATACATATAAGTGTATTAAATAAATGTGGAAATATTCAAGGGGTAGGAATACTTTTGCAATGCACTGTATCCACTCCGAGCCAACCTGCAGCCCACACTTTTGTAACCTCTGATCTCTGAAAAAGCATAGCACAGATTTTTTTGGTTTTAATATTTTTGTTTTGCCCACATTCAAGTCAGCACCTCCTCCGAGAGCACACATCGAGCTTTAAATCGGCATGGAAATTAGTTTGATATACTGAGAAATGGATGTTTCATTTGGATACTTTAAAAACACTCATGAGACGCTTCGAAAACCAAGTAGCTGGTTGATTCCCTTTGAACACAACTACATTTCATCAGTATTTCCAGATGTGCTAAAACCACATGACCTACAGGCCGGAAGACTGTGATAGGATTGTTAGCAATTATATTTACGCATGTCTTTTTCTAGTACTTGAGACAAAATAAGAGTGAGCGAGTGAGTTTGTAAACCACTCAAAGACCCACTGGACGAAACTTTCCCTCTGCAAAATATTACAATCTCCCTGAGATGCTGAGAGATGACATTCTTGTCTTTCCTTCTTGTACGTGAACTCTTCATACCCTATGAAAAAAAAAATCGATTATATTTTGAGTCCAACCATAAAGTGAAGCCCGGCTTTTAAATAATGCAAGACATGCACTTTCTTAGAATATCAAGTTAAAAGAACAAAGAAACAAAAGCACCATCTTTTGATTCTGTGCTGAAAGTGAAAAGGAAGTGCTACAGCGAGTTGTGCTTGATTTATTTGTGCAATCATAAAGCTTGTGAATTTCATCTGGAAGTATTCTTTATAGGAACTTCCATTGCAAAAAAGAAATATGTGGAATGTGTGTTTATTTTAATGATCATTTATTTTTATTTAAAACATTTATTTTCATTTAATTAACATATGGTGGTAGCTCGGTGGTTAAGGTGTTTGGGCTCTGGACCGAAAGGTCCCAGGTTCAAGTCCCAGCACCGCCAAAGCGGCCACTAGTGAGCCCTTGAGCAAGGCCGTTAACCTCCAATTGCTCAGTCGGCCCAGGCATTAGGGATGCACAATGACAATACCTTCCTTGGACAGTATAAAATAGTGAGGGCTGCGTTATTAAGGGCTAAATTTATTTTTGTTTATTTCATTATACATCTACTGTCACTTTCACTAATTACCTTCATTACCCACAATGTTGTTTAACTGCCTCATGATAGATAGTAGAACCAGTGGGAATGTTTTTTTTTCTCTTCTTTCATTTCTTTTCCTTTTTTTCCTCTACTTAAATGGATCGATGCAGTCGTCCTTTTGTCCTCAGATTCGCCTAGCACGTTCATCTGTACACTTGTTTCGAATAATTCAGCTTCCGAGATTTAACGTTCTTTCGAATGAACGCTGTCATGCTTACAACATCAACACTATCATTCTTTGTCATCTCGGTAGAAGGCTAACTAGCAGCGCGGGTCTCTGTTGTAATTCAGACAGTAACAGCAGTGTTCCATCTCCGTTCCGTTCGAAAACACCCAGTCCAATGTCTGCACAAACGTCTAGACGAATGTGACGTTTGAATTCTTATGAACAAGACATTGATCAAAATAGTGAGTCGGAATAAAAGCTTTTACTTCTTTGGTTTTATGAGCGAACAGCGAAACCTGACCGTTATCACTTTTATTTGAGAAACCTTTTTTATCACCGCTGACCGGTTAACGCTTGACAATTTTACCGCCGACCTGGGGGGGTGGGGTGTACGTAGATTGTTTATATTGTCAAATATGTATTCGTATGCGACTTTATTAGCAGCTTCCTCGTAACATTGCACCAACAAACATAACATGAGTATAAAATCAAAGTCTCTAGTACCATCCTAAATAAATTATTTCAAAAAAATTCATGTGGAAAAATAAATAAATGACAATAACGGAGTGGCCGAGATGTAACCGAGACATTTTTCAAAATAAAAGATTTTTCAAAATGAAAGATCTCAGGTAATAAATAAAACGGAAATAATTAATGATTTTTTTGTGTGGCCCAGGACAAATTGATTCACAGACCACTATTGGACAAGCGGCCCGGGGGTTGAGGACCACTTCTTTATAACATCCACACATTACACAACTATTAATTTCTCACAGGAATGCTAAACGTTCGGCACCAGCGATCAAATCGGCACGATTAAACACGTCACAAATCTTCAACATCAGTGTCATGGGTAGATTTTTAGACATTTAGTGTGTCGTATTCCTATCTGTAACTTTCATGCTTAGATGAGAACCTTACCTGCAGTTCTACTCAAACTGTAGAGACCCGGCTCCCGCCCGATCCCGCAAGGTTCTGTCCCGCTCCAGAACCTTTTATCCAGCAGGCAATATTTACATTGCTCCCAACCTTATACCGGTCTATTGTTTATTTCCATTTTATATTGATATTCTTGTTTTTTTGCAGTAGATTCTTAACAGTTTATTTGTTTTTCAGTATTTTTTTATTCATAAATACATTTATATCATGTTTTAAGACCTTTTTGCTGGAGTCCGGCGTATAACCGTATTCTCCCGCAACCCGCACGCACTTGAATATATTCCTGCCCGCACCCTCGTTCATCCATCAGATCTTGCAGGTCTCTAATCTCAACCATACAATATGCATTTCTAATCTATATTTCAAGCAAAACCTTTTACTAGTCATTTTTAATTAAAGCTATGATTCGCTCGCCCACCCGGAAAGCATCCTAGTACTCAAAGCCTCAGTAAATTGAAGCAAGTATGCAAGATTTGTAAGCCATGTTGTACCCTGAAGACATGAACAAATGTGACAAGTATTCCCTTGTTCTATACCTGAGATAAAAAAAACAAACAAAAAAAAACAAAAGAAAAGAAAATCAGATCAATCACCAACATCTGTCTCTTCTTAGACATGCTGGAGTTAACAAGTCATTTGCTTCAAGATGTCTACATACAGAACGTATAACAATTCTCTGCCGCTTAGAGATTTATTACTTGAATCAACAGAAGATCAAGACACCAAAGTGCTAGTGAAATATGCACACACAAACACACACACACACACACACACACATACACACAGAAACACACACACGTCTGCAAGCTAGCAAAATTCATTAAGTTCATAGTTGTCAGGTGCCGCCAAGGAGCAAGTTATATGTCTGAGATTTCTGTGGAAGTGTTGCCAGTGTTATGAAGGATTGTCAGTGAGGGGGGAAAAAAACGTACACTTGAAGGCTTGAAGACACCCTGAACACTGGAAACAGGCTACTAAGGAGGTGCAAAGAGACAGAAAATATTGACAAGGGTAAAAATGTTCCGGTACTTTGAGCATAGCTTGCGATTCACGAATCATTTGGACGATTCCCGAAATGTACATTGAATTGCGCATGATCGTACAGTGAGAAAATAACAATGGGGGGAGGGGTAACGAGGCTATTTTAAAGCCTACCGTGGGCTGGAGTTTGCCAGTGCCAAGACAATGTACTTAACATTATAATTAAGTAAATCGTTTGCATTACTATTCTACGTTAGCACAAGCGAACATGACGAATCTAGACATATTGACACATTGACTGATGACGAGAGATAATTATATCGGTTATCGGTGCCGTTAAATGCGATTAAATGTACATCCTGATGTGTGATTATTCCGAAAACTGCTTAAGTGCATGCAAGAGTGTAATTAGCGCTTATCTCCCTGTTCTTAAAAGTGCAAATCCAGAGCTTGTTTGCCTCGAATCAGTCGCGATGTGAAATTTGCAGATGCACGCACATTTGTTTTATTCCACCGAGCCCTGAGGTCATTATGTGTGAATGAGAGTATGTTTAGCATATGTCTACTCAGCTCTGGTTCATCTGGTCCGAAGGTTGCTAAAGCCCTAGCGCTGCCATTATAACGAAACCCTTGCTCCATTTTCTACACACGGCAAGGAGAGCCATGTGACATGTATTTGGCGCTCGTCTTTTCATCTGTGCAGTTTAACAGTCGTTGAGATTGCTTTGTTTTTTTTTCCTCAAAGAGGGGTGAGGATTCACAAATATAGCAGCGAATAAAGGGACCAAAAGGCTAAATTTCATTGTAATGAAGTACAAATGCTACTCAACCACAGCCATTCATAAGCTCTACACCGCCTTCCACTTCCTTTTCTTCTTCGTTCTTTTAATCAGAATTGATGGCGTTCTTTTTTTCTGACATTAATTTAGAACTCAGACTTCAGAGCCTCATGCATTATGCAAAATGATCATGGGGCACCTTTTAAAAGAAGCTAATCTTGCTGAACACAAGGGAAGACAGGGTCTTCTGAATGAAGCAGCGCTATTGTAAAGGGCCAACAATCAGAATGGGTCCATCAAGAACATTCTGGGATTGGTGGCTCTGTAGACAGTGAGACATTTACATTTGAATGGCAAAAATAATATGTTTTGTTGTTGTGTATACAGGAGAGGGTTAGATTGCATTTCCTAAAACCGGTGGCCATTAGGTTTTTCTGTATTTGCTCGCAGATCATTTTGTACAGAAAATTGTGTTTGGTACTTCGATTTTAGTGTCTTCCAACTTGCTGGTAAAATGAACCGGCAACAGCGAGTTGTTTTACTCCCAACTGAACGTGAGGGATCCGGCTTGCAATTAGAAATCCATTAGACCGCAATTAGCTTCGAATTTATATCGGCGGTCCAGTTTAATGCACGCAATGTAACTGGAGAAATTGCAATGCAACGTTTACGAAGAAGTGGGAGAATTTATAGCGTAGAGATCACGTCCGTCCAATGTGCCTATATAGGTTTTACCCTATTTCTTATTCTCTTTTATTGTCTAGCCTTCACAAACCGTAACCTTACGACATTCATTTTGTAAAAGCTCCCTTTTCCTTTGTTCATTCATAGGAATTACCGGGGGACGGGTAAAGGTAATATGAGTGTGTTGCTCCAGCTTAAACTCAAAACCTAAAACCCTGCAGCACAAACAGCTATAATGCCCATGCAGGGCTAAAAGACCCGCAACCCATCAACTGTCCTTTGTACCTCTTCTGTATAACATGCGTCCCCCCCCCCCCCCCCCCCCCCGCCCTTCTTGAAGTTGTTTCTTTGATGAAGTACTTTTTGAATATTTGAAACTTCCTAAATAGCAGGAAAAAAGGGTTTTTGAGCTGCCATCTGTCGCTGTGACTGTTCTAATGAACCAGCGTTCTCTTCAGCTGTCAAGAAAGAAATGCCTTGTAGAAACGGCGTGATGTCTTTTCCTCTCCCTTGAACAGAAAAGGCTAGAGCCTTTGAAACGTTTACAGTCTGTACTGGTACTGTGACTTGCAAATGAGAATTTCCGAACAGGAGGATGAAGAGGATGAAGTGGGCTGAACTTGTGAAGGTGAAGGGTGCTGATGTAAGATGTATATGAATGACTGTTGGACCGATGGAAACTTGAGTGCCGCCTTTTGATGCTGTTGATGCTTTTTGGTCAATTCTAGATGGAGTTGATACCAGAGCCTGACCCAGATGATGAAGGAACTAAAATAAGTGTAAGTTGTTGTTTTGTTTTTTTTTTCATATTGATTCTAAAATGCAAAGGAATAAAAATTAAAGGTCGTCAGTAGATGCTATTTAAAACCGTCTCTCTCTGTCTCTCGCAGACAGTCAAGGTGCAAGGCAATGACATTTCCCACAAGCTTCAAATTGCACGAGTGAGCAAGAGCGATGAGGGTCTATACGAGTGCCGAGTCACCGACGCCAACTACGGAGAGCTGAAGGAGTACAAGGTCCAGGCCTACCTAAAGGTCAACGCGACGGTCCGTCGAGGACTCGTCAAGAAGACTTCACCTCTGCATCTGACCAATAAGAAACCTCGCAAGAGCAGCTCAGCTTTAGGCCAAGACAGCAACGGTATGAACTCAGACCAGCACTCCCAGTCATCCTCTACCTCGCAGGCATCACAGTCCAAAACAGTCAAACACAGCGCTGGATCAGGTAAGAGTGGCTCCCGGGACAGCTTTTGCTTTCACTGTTTGTTTTACTTATTTCTTGCTTGTCTAAACACACCAAGAATGCATTACCAGTTTTTTTTTCCATTAACAAATCCAGTATATGGGTAGTTTAGTGGTTAGCATGTTCGCCTCACATCTCCAGGGTCGGTGTTCGATTCCCGTCCATGTGTGTGTGGAGTTTGCATGTTCTCAGGGGGGTTTTCTCCGGGTTCTGCAGTTTACTCCCGGTCCAAAACATGCACAGTAGGTTGATTGGCACCGTGGAAAATTGTCCCTAGTGTATGAATGTGTGTGTGTGCCCTTTGATGGGTTGGCATTCCATCCAGGGTGTATCCTGCCTTAATGCCCATAGACGCCTGCAATAGGCACAGACTCCCTGTGACCCGAGGGAAGATCAGATAAAGCAGTAGAAGATGAATGAATGAATGGATGAATGAAATCCAGTATTACTGAAAGTGGTACTGCTCAATAACACTATATTTTACTCTTCGTTCCAGCCTTAAAAGCTATTGTTTAATCGCCCAATACTAAATAATCAGGTATTAAACAGCTGCTGTTTAACTGTCAAGGTATCCCATTTACAGCATTTGTCTGGCATCCTTATCCACCCCTTATGAAGAGTGCTTTATTATGCTTTATTATCTCCATCGGAAAAATCCTAGTACCTAGTGCAAACATGTCAGAATTTCGGCGAGTAAAATAATTCTGTCAGCTAAAACCATTTGGAAGAGAGGTTCATACAAGGACTTAATCATTTTAATCCACTGCTTGTTTAAGTGCTTACTGAAGAGGTCTTTGGTTTAAAGACAGACAGTGACTCAGCGGAAGATTATTTCCCTACCCAAGTGCCAGGCCAGAGAAAGGTCATAATACATGTTCATCTTGAGGGATGATCAAGCAGAACCGAGACCTTTGGTGGATAATATATATATATATATATATATGATATATATATATATATATATATATATATATATATATATATATATATATATATATGGCAAATCCTTCAGCTGCTAAATAAGTTTAAGATGCATGTTTTCCTGCAAGTATCACTTTCATCTGGATCTTCTGGATGAAGTCAGTCCTAACCTCGTTCATAAAATTCACATTCTCAAAGTAACTTCTAAAACTTAACAGCTTTTGTAATTTGCTTCATGCGAACTGCAACTTATAATGGAATTTATTGGAGTTCCTGTAAAGAACTTTATAGGCCATTTCACCTGCCAGTAAAAGCCATAGCTCTCCTCATCATTTTGATAAAGTAGATGTTGCATAAGGGGAATAGTTGCTGGTCCTAATAGGAAATTTATTCGAATCGGTCGCTTTGTACAAGACTGTAAAAGTAGCCGTTTACAGGCCTGGTTTATTAGACCACTTCTATCTCATAATAATTATGAACCTTTAGGTGCCTCCGATATTGATCTGCAATTAGACTGATGGTATTTTCGCTTACACTTTCGCTTACGTACGGCAGCCGTTTCGCCGCTACGTTAGTCAGGATCCCACGAGCCTGATGAGCCAGGGTGAAAGGCCAGCTGTGCATGTTGTCAGGGATGCTGAAAGGTTGGAAGGGCATTTCAAAATGGTGAGCAACCCCGCTCTAACAGAATATCTGATGTTCACCTCAATCTCGCATAGGAATGGCAGACAAGCTTCACATTCTGTCTCTCGTACAAGCATACAGGCACGCACCCACGCATGCACACGCACACATTTTTACTCTCATCTACAGAGCACAAGGGAGAAGAAAATGCCTGTATAGTACAACATGTAGACCTAGATGCTCTGCAAAAAAAAACTGTATCTTAGTAGGTGAAAATGCCTGTACTGGATACTATGCACTAAAAGTATTTCCATTTTTCTTTTTGTGAAGAAGTAGTAAACATGATTGCGCAACTACTAGAACTCATCGTGTGAAGAAGAAGACTCTACTTAGAGATACTGGTCTTGGTTGCGTTCCATTTAAACTATATATGTTTTTCCATGTATGTAATAGAGTGAGTAGCTCATACCTGTATGCGCGACATAACGCAGAGTGCAGATTGGTCACATAGAAAGGCGCGCTGCCTTAATCGAGCGTTAGTAAAATTAGTGCCATTAAAGTGAATTTGCTTTACTGACATGTTAATTGATATCCCTAATACACACACACACACACACACACACACACACACTCAAATTCAAATCCAATTCAAATGTTATTTGTCGCATACACATACATACATAGTATGAGAAAGTATAGAGAAAGTCCTGGTATTAGGAACTCTCTCACACACACACACACACACACACACACACACACACACACACACACACACACACACATATATATCAGTAGAGTGTTATATGGTGATATTCTAAGCATATGTGTGTGTGTGTGACTTCATTTACAATTCCCTTGATTTAAGTCAACTTAATAATCTGATTCTCTGCAGTATATGGTTTATTATACAATATGAAACACTTTAAATCAAATGAAAGAAATGTCTGACGATATTTAATATACAGACTTTTCACGTAATGAGATGAAAGTATTTATAAAAATAAATAAATAGGCAAATAAACAATCGTATACTGCATATAGGATTAACTTGACCACATTAATCATGATACAATAAAAATCCAAGCTACGTTTTTGCCTCATATGCATAATTACAGCTAAATCCGACTCGGGGCTGAAACTGCCTCTGGCACGTTTACCGAACTACACCTCCACAGTAATCCATCTAGAAGATCAGCACGCTCTAATTACAGGTCGTGGTATTCTGACACAATTCTTGACTCTAGTTATAGCTAATTGGACAGAACTGGTTCTGAAAGTGCAGATGCAACGTGTAATCGACAGAGTCAGAGAGCAAAAACAGCCAGCAGGAATGATGTAACATTAGGTTACATTATTCTTGTCACAGTGTATCCTAGGGTGGAGAGTTAGAGACAAAATGATTAATTATTCTCTATAAAGAGGAGGAGGAAACCATGGGATGCTTCAGCCAACTGTGATTGCTTCTCCGCTGCGGAGCTCCTGCTTGGTTGATCACCATGGACCAAATGAAATCTGGCAGGGAGGAGCAGAAGGTCGCAAGCTTGCGTCTCTCTCTCTCTTCTTGTTTCTCTATTCTCTTCCGGAGAGATACTCCCTAGACACTCCTCCTCTCAAACAAGTGCTTGGTTTAAAGAAAGAATCCCGTAAATGTCACTGTGATTTACCGAAAATTTCATTTTCCATTTCCTCAATGTTGCCTTTTTATTAGGGGTATGGCCACATATACATCGCTCTCTCTCTCTCTCTCTCTCTCTCACTCACTCACACGCACACTATTTTCTTTCTAAATTTCACCTTCTATTTTGTTAGTTGTATGTAGTGCACCAACTCTGCAGCAATAAATCAATATACCAAAGGATCGATCAATCAACGTGTAGCTCCTTATTCTCAGTCGGCAAGCTCCTTTTTTAATAAGTAATGCACACATTTTAATTGCCTATACTTCATGTTGTGAGTCTTCTGATGGAAATTCATGAATGGATGCTCCAGTTTATGAGTCCCATTACTATATCCATTAATTCACTCCCTCTTATGCAAAATGATCATTCATAAATCATGTCTTTACATAATATGGTAATAGAACTGCAAACTTACTTTAGGAGAACAGTAATGTGTTTGTTGAATCCTGATATAGCCTCGTAGTCTGGGTTTTAAAGCCCATACTAGGATGTGGTGTGTAAAATATGAGGTGGGGGGTGGGTGTAGACAAATAAATAAATAAATACAGTATAGAGGGGAGCGGGGAGGTGTAGCTGTTGGAAAATAGAAAGACATGTAGACACAAAAGTGACAATGATAAACTGAGACATTGAGATTTTTTTTTTAATGCGTAGGTGATTTATAATTCTATGTCTTTGACCTTGCTAAGTATAATATGGGTACGTTTAGTACCCGGCTGACATCAATTCTCTGAGAGGGGGAACAAAAAAAATTATACAGGATACCAGAGTGACAGATTAGAGTGTTAGATAAAATCTCTTCACTAGAGCTCTACCAGAATTGCTAAATGTTCAGATAGAGTTCTCAACCTGATATAATCTATTGTGCAACCTTTTGCAGCAATTTGATTCAATTGATTTTTCTAGCAAAACAATATATATATATATATATATATATATATATATATATATATATATATATATATATATATATATATATATATATATATATAACTCTTTCAATTACTGTATAACAGTAAAGTAACTTACATTTGATTGCTTTTTGGTTACTTTCATTTGTCCACTAGGTGGCACTTTAAGTTAATGTTGTTCTAAGAAAAAAAGTTTTTCAAACCCTTTTTCAAACCCAAAAAAATAATAAATACCGATAATTATATATATATATATATATATATATATATCTATATATATATATAAATATATATATATAATATATATAACATTTTTATTTTATTTTTTTTTTTATGAAACTGCAGCAGATTGTTATTCTTCAAATCAAAATCACGTTTCGGTTGAAAATCACGCAGTAGTCTAAAGCAATGATTTTACATGATATTCCGTTCCGATGTTCCGATGTAACCCTATTTGTGATCTTAAACATGTTCATAAATAACTGTAATTTAGTTGCACATTTTTTCTCAGTAACTGTAACGAATTACTGTTACATTTATTTTGTACTTGAATTACATAATGCTGTTACATGTAAATGATATCCATGATTGACTATTTACTGTGTGCTCTGTCAGCTTTTAACACACGTCTCTTTAATTTCATCTCCAGGTACCAGGATATATACGAGCTATGGACTCACTCTCCTGCTTTTTGCTAGCGTTTGTGTGAGGGGAGCGTTGCTATAGTCTGTGACCAGCCGTCTCACCACCCCCACCCCGCCCCCACCCTTTCCCTGTTCTTTTAAAGCCAAGAGAAAGATCATCTGCTTTTCCCATAACACGGACGCCATAGTTGCTCCATTTTTTTTTTTTTTTTTTTTTTTGCACCCAATAATAGAATCATCTGTACCAGAATCACATTTGGTCAATACTATAAGGCTTAGAGCTTAAGACTTTATTCTTGGACATGTATTTGGTTACCCTGCTATTACAATTGGATGGACATGAACTAATTAAGGACTTATCTCTCCTCCAGATATTAATAATTGGGTCGTACTTTCTTTCTGTTCGTATCCAGCTGTGAATTTAATATAAGACGCTCTAAAGCCTGGGAGAATTTATATTTGTGTATAATATAAATATAAATACAGATACATATATAATGATATGATTTTGAACCTTCTCGGACTCTGTACAGCCTGCATCCATTCTGGATTATTATGTGTACAAGGACACTGACGTAAATGTGAATATAACAGCACTGACATTTAAGTAAATATTGTGGCTGGATAGGCGTTTCTGCTTAACTGTGTGATGCTCTGCGCCGTTTAATCTGCTTTGAAGTTTTCCTGATTTTTTTTTGTTTTATGAAGGTTGTTCACGCTCAAATGCACATGCGATTCTTTTGTTCTTGTAGGGTTTTTTTTTTTTTTTTTGGTTTTGTTTGTTTTGATATTTCTCTCTCTCTCTCTTTATTTTTTATTTGCAAAATAAATGTGAGCTTATTTCTGTTATCAACCTGTTAGTCTCGGTTTGTCTTCGAGGACAACGAAACGTTTTACACATCATGTGCATGTCTGAAAAAAAAAACAACAAAAAAAAAACAAAATTAAAATAATAATAATAATAATAAAAAAAATAATGCCAGGACATGTACTAATTAGCTGATGATTAACTCAGAAAATACTGACCTCTTTCTATATTGCATGAAAGTTTTCTTTATTTTCAGGAAGGAGAAAAATATGTGACAGGAAATACTCAGAGTCATCGTATGTGGACCTATGAATATCTTATTGTCTTATTGACTAAAGATGCTTAAGTGCATGTGTGTTTTGGTATTTCATCCTATTTCCACCAACTGGAGTGTTATATGGTGATATTCCTTTTGATATTCTAAGCATACCCTCATTTCCACAATGTCTTGACCATCTGCCTTCCTGCTTCAAACTCCATTACACTCGATCATTGAATTTCCACCATGGCTGGCCAGTTGATATTTGATTTTTCTCCTCCTCTCTTTGACTTTATAACATTTACAATGGATCCATCATTGTAGCACAATATACCAAAAAAAAAAAAACTAAAAAAAAAAAAATCATAATACACTATTGGAATGGGGGAAAAAAGCCATGCTGTATCAATAGTATTACTTACTTACTTTCTTTCTTTATTTCTTCTTTCTTTCATTTGTTTTTTGTTTTAGAGATTTAGCTCATCCATTCAAATCAGCTCATTTATATTTCCCTCATAACCGTTTCTTTTATTTATTTATTTCGAATCAGTAGAACGATCATTAAACATCATGCATGTTTCCAATCATGCACAGACTAAAGACCAATACACCATCTACTAAGCTCCTGGCATATTCAAAGATTTTAAGATCGGGGTCATAAGGAAGTAAACAAATCATTAAGACAAGAGGACACTTCTGAAAAAAATAAATAATTCATAAATACATCTGGACATGACCTTTCCAACCGTCATCATTATTCAGTGTAACCTACCCCCTCCCCCCCCCCCACTTCCGTCTACATTCTGCACTTCATACAGTAAATGCCACATCATTGTCTTTGGGAACACTCGAGTTGAGTTGATGAAGCTGAAGGCTCCCGTGTAGCTTTACAGTACCAAACCAAACCCTTTCCTCTGTAAAGACGGTATTTTAAACTGAGATTTTTTCCGACTTGTACAACTGGCATCTACGTCTGTTCAGTGTCTTTGTAAAAGCGACAGTAAATTACGGAAAAAAGCTTGATTGTCTTCATTTATTTCAGCACCATTAAAATGTCTTCTACACAATGCTGTCCATGATTTATAATGATGCTAGATGACCTTAGGATTTTTCAGATTTCTTTATGTGATTTATGCCCAGATAGAGTGATGCGTTGGAGTTGTGTTATATGGAAATGTTGCTTCTAAAAAAAAAAAAAAAAAGCAAACAAGCAAACAAAAATACTATTGTGTGGAAAAAGAATGAGACGTGTCAGCTTTTTCATCCAATTTTGATATCGATTTACTTCGTTACTTCTACATCATAATGGTCCATTTGCTAGAGCATCGGGATATTATGGTTATTATTTTTTTATTGACAGTGTGGCACTTTGTACTGCAGTGTCAATAAAAATGTAATGTGTAATTAATCATTACAGGCTGACAGATTAATTTTCTCAATGTTTAAGAGCCATTTTTATGGTACTGCATTATTCTTAAAGTATAGGAGTCATGATTTGCAGTATTTATAAATATGGGCGAGTATTTGGGCAGCTGTGTTATTATTATTATTATTATCATTATTATTATTATTAAAGGCTTAAAGAATGATGTCATGTATAACAAGATGTCACATCTTACAAGACAATCATCAGAAAGTCAGGGTTGAGTGTCAGACTTTGGACCATTCTGTCAGGTTCTGTCAGAGAGCGCGGCCATGCACCACAGCACTCTGTGTCCGAGCCGCGCTCTCGAACCTGACAGAATGGTCCAAAGTCTGACAGTTGAGGCTTCAAATCTCCTAAACATTCCGAAACAGATGCCTTAATATAGGGCTCCACTACACACATTACAGAATGCAATTATTCACATGAGTGGATGAAAGCACAATCAATGTACAGTAACATTAAAACAGTAACAATTACCAAATTACATAGTGTGATAAAGCAATTAGCTCCTGTAAACATGTACGTGATCCCTGATGCATTGTCATTTTGGCCACTTCTATATAAAACCGTCTCCAGACCTTTATTAGCCATATGAATATATTATGTCTGATCAATGGTGATCAGTTCCACATCCTGTGCATACTGAAAATATTATTCCACAGTCATTTACTCACAAACCGCCGTAAGGTAACGTCAACCGAAGCATAAGATGATGTGAATTAAAAACAAGCCTCATCTGACCCTACACCGTGTTAATTGAGCTCGTCTTTGGCAAAGAAATTAGACATTTAATGAGAAGGACTAACAATCCTTTTCTTTTTTCTTCCTTTGGGATTTTTTTTTTCAATAGGAGCGGCAGGCCTTCTCTTGTCCGACATCTCTACCAATTACGCAGACTTTTTCATTTTGACAGAGATCTTGTTATTCAGTGGAAGTCCTGAAGAAATGGGCCTGTCACTTTTCATCCGATCTTTATATTGCAGAGGGGAAAGAGATAAAAAGCCACTTGAAATTCACATTTGATATTTGCAAGGGTCGGGCGTCATTGGGTTTGTGTAATCAGTGGGACTGGGGAAACGAGGGTGAACTGAGATTGGCAGAGTGTGAAACGGGACCCGGGTGGTGGTGGTGGACGAGGAGGGGGAAAGGGGGGTTGGGGTGAGGAGAGACGAGTGATTTCCTGGGTCTCTGTTTGTTAATTTGGTCAACATCGCATGGTTATTTGTGTGGAAATGAGCAACCTCTTTCCCCTGGCACTTTCACCAGGGTTCTGGATCCACTTCAGCTCTGTGCAGATATAAGCTGCTGGGATATTGCAGCATGAATAAATCAGAACAGTATGCATTTTTTTTCTCCTAGGAAAAAAAAGAAGCTTTTTAATCTGTTGTTAAGGTTTTATAGTATTTTTCTGAGGCTCAAACTCCCAGATATTAGCTTTTCAATATTTTTGGAAATCATATTGTGGACTGAAACCATAATACAGCCTTTATCATATACGATCATATATAAGTTGATGTGATACTTTCTGAAGTTTCACTTTTTTACTCCCACATTCAGACATATTCATTATTTACTATAACAGACATCCTAAAGCACAAGCAAGCAAAAATGTTAATGATAATGACACAGTCACAAAATAATAGCATAATATCACAGTGAAATTGGTCTATATATATATATATATATATATATATATATATATATATATATATATATATATATATATATATATATAAAAAACCCACTGTCTAACACTGTTTACAAAATGTGTTTCTTTTTATTTGTTGTGTAAGGTTCTATAATTTGTGCAAGCCTCAAGGACATGATGATCCTAATGCCTACTAACTTTTATTATGAGGGCAATATATTTGTTGTAACTACTATTGATTGCAATAAATAAACGTAGCATTTTTACTTCAGTGGGTATTCTACTACTTTACTCAGCTATGAACTAAATGCCGATGTCCTAATTGCTAAAAAATAAATAAATAAATAAATAAATACATAAATTTTCAGATTAAATCATTATGAATAATAAGTGTCTTTAATTAGCACCGGGGTGAAGGACATTATTTACTCAAGTGCGCTGACAGAAAAACCTTAAGGCACAGCTGATGTCAGGAAAATTCAATTTTGGCAGTTTGTCTGTGCAATGGTCTCAGGTGGCAATAAACTGAGCACAATTTTGGACCAAAGTAGGTTTAAAAATACCATTGCCTTGGCAAAAAAAAACAAGTCTGGCTCCCAAGTGGGTGCAAGAGAAAAGTGAGTTTGAAACCCACTGCTGCGACAACCAGCCATGGATGGGAGCTGTATGGGTGGGAGGTTTGGCATATTACAGTATTTCTCCCCAGTAAATGACATGTATACTCGTCAATCATGGGTTCCCACACGTGTGCTTGTGAATGCAAAAAAAGGGGCCAAAAAATGCTTTCCTCTGAGAGGGTTATGATGTCTTATGATGCTGCATGATCAGCAGTTTTTGAAAGGCATACTTGAGTGGCTGTACTTTGCTTAGAGGAAGAATGGATTAGCCTTCACCCTCTTGCATAGTCGCTATAAGATGTGGAGAACTGGGTAGGAGGAGGAATTGGCTGATGACCAAACATGGGAGGAAAAAAAAAAATTGAGTAAATGCCCAAACAAACTAAATAAGATTTCTACAGAAGATTTTGCCAAAAAAAAAAAATCTTTGAGAGAAAAATGGAACCGATCTTCAAGGGATATTAATGTGTTCCTTGGCTATTGATTTTTCGCTTTAATACAGAGTTCTACCTGAAACCTGTTTGATCGTATGGATCCACATTACATCTCCTTCCCAGAAGAACAAACAAATAATCCAATAAATGATAGACGGTGTATCAGCATGCTCCAACTTGGCGTCTCTATAAAATCACTTTAATGACTGTTTGGAGCTAATGCTAACTCGGAAGTGCAATGCAAAATACAACATCTCAAGAAAATATTAGTTACTTTTTCACACACACAAACAAAAGGGCGTGAATTATTTATTCGTTATCTGTAATTGCAATCAATTGAAGCTGACATTGATGTAAGGTCCCGTAATGGCACCTCGGAACCTTTAACATTAATGAACTGTGGCTCTATCTGTCACGGCTGATGTAATGGTTCTCGTTGCTATAAAACAAAGGCGGGAGGTGGGGAAATAAGGTGAAGGTGATGAAAACCAGCAAAAAAAAAACAATCTGTTATTTCTCCCATGGCATCTTAATAAAGGGCTGATAAAGTGATTTCAAATTTTTCTTTTTTGAGCAATAAAGAAATGACCTTGCACTATTAATCAACACGAGGCAAACACACGAGAGCAAGTAGGCCAGTTTTTGTCCCTGCAAGTCTGATGCAGTGGCAGAGAGAATTGGGAATTGGAACAGCTGCAAGTCATGAGTGGGTGTTAGTTATGAGAAAAAAACAGAGAGAGAGAGAGAGCGAGAGAGAGAGAATGAAGAGATATGTGGAGGCTCTGAGAAATGGGAGAAGCACTCAACAATGCAGGGATAATGCATCCAAATATATTTGTGCCTTTAGAAGGGGAAATAGACGAGAGGCAGCAAGTGTAGAGAGGATTAACATGACACATGATTGATAGTAAATTAAAGGCCCGGTCCTCTACTCATTAAAGCTAGCACTGACACCACAATGGGAACGACAGCGCGGTGAAAACTGTCATGCAGAAAGCCGAACTGTAATGTCAGTGACTCATCGTGGAATATAATAACATCGGGTTTGTTTGTGAAATGAATAAGCGCTACTGATGTCAATCATTTGAAAGAGCAAAGCGGCTCATCACTTTAAACGTGGTAAGTGGGGGGAAAACAGTAGAGTACGACGGTATACTGCTCCAATAAGATGGTATACTCAGGTATACTACATTCCAAGAGCTTTTTTTTTCTTCACGGGATATTCCCATCGGCCCCCAGAGATGCCTCCCAACACAAACACAGCCAATGATGCAAAATATTTTATAAACACTTAATATCGCTTAATGAGTTTTTCCCGCCCTCTTTTTTTCTGCAAATACAGTGTTTTATTACATTATCTTGGCTTATCACACCTTCACACAGGTTGGATGAATACCGACTTGTGGGTAGAGCTGATGTAACCGGGGATTTAAACCGGGATCTGTAAATGTGCTGTCTGCACTACTCTTGTACTGTATATAAAAGACATTCTCTGAACTGCTGGCCATCTCGCTTTACGTTTCCTCTGGTCATTCAAAAGTAATCATTGCTGACGTTAAGAACTTTTTCTCCCTCCCCCCCGCTCTTTTATTCTTTTCCGACTCCAGCCAACAGCATTATTATTGATGTCATGAGTCAGCCATGGAGCCAAGCAGAGGTGGTCCAGACCATTCAAGATGAAAAGGATGGAGGAGAGAACGGCAATATATTGTCATCTCTCATTCATGTCTGTCTGCAGAGTGTGACTTATCTGAGGCATTATGAAGCAATTTGGAGCAAGCCCTTCCTCTTAGTTAACTTTTAGGATGAGTTAAGCACTAAAGTGCTGCTCATAAAAAGCGAAACTGTGCATATTAATAGAACGAAACGACCGGCTATTACTTGACTGATATTTATTAACGTGTGCGCTGTCCGTGATTGTCGGTTAATGGTGATAACTCTGTAAATGGATGATAATTAATGGCTATATTGCTAGAGTAAAATGACAAATGAGCAGGTGCCTGTTAAGCACGACGATCAAGTGTTCTTTTTCCTAGATTTTCCCAAATGATTTTTTTGGTTTGAAGATAATTTAGCAGCGTTTCATTATGAATTATTCATTCGGGTGCCATAGTACATCAAAATGTTCGATTCGACCGATTAATAAACACTAGTGTTAGAAGTGCGACCAAAAAACAATATCATGATTAAACACGGATGACACGGAGAAGGTGTTTTTTTTTTTTACAATTAATTAACCTTCGTAATTTGTGTATATTGATTGCGATAAATGTCGACGGCTTCCTGAGGAAACGGAAATTAGCATGCGATGACTTTCAAAGTTTTGATTCTGGTGGTTTATTAGCGTTGGCATTGTTCTAAGGAAGACAAGCTCATTTTGACCTAAAAAAGGTCTGTGACTCAGACTCTGGCTTCGGGGATCCTGTCTGATTAACATTTTAATTAACACAAAATATTGCTAACTCTCGGCCATTCTCTGAGTCTCTACTCAAACAGATTAATTAATGCGGTGTTCGCCCTCCTCAACTGGCCTACAAAGTGATTATTAAGAAGAGGGAGGGAAAAAAAAAACATATGGAGAGATAGATGTCATTGCCCACCTCATTACACTATACGGTGGTCCTTTTGCAAACAGAGAAACAGAGAACCTGCAAAACAGCTCCATTTTGAGTTCTTTTTTTTCTTTTTTTACTTAAACTACAAGATGGCCCACTTACCATGCCAACCAGAAACGTGTCTCAGAGTATACTACATTTTAGTCACAATCTGCATAATTTTGGCTTTCAGTTGGGGGTTAATTAAGCTCTATATTTTATTCCATTTAGAAGGAAGACTGTATGAAAATGATATGTTACAAATTAGTTGAAGATATGCACACGGTCATGTCGGGACCCATGTATTTAGGTTCCATGGATAATAAATCACACTCAGCAAGGTGTGGAAAAATAATCAATGACAGCTTGAGGTGAATGCTATTACAAGGCTCAAATTGTTTTATTTATTTTAGACTATAGCAATTTGCCAACAATTACCATTTTTCAGTGTAAGGAGGTGAAAGGGGAGTGCGGCTACACATGCAGAATATAAATGAAATAAATGAAATTGAATAAATAAAAATACATTCAAAATAAAACCAAATGGAGGGGGGGGGACAACACAATGAAATCTATAACCTGAATAGAGAAATAGTAAAAAAAAATCCACCAATGACATCAATGAAAAACAAAGAGAGCTGTGAGATGTGATTATTCTTATCCATTTATAGTTACATCTAAGTGAAGAATAGTCTTGTATTTTATTTATGATGAAGAACACCTTCTAACCCAGGTAGTTCCTGTGATCTTTCACATTAACATATATATACCATCCAAACTCCACAAGAGGAAATAGTCCACTGTCCTCTTATAATAGTCCTCTTATTTATAAGAGAAAACTTTTTTAATTTATTGAAGTCATTTATATTCACATACAGAACAACAAATAGCACAGCTA
>JACRUU010000002.1:9931716-10056716 GCA_030449085.1 Kryptopterus vitreolus | reverse complement strand
AAAAAGAAAATGAAAGTAACACCTGAAATGCTATGTTAAATTAGCAGCCCTTCCAACAAATTAAATTCATGCAAGTTCATGTAGTCTGTTTTTATTTCCCGTATTTATTTTTGCATCCAAAATTTGCATTCCATATCACTATTACAGAAGGAAAAGCACCATCGTATAAACACGTAGCTGGATGCTGATATTTCCCTTCCAACTGCTGTTACAGAAAAGTCATTTACATCTTCCTATCAGTCAGATGCGAGAATTCAGCAGCGTATGTGATGTCGTGAATAATAATGGATTCCCCAGATGGAAGTATTAAGATCTGAAAGATTCTGTATAATAAAGTTCAATTCTAAATGCAAAACGTACATTTATTTAATTAGTTCTATCATTTGAATGAGTCACATCAGTTTTATCAAGGGCAAACACAAACAACCAGGGCAGCTACAAGAACATAAAGAGAAAAAATGTGTTAATCGTCACACCAGAGACGAGTTAAAGCTTCACGTCTTTGGGGAGAAAGTGGCTGAGAAATTAAATGGAATAATAAGAATAGATGGCTGTCCGGGACTGGAAATTATTTAAGACGCCCTCGTTGTTTTACTGTCACATACAGACTATTATATTATATTCTGCAAGTATAGAGCACCTGACAATGTGTCCGTATTCACACATACACACACACACACACACACACACACACACACACACACACACACACACACACACACACACACACACACACACACACACACACACACACACACACACACACACACAGAAGATGAAATCATCTGCAAATTTTTTGAGAGGTGGTAGCTCAGTGGAAAGGCATTGGCCTCTAGACCAGAAGATCACAGGTTCAAATCCCACCACCATCAAGCTGCCATTAGTGGGCCCTTGAGAATGGCCCTTAACCCACAATTGCTCAGTTGTATAGTAGCTCTGAATAAGGGTGTCTGCCAAATGCTGTAATCTTTTGTGGATAGACTTCTTTAAATGGACACACCTCACTTCCAGGAATCCTCTACACCACGGGTGCACAGACTTTTTGCACAAAAGGGCCAGATTTGGTGAGGTGCTGAATGCAAATGAACTATGTAATGCAAATAGCATATTTTTCATTTCTTCACACAAAACACAAATACATCTAAATACGTTTTTACCAAATTACTTTGCTTTTCACATTTGAAGACCACATAAAATAAAAAAATAAAAAAAAGGCCATCTAGGACTATTTGAAATATTCTATATTATTTACTGTTAAATGCTCACTATAAACCTCTAAACAGTTATCTTATTCAGAAGTATAAAACTCTGTGTATCACTCATTCATTCATTATTCAAAAATTGAAAATGTGTTATTTGATTGTGAATCGAATATCAACAGGCATAACTTGTTGGTAAATAATACAGTGGAGTTTTATAGCTTTGTCTCCGCCTTTCCTGACTTCCTGACTAGGAGAGAGTGAGGCCATAGGTCTACTGCCATCTTTTGGTCGTAGGCTCCCGGCCGCATTTGGAAATGCCTGCTATACACTAAAAATACTTCTTAATGACATTAACTGTATGTTTGGTATCATTGCCCTTCTGTAGAAAAAAAACAAATGCCAATCAAATGTCTCCCTGATCCCATGATGTTTTTCATGATGGATATGTATCTGAGTGTATTTCGCAGCATTAAGGACATTTGTGCCTGCAAACTTGCAGGAAGTTGAGATTTATTATTTTTTTGCTGCAATCAAATATTTCAGATTTTTACTCATCAGTCCAATGCACCTGCTGCCATTTTTCTGGATACAGTTCATGTTTCAAATGAGTCAGTTGGCCTCATTTCCATATTGGAGATATAGCGTTTGTACCACAATAATATCCATGAAAACAACAGATTTTTCTTGACGGGAGATGAGTGAACTTGTACCTGGGTCCCAGTGATGTTCTATTATATATATATATATATATATATATATATATATATATATATATATATATATATATATATATATATATATATATCTATATATGGTATTTTTTTCTTCTTTATTTCTTTATTCCTATCTTAGCTATCTATCTGTGAAAAAAAATTACATATAATAATGAGTGTAATATGAGAAGTGGCACAGTGGCTTAGCATTCGCCTCACACCTCCAGATTTGGGGGTTCGATTCCCACTTCCACCAGTGTGTGTGTGTGCGTGTGTGTGTGTGTGTGTGTGTGTGTGTGTGTGTGTGTGTGTGTGTGTGTGAGTTTTCATGTTCTCCCCGTGAGAAAAAACATGCACAATTGGTTGATCGTCACTAGTGTGTGAATGTACAATGGGTTCTATGCATTCCATACAGGATGTTTCCTGCCTTGATGCCCAAAGACGCCTGAAACTTATAGCAGATGAATGAATGAATGTAATATGAGGTCAAATGGATCTGAGAAACCTGAGTATTGCTTTTTCCACCGTCTTCTGCCTTTGCTGCAGTTTCTAAATCTGTTAATTCACAGGTAAAAAATTCCATTTCCATAGAGCAAATAGCAATACCTATCCTTTTTCCTTCAAATCCAAACTCCATTCAAAACAATGCAAATTTATTGCACATCCCCAGTACGGCAGGTCTGTGTGTATGTGTAAAATATACAGTGTTAGATGTAAGATTCATCAAAAAACATATTTGAAAAGAGATGCTCAGAGAATATTGTATTCAGGTAGTGAACAAACTGTAAAGCCACCGCCACATCTGAGACACCTTTTATGGAGGCCTTTTAATGGAAAAAAGAAGATCCACTGGCATTTATCCTCAACACACACTGGATATTATTCCTAGGAGTGCCCTGGCTTTTCAACTACCTTTTCTTCAGTCACTGTTGTTTACCTATTATTCTCTAGAGGTAATATACCTGACAGCTGGTTTACACCAGAGGATCTTCACTTTTAGCGAGGCCCAGTAAATTGCTTCTTGAGAATAGACATGGCAAATAGTGTCTTAGAACACTTAAGATCATTAGGCTGGGGTGATGCATCAGGCAGGTTGGCTGACACGAGCAGATTAACCTCACTGTTTTTAGAGCGTTGCGCCAAAGTGCAGTTTCCGATACTCCATACTCCATTTTTGTGTGTGTGTGTTGATGGGTGGGTTGGGTTGGTTTGTGTGTTTGTGTGTGTGTGTGAATTGGGTGTTTATGATAAAATAAACAAAGGCAACCTAAATGTAAATAAATAAAAAATCTCATGCAATTTTACTATCATTTGATTGCAACAGAAAATGAATAAATACATGTATTCGTACATGCGAAAAATAAACAAAAAGAATAAAAAGTGTTTCTTGTGGTGCAATTAATGAAAAATAAGTGCCTTGAAGTCTTTTGCATTCTTAGGATATTAATGTCTGTGGAAAAAGCACTGTATTATGAAATGTCTCTAAAGTGCATCACTGCATCGCATTCAGGCATATCATGCAGTGTAAATGAATCCCATTATTAACGAAAGAAACAGTTTCACAGCTGCTTACTGTACATCATACCACCTGTATACTGTACACCATATCATATTAATATTAATCTTAGAAAATGACACAAATTTGGTCCACTCCAGGGTTCCTGTGCATTTTTATTGTATTTGTATTTTATATTGTATTATATTTTTATTACATTTCTAGAGTACCCGCAAATAAAAAGTAGTAAAATGCAGCTCCCTTACGAAGAAAATGAAATCAAGGACCGTAACGTCTCCCGGTATGGCGCAGCCGGGGCCCCTCCCTTTAGCCAGGCCCGGGGCTGGGGCTCAAAAGCGAGCGCCTGGTGGTCGGGCCCGGCTCAGCCCGAATGAGCGACTTGGGGACACATTCCCGTGGGCCCACATTCCCGTGGGCCCACCACCTGTAGGAAGGCTCATAAGGGACCGGTGCAATGTGGTTCGGGCAGTGGTCGAAGGCGGAGACCTCTGGACACAAAGACTAGCTCTAGGGACACGGAATGTCACCTCACTGGTGGGGAAGGAGTCTGGGCTCTGGAACCATACTCCTCGAGAGAGGATGTTGTGGGGCTGTCTTGGCTGACACGCCTCTGCAACATCGCATGGCAGCTGGGGACGGTGCCTCTGGATTGGCAGACCAGGGTGGTGGTTCCTCTTTTTAAGAAAGGGGACCGAGGGTGTGCTCCAACTATAGGGGGATCACACTCCTCAGCCTTCCTGGAAAAGTCTATGCCAGGGTACTGGAGAGGAGAATACGGCCTTTAGTCAAACCCCGGATTCAGGAGGAACAATGCGGTTTTCGACCTGGCCGTGGAACACTGGACCATCTCTATACCCTCTACAGGGTGATGGAGGGATCATGGGAGTTTGCCCAACCAGTCCACATGTGCTTTGTGGATTTGGAGAAGGCATTCGACCGTGTCCCTCGCTGCACTCTGTGGGGGGTGCTCTGGGATTATGGGGTCCAAGGCCCTCTGTTGAGGGCTGCTCGGTCTCTGTATGCACGGAGCAAGAGTTTGGTTTGCATTGCCGGCAGTAAGTCAGACCTGTTTCCGGTGCATGTTGGACTCCGGCAAGGCTGCCCTTTGTCACCGGTTCTGTTCATTATTTTTATGGACAGAATTTCTAGGAGCAGCCAGGGGCTGGAGGGAGTCTGGTTTGGGGACCACAGGATCTCGTCTCTGCTTTTTGCCGATGATGTTGTCCTGTTGGCTCCATCAGGCCAAGACCTTCAGCATGCACTGGGAAGGTTTGCAGCCGAGTGTGAAGCAGCTGGGATGAAGATCAGCACCTCCAAGTCCGAGGCCATGGTCCTTAGCCGCAAAAAGGTGGTTAGCCCACTTCAGGTTGGTGGAGAGCTCCTTCCCCAAGTGGAGGAGTTCAAGTATCTTGGAGTCTTGTTCACGAGTGAGAGGAGGATGGAACGGGAGATCGACAGGCGGATCGGTGCAGCCTCTGCAGTAATGCGGTCGATGTACCGGTCCGTCGTAGTGAAGAGGGAGCTGAGCCAAAAGGCAAAGCTCTCAATTTACTGGTCGATCTACATTCCTACTCTCACCTATGACCATGAGCTTTGAGGTCATGACCGGAAAAGGCAAAGATCCCGGATACAGGCGGCCGAAATGAGCTTCCTTCGCAGGGTGGCTGGGCGCTCCCTTAGAGATGAAAAGTGAAAAAGTAAAAGGTGAAAAGTTCAGTCACTCGGGAGGAGCTCAGAGTAGATCCGCTGACTCCTCCACATCGAGAGAGGGCCAGCTGGCGTGGCTTGGGCATCTTTTTCAGGATGCCTCCTGGGCACCTCCCAGGGGAGGTGTTTCGGGCATGTCCCACCGGGAAAAGGCCTCGAGGAAGACCCAGAACACGTTGGAGGGACTATGTCTCTCGACTGTCCTGGGAACGCCTCGGCAGTGTCCCCCGGAGGAGCTAGGAGGAGCTAGAGGAAGTGGCTGGAGAGAGGAAGGAAAAAAAAAAAAAAAAGTCTGGGCATCTCTGATCAGAGGATCAGACTGCTGCCCCCCCGCGACCCGGTCCCGGATAAGCGGAAGGAGATGGATGGATGGATGGATGGATGGATGGATGGCAGTAAAATACACCACAGAATGTGTGGGAGGGGAAAGAATGAAAGGATTATTTGTGTTTTATGTGTATGACGTTTTAGTAAAAAAGAAAAAAAATCAGTTGTTTGCACAGTAACATGGCTGGAAATAAGCTTTAACATGTTCTATTCACCACACTTGTAGAAAAAAAGGCTGAAATGGACTCATTATATATATATATATATATATATATATATATATATATATATATATATATATATAAATATATATATATATATATATATATATATATATATATATATATATATATATATATATCCCACACTCTGTATGGAATGCCAATCCATCGCAGGCACACACACACACACACACACTCCCATTTGGTATGCCCTGTCATTTCCTTTGGTATACAGTAAGCATAGTAAATACAGTAATACTTCAATAATTTAATTTAAAAAAATGCAGTAAAATACACAGGTACTCGCCATTGCTCAATAATGAATGATCTGAATAAATGACATGAAGGATTGAACCTTTAGCCTTTAGCCATATGACAAATTCTATATTGCCTTCGCTGAGAAATAAATCGCTGAGGATATTTACGGATTTGTTAATTCCAACTTTGGTGGAAACAGTAAGATTAGTCACATTGTGGTGTGATGGTCAGGTTGACATAAATGTTTGGCAATATAGTATATGCAGTATAACCTCTAGCTAAATGCATATTTTGATCTGTACATGTGAAGTAAATATGTATATTTTTCTGCCAACATGTCAATCTAATGTCTAGAGACAGCACAGTATTAACAATTTTATCAACAGACTTGCAAATAAAAACAAAACTGAAAACTGAAAAAATACAAATAATAATAATATTTAAAATGATAATAATAAGAAGAGGTAGAAGAAGAAGAAGAAGAGGAAGAATATATTGCATAATTATTGTTTTTGTATTTAGTGTTAATGAAAAGTATTGCAATGCAATCAATGTTAATTAATACAATAGTTTTCATTCCATTGTAATAGTTTTTCATCAATTTGCATACATTATAACTCGAATGTCTGCCTATAAACCCTCTATACTAAGTTTTATGAGCCCTGAGCTATTTTTATTCAACCGTTTTAAAAATCCCATATGTGCATTTCAGTCCTCCGGCACTTGCACTAATAGTTCCTATTCAAAAACCAGATGGAAGTTCTCTAGTATAATAAGATATTCATCAGCCATGTGTTTTTGTAATGTATCATTTAGAGATACAAATATGAATATCACTTATGCCAGGAGTTTGCACCCCTGGAGAGATTGCAGTCATTATGGTTTAATGTTGTGAGTTGCCGAGCTGTATTCAGTTTCCTAAAAGGGCCTTTTTGCTCCATTTCTGTGATAGAGATATCTGTGACTGCGCTAAAATACTTTGATCACAAAGTGTCTAAATCACACTGAAGATGGGGATTATGTAACAAAAACTCTTAGTCTAGGGTTAATGTTCTTCCTGGAAAAAGAAAAATGGCATCAAAGATTATGTTTACTTTTGCATTATATATACTATACCATATATAAAACAATATTATCTAATTTCCCTGTAAGTTGATTTTGCATTTTCACAATTACACATGCAATTTTATTGCGAGAAATTATCAAACACATCATTAACATTCCCACCTATTAAGAACTTGTGTGTGTGTAAAAAGTATCATGCCATTCACTGTGCAATTCTGATATTTGTATACAGTCCTGTATTGGTTCCAGACTCACAGTGTCTCTGTCCAGACGGTCTCTGTCCAGACGGTTACTGTCCAGTGGTTACTAAGATACAGCTTAGTTAATAACAAGAATAATACATTTTATTTATAGGCGCCTTTCTCCAAACTCAAGGACACCACACAATAAGTAGCAAAGGTAGTGTTAAAAAAAGATCATTAAAAACTTAAAAAAAGACACTAAAAAGTTAAAGCTCTTTAAAGACTTTAAAAAGTTAAAGATCATGATTCCTGAAGTCAAAATGTATACTGTATGTATAGCCTGAGATAGAGATAAAAAAAAAAAAACAGTGGCTCTTTAAACCACAGAATGTGTGGGAGGAAAAAATGAAAGTATTATTTGTGTTTTATGTGTATGATGTTTTAGTAAAAAAGAAAAAAAAGTCAGTTGTTTGCAGAGTAACATGGCTGGAAATAAGCTTTGACATGTTCTCACGTTCTATCCACCACACTAGTAGAAAAAAAGGCTGAAACGGATTCATTGTATGTATATATATATATATATATATATATATATATATATCAATATATATATATATATATATATATATATATATTCATCCATTTTCTACCACTTTTCTACCAGACTTTTCTCTGGGGTCGCTGGGAGCCTGTGCCTCTCAGGTGTCTTCGGCCATCAAGGCAGGACACAAAAGCCCTGTACTGGATGCCACCCACTCCTGGAACCATGGAATGCCAATCCCATCGCAGGGCACACACACACACACACACACACACACACACACACACACACACACTCACATTCTAGGGACAATTTTCCAAAGTGGAGAACCCGGAGACAAACCCCCTGAGGCACTGGGAGAACATGCGAACTCCACACACGCATGGCGGAGGAACAAATCGAACCCCCGACCCTGGAGGTGTGAGGCAAACGTGATATGTATATATGTATTGATCATTACATATGCTTTAGTAATATTGATCTTCAGTAACAGTTTATGCTGAGGAGTGCTTCAGTAATCCCATTGGGCCAATCCATGTAGCACTTGGGAACATGGGAATAGAATTCAGACAGAATTAGAATCCAGTTCACACATTCATTCAAATGAAGCCATTTTCTGAACAATTCAGGAATCTCAGGGAACCGAAGCCATGCAAACAGGAGTGTGACACGAACACAAGTTCTATGTAGACAGCAACTTGAACCCAGGATCAAACCGAACACCAGGCCATTCATCTGGAAAGGCTACACACAGCGTTAGAGTGCCACTGCTAGAAAAATGGATATTGATCGGAATCTCAGATGTTTGCCAAACACCATTAGTGACAATTTTGAAAATGTTCCATTTTCACATTTGCTTATCTTTCTCACAAAACTGCAAAATAGTCTTATATTAATTCAACAATCCTTTGTTCAATTCTTGAAAAGTCAGGCAGCGTTTAATCATTTTTATAGAAAAAAAAAATATATAAAAAATTATATTTACATTCAATTTGCATTTCTTTTTAAATCACAGACCTAAAGCATTTAACCACACATTATCTTGTGCCTGGTTAAATATGTGCCGCACAAAATTTGAATAAGAAACTGCAACCTTTTTGATTGTTTGCCGATATGCAAACCTGTTGCAGTGTCAAAGACGGTGCACAAAAAACAAGACTGATGCAACCAGATTGCCGAGGAAGCAAGCGCAGACTAATTGTTATTGTTGAGGAAGGAAGGAATTATCTTCCGGCTGTCCTGCTATGAAATACAGAGATCTCTGCGATAACATTCAAATAAAGAAATTGTTATTGGGCCAAAACGTTGGGGCCACAGTTGTTCATACTGTACAACCACAAACAGAGGAACATCACATCATTGATCATTTTGTAAGAGTGAGAGGGAAATGATATAATGTGACCTTACAGTTACAGAAACACTACTACAAATCCTGGGTAGCCTAAGCTTCATTAGATAAACTAGAATCATGTAGGTAAGAGTGCTTTTTGTTGTTGTTGTTGTTGCTGTCAGGAAATGGTTTCTCTTGAGTGCTCCAGTGTAAGTCTGGAACGACAGGTGATTTATTTCCCTGTGGTTTTCTGTCTTTCACAACCATCAACTGATCGATGCTTAGTTA
The DNA here is from genome assembly GCA_030449085.1 of Kryptopterus vitreolus. NCBI lineage: Eukaryota > Metazoa > Chordata > Actinopteri > Siluriformes > Siluridae > Kryptopterus > Kryptopterus vitreolus. The sequence goes on along the minus strand of JACRUU010000002.1, from coordinate 10,047,366 downwards.
GTTTGGTCTGTCAGTTCCATTGCTTGGTAAGGATAAAGATCCAAGTGCTAACCATCACCCTGTTGGCTCCTATTGACAATGTAATGTACTTAATAGGTTGGATTGCACTGATGAGATCGTTTTACAGATAGCTCAGAAGACGAGCTGCACTATTTGATTTTTTCCTCCCTGTAGGTTTTTTTTTTTCTTTTTTCGTTGGTTTTTGATCTTCATATACTCCTCCTCCCATAGATGACCAATATTAATGTTATGAGAGGGCAGAAGACTTGGGAATCCTTCGGCTGGATAATTGCAATGAGAGCAGACACGGAGCTAGTCAATCTCACAATTCTGCAGCTTGGCCAATTACTAAATGTCATGTCAAGGCTTATTATCAAGGTTTAGCAAGCAGAGGTAAATAAGAGCTGTTTTTTTTATTATTATTAATATGCAATTTCGTAGTTTTTGAGGGAAGAAAAGACTTACTGTAGAATGTATATATTCCATAACCGCAATTTATTTTTCGCTAAAAGGAGAATATTCCTTTTTTCCATCACTGCCATAATGAGAAGTGAATACTGCAGTCACTTATCCCTACAGAACAGCACAATGCGCTTGAATAGTTTTAGCCATCTGTTGAAAACATTTAGTCAGTGAATAATTTATCACTTGTAAACAAGGCAGTGAAGTGAGTTGCCAAAAGAACAAAATGTCATATATGTTATAATGTTTTATATTTACATTTACATTTACATTTGCAGCATTTAGCAGACGCCCTTATCCAGAGCGACTTACAACTGAGCAATTGAGGGTTAAGGGCCTTGCTCAAGGGCCCACTAGTGGTAGCTTGGTGGTTGTGGGGTTTGAACCTGCGATCTTCTGGTCCAGAGGCCAACACCTTAACCACTAAGCCATTCACCTCCCATATATATATATATATATATATATATATATATATTATATAGATATATATATATATATATATATATATATATATATATATATATATATATATATATATATATATATATATATATATATATATATATACATACATACATTTTATCGGCATCAGATACAATTTGTATGTATACAAACACAGGGGGTGTAACCTAATGCATATAAGCACACAGCACAATGCGCTTGACTAGTTTTAGCCATCTGTTGAAAACATTTAGTGAATAATTTATTAAGGCAGTGGAGTGAGTTAGCAAAAAAAGTTACACACGTGTTGTATTGTTATTATATATATATATATATATATATATATATATATATATATATATATATATATATATAGATAGATAGATAGATAGATAGATAGATAGATAGATAGATAGATAGATAGATTCATCAGATACAATTTGTATGTATACACACGGAGGGGGGTGCTAATGCATATAAGCACACAAACATTTTCACAGTAACACATTAATTAGAACACACACTTCTTCTTCTTTCGGCTGTTCCTATTAGGGGGCGCCACAGTGGATCATCCTTCTCCACACCCACTGCACTACTCTAGTGCCTTCCATCTCATTCACACACATGTATTCTTACTGCTACTCACTTTCATTCCTTTTCTCTCCAGCACGTACAGCCACCTCTCCAGACTCTTCTGAACCTGCCCTCTTCTCTCAATACAAAACACAACATCATCCACAAACAACACGGTCCATGGAGACTCCTTTCTGACCTCATCTGTCAACCTGTCCATCACCACTGCAAACAGAAAAGGGCTCAGGGCTGATCCTTGCTGCAATCCCACCTCTACATTGATCTACAGTCTGTAGATCTTACTTCACACTTCACTGCTGTCACACAGTTCTCTATATATTAGGGCTGTCAAAGTTAACGTATTAATAACAAATTCACTTTAACAGCACTAATTTTATTAGCGTGATTAACACGGCGTTAACACGGAGTTAGTATGTGAGTAATCTGCTCCATCACTCTGCGCTGTGTTGGGAATGAACAAAACCTGAACAACAAAGAACAAATGAATAAAGAAACTTCAGTGCATCCACTCACACTTTCTAAATTTCCAAGAATTGCGCCTACTAGCTGCCCATTCACAACAGGAATAAGCTACTCACTATATTAGTGCATATTACCGTATGGAACCTTACGGAAGCGCATTGCATTAACATACAATATTTTTCTTTTGTGAATGCAATGCACTTCGGTATAGCCTAAACATATGACCTATGTATAGGGAAAGCAACCGAAACATAATTCTTAAAGGAGCCACGTCCCATATTTTACAATTGAAACTACTACTAAAAAAGTAACATGGAAATTAACAAGAAATTAATATTCAAATTATAGTTTCCAGAGTAAAATAGATATTAAATAATCAATCAATTTATTAAAGGGAGATATTCTGGGATGAATATATATATATATATATATATATATATATATATATTATTTTTTTTTTTTTTTTTTTTCATCATTGGAATTTCATCATTGGAAATCTTCAACATTTTCTAAAGTAATTACATGTTTTTTCTCAGTAACTGTAACAGATTACTGTTACTTTTAATTAACGCTGTTACATGTAACTAGTTACTCCACAACTCTCCATGATAACTTACTCTTCATTTTAAATCCACTATTCTGGTGTTGCTTTTTTGAACATTGTGTTAATATCCAAAACTGTGCACTATTAACATTGATCAGGAATAACAATTAAACCACATATGATGTGAATAGCATTGATTCTACCTATTAAGTGGTGGGATATAATAAGTGAACAGTTCAAGCATAAGGCAAGCATACATACCCCAGCAACTATGACTGGGTATGGCTCTGTGAGGCCAGTCAGGGTGTGCAATTCGGCATCTAGAAAGAAAGTGCGCACATCAGAAATGAACCATAAGCAATTAAAGAAAGTGGCCGTTTAGTAAAATCATGTTTTCTTTTATATCATGTAGATCAGGGGTCACCAACCTTTCTGAACTGAGAGCTACTTCATGGGTACTGAATCATACAAAGAGCTACCAGTTTGACACACTCCTCTGAAATTGCCTTTAGTCATTCATCATTAATGATTAATGACGCTTATTTATGTGAAGACACTGATCATGTTACTATAATTATCAACAATGACTTAAACAACATTTTAAACTGTGCTATCTTTGTGGTCATGTGGCCTTTGGGGGCTGCCCGCGGTCACTATGTTTGGTGAGCCCTGATGTAGATTACCAGGTTCATGTATATTGCTTAACATGCTGACACCTACGTAAACCGTGGGAAGAAGATAATTTGGCTGAGGAAGTGTGATGTTTTGGACACTGTTTTGCTGGGAAACCTTAGGGCATTATTTTGACATGTACCACGTCCAACACCAGTGTTCCTGACCAAGTTGTAGACCCTTTCATAGCAATAAACTCTTGGCAAAAGGATCTCTGGCAAATGTTGTTCAGGAATATTTTAATAAAACATGACCAAATGTTTATGCTTTGCCTCCAAATTAAGCCTCCAGGTCTGAGTCATTTGTCAGACAGTGCAGGGATATCAAGGCCAGCAAAGAGCTTCACTGCAGCCAAAAACCCAACATGGTTTACGTCAGCAAAATTAAGGCAGAGTTACTGACTGATGTTTGAATCTATTATAGTCCATAAATATGTATTACTTTATTTCCAATAGTCTGTTTATATATCTGTTTATTTTCTCTCAGGTGAACTGCTCCTTGAAGCTCCAGGAGTGAGTGTTAGGTTAGAGTTTTAATCCAATTACGTTTCAGCCGTAACATCACATGCTCCCTGGGTCTAAGGCAACTACCGTAAGCCCTTCATGGTCAGCAGTGTGGGTGCTTGTAGCGTAAAAAACATGTTGCTTGAAGCTGTTGATTTAATCAATCCGATTGCAAGTTGCTGACACCAGAGTCATTTAGCAGGTGTCCAGAATCATCAGCACACAACTACAGTTACAAGAAACTGTAATTTAATTACGTTTTTTTTTTCTCTCTGTAACTGTAACGGATTACTGTTACTTTTATTTTATAATTAAATTACATAACGCTGTTACATGTAACTAGTTACTCCTCAACACTGTTCTTTTATTTTTGAGTTTTCTACTGGGTAGAATTTGCACAAATACAAAAACGTAATACATGACAAAAATACATAGGAAAGGTAATTTTATGAGTATAGTGGTTATACTCATAACTAGTGGTTATACTAGTGGTTATACTTCGAGTCATACTTCCAGGGTCTGATTCCCACCTCGGCCATGTGTGTGTGGAGTTTGCATGTTCTCCCCATGACGCAGGGAATGGGTTCTCCAGTTTCCCCCCTAGTCCAAAATCATGCATGGTAGGTTGATTGGCAAAAATTGTCCTCAGTTTATGAATGTGTGTGTGTGTGATCATGAGTGTGTGTGTTTGCCCTGTGATTGGTTGGCATTCCATCCAGGGTGTATCCTGCCTTGATGCCCCAGGACGACTGAGATAGGCACAGGCTGCCCACGAGCCGATGGAAGATCGGATAAATCGGTAGAAGATGAATTATGAATGAATATATATTGATGCTTCTTCTGTAGATGATGTAATGGATGCAGGCAGCTCAGCTATGGCTGATGTGTAAAGGGACTTGATGTGTTGCTTGATTAGCGGCATTAATTACCACTGTATGAGACACCTGTCTGTGATACAGTTCTCTGTTATACCGCATTCTGATTTCTATATCCATGCCATCATAATAATAGGATATAGACATTGATTGTCTGAAGTAGGACGCCACTGATAAACCCCTGGGTGTGATAGGAAGGGATCACCAAAGAACGATCAAGGTCGATCCATGGAGGCCCCAGCTCACATCTTTTCAGGACCTGGAGGATCTGCTGCAACAGCTTGGTGTCAGATGCCATAAAACGTCAGAGCTGATTTGCTAACACAAGTGGGAGTGATATTAGACAGGTGGTTTTGGTAGCTGGGAACAATGGGGGGAAACCCCAGATGTAGAAATGACACAACCAGAACTAACACATCATTCCTAACGAACACATTAGAAGAGTCATTTGCACATCTGAGATTTCCTAACTTTTCCCACAGCAATAGAGATTATATTTGATTTCAAAAACTAAACAGATGCTTGTACAGTGCACATAGTTCATGTATAATGTTGATGCACACCAATACAAAGGGTTTTTATTAGGTAGTATCATACATGCCATATATTTATCATCAAATCTGGAACATGGCTAATAACTTGTCTGAATTAGCTTTATTTTTTAAAGCTCCACGCCGAACATTTTCTTTTAGCAAAATCCCTGGGTCTATATTAACCATTACAGCATGCATTTGTATACAGATGAACTTTATTAAGATTGTAGGTGTTTATTCATCACTGGGGATTTTGTTGTGCGGTTGGCAACTTTTTATATTTATTTCTTTTATATCTATCTATCTATCTATCTATCTATCTATCTATCTATCTATCTATCTATCTATCTATCTTTCTTTTTCTAGCATCTAGAAAATCTATTCTAGCATTTATATTCTTTTTTATTTTTACAAAGATAATTATGTAAAAAAAAAAATTAGTTTGTTTTGATGAACAATTGATTTGTTCCAGTGGACACAGCACACAAGCTGCACTGAGAACGTACAATTGTTCCCCCCTTCCTCTGAGCTTTACAATAAAATTGACCGAAGTGAAACAAGCCTGGGCTTTAAACACACACACACTGAAAATAAGCACATGGTGAGAATAGGAGTGCATGATTGTATGCTTAAGATGAATTACAGCCCAACTCCCTACAATATATTGTGTTGACGATGGAGTGATTAATGATTGATTATATTTATTTCAGCGAGGAGAATTTTGTTTTACCTGCAGTGTATAGTGAATATTGCTGAATTAAATGTATCCATCCATCTATCTATCGTTATGGTTTAGAAAACAGGAGAACAGGAAAACTACATTTTCCATCATATTACTTAACTTTGGGATTAGGACTCAGTTACAGGATCAGTGATTAGAAAAAAAAGTATTAATATGATTATTAGTATGACTTATTATTTCTATTTTATAATGTATTTAACTACTTATTGACTTATTAAATTCACAATTGTTCAATGTTATTGTTGTTATTATTATAAACAATAATTTTATGTTGACCTGTTTTGTGTGTGCATGAATATATATATATATATATATATATATATATATATATATATATATATATATATATATATATATATTTCTTACAGAAACATACTCTTTTTCCGATTTTATATCTTTTAGGTTTTGCTGACTACAGAATATTGCAGCCCAGTAGGCAGCGGCGAAGCGAGTGGGACCATGAACATGGGATATTCCAAGCCAAGATGAAAAGCATTTCTCTCCTCTTTTAATATAGCAGATAACACAGTAATCTCTACTGTGCTGCAATATCCTGCTGTGTGTGTGTGTGTGTATGTGTGTGTGTGTGTGTGTGTGTGTGTGTGTGTGTGTGTGTGTGTGTGTGTGTGTGTGTGTGTGTGTGTAGAGGGTAGAGTTGGGATTCACTGCTTTGTCTGCAACTTAACCGCACAGCATGGATATAGAAATTATCAATCAATACAGTATGACACAAACACCAAAGTTAAAATAATGACATATAAATGAGGACTTTGTATATTAGTTAAGACTTTATATATGTATATAAAGTTGAAAATTTTGCTTATTAACAATAGTTAAATACAGTTTCAGGTACAGCTTACAGTTTAAATACACCTAAAATAGCATTTCCTAAATTAAAATCACTTAGTTATCAAATGACATACTAACTATATCAATGCCCTCGACACTATTTATTTGATCAGACGAGGGAGTTTTATTTATTTATTTATTTATTTTTAATAAACACTTCATTTATTTCCGTGCTTCTTCTTTACCAAATTTACATTTCCTTTTCAGTCTAGAGCATTTCTGACAGCTGATCATTTCCACCACTTCACCGTGGCTTTTAAAGTGCAATTTGGACCTCCTGTAGAGCGTGTCCATGATGAGCTACAGCCTTACTTAATTGAAACTTAATTTTACATGCATTGTGAGCACATTCCGCAGCCAGACCAAGTGGCCTTCGCACTCAATTTGCTTTTCTTGTAGTGTTATGGGACTCGTCAAAACCAAAAGTTCAAAAACAGCCGTGGTTTTGCCTCCGCCATTAATATCCAAAATTATGGAATTATTATTCCCCGTGCTCCTAAACGCCATTGATTCGTGCCGAATTTATTCATTTTATTTCACAAATGCAGGCTTAAAGCATTAGTATTTTTTATTCCTTGGGAGATAGAGTCAGCCCTGTAAAATCATCTTGACATTTCGAGAGAGCACTTAATTTTCTCCTTGCTCAACCACTGTATGATGACATTTGTGCTACAATTGCTACAATTCCTTTGGGAAATCAGGTCTTGGTATTTTTTAAGCTAGGAGAAAGAGGTAGTACTCACAGTTTATTCTGTATCCCGTGTACAAATGAAATGCAGACATCGTGACTATTAAAACATATAATAACTAGGCACTGGCGACGAGCATGGCGATGTTTTATGGCTAATAAGTTATAAAAAATACTTTGATTACTAATACCTGTCACAGCCCAGACAATACACAAGAATATATCAGAGGTAGTTGATTGTGCTGTTTCAAATTCTCATAAATTTAGCACGGTAATTTGGCAGAAGAACTCTGTCCATCAACTTATTATTCAAATGGCATAATTATTAATCAGTAACAGGATGCACCCATGAAGCCTACTAAGGAGAGGCTTTATCGGTATTATACAGACCGTACTGTACAACATACTGTACAACGAATTTCTACATGTATTTTTAATTGTTTTAATATCTGCTATTGACCGTCTGTCTATCTTTCACATTGCAGATACCCCAGACTATTAAATCTACCCCTGTAATATTTAGAAGCTGCCCTTTTGTAGCCAAAACAACTCTCACCTATCGAAAAACCGAATCCATAAGACCCCTAAAGATGTACTATAGAATCAAGGCATTAGCAGAAGACTCCATCAAAGTTGAGAAGTGCATTTCAGTAGATGTAATGCAAGAGAAATGTATGAACGATTTACCTGTAATGCGCAGTGGGGCAAGAAAGAAATGCAAAAAGAAAAAAGCCCCCCTTTCTGTAAACCATAGACTTTTAACATAGACTTAGTACTTTGTAAGTAGCTGGGCTATAACTCATACATAAGCATACGATACTGCACTCCAATTCTCAGCGTATGCTTATTTTCAGTGCACAGCAGTTGCCATTAAGGGCGATGCATGCATGAGTTTAAAGCCCAGGCTTGTTTCGCTTCAGCCAATTTTATTGTAAGCTCAGGATCTTTAAAGCTCAGAGCGGGGAACAATTGCGTGATCTTGGCGCCGCTCTGTTCTGCGTATGCTTGTGTTGTGTGTCGACCGAAACAAATCAACTGCTCATCATAACAAAAAAGAAAAAAATAAATCTAGACATACGTCTTTGCAAATATAGAAAGGAAAATAGCACAGATATGGCAGGGTCTGAATGCAGATGAATGCAGACTGAATACAGAGAGACAGGTGGTACCGCAGTGGTTAAGGCATTCGTCTCTGGACTAAAAGATAGCAGGTTCAAATCCCACCACCACCAAGCTACCACTAGTGGACCCTTGAGCAAGGCCCTTAACCATGAATTGCTCAAGTCGTTGTGTATAAGGGCGTTCTGTATACGATAGATAGAATTTACATTGTTATTGTAATATTTTTGATATAAAAAGATGCCTAAATTCAGCTTACAAACCTCACTACATCTAAAATCGAGGACTTTTTTTTCCTGCTGCTGAAAAATCTCATTTACTTTGACTTTTTTTTTTTCCTTTTTTTTTTTCGGAAAGGTCAGGCATAGCGAATGTACACAGAGCCTGAACTTTGTTGAACTGAGTGTAGACATGTGGGCAGTTGTGCCAGCTAAAGAACAGACTACACCACGAAGAGGAGGTTTAGCGGAGAGACAGCGGGTTTATGAGAAGGAGCGAGTCATGTCTCTGCTGCAGAAATAAATTTAGAATGAACACAGAATGCAGGAAACTAAGGAGTGAGAGATACCAAGAGTGCGCATGTTCAGACAGCATGAGCCTCGGTGTGAATCGCAACCACTCTCCACTCCCTACACCTTTGACCAGAATCAAGAAAGTGTCTGGAGTATTTTATCATCTTTCATCTTTTATTCTATTCCACATAATACTTTGCATTCAAAAAGAAAATCTATTACACCAGCTGCTGGTTCCCCAGCAGAAAGGAAGCCCGTATAACAGCTCTTGACCTGTGTCTTGAAAGTGTTGAAGTTGAAGGTGCCGAGCTGAACTATGCTATAAAACATTTATAGAGGAATATAAAGAATGTAGATGTAGAAAAATAAATAATCATGCACTTTTACCGATCACCGAGAGAAAAAGTACTCCTGCTCTGTTGGGTGATCATTTTAAAAATGATAAAATGGTGAACTAGGAACCTATTCAAACATTGATGTCAGATTTTTAAAAAAAATGGAATAGAAAGTAGAATGTCACCTTTTATGCTTGGTTATTTCTGGGCATGCTGAGAGAATATAATGAATTTTGTCATAAATCACTGTACAGAGAATAAGCCCATAAGGTAATATGTATTATCTATATTAGCCTAGTTATGTGTTGTAGCGGATTAGCTTGCAAAGGGTTAATATCTATAAGTAATTATGACAGGTTATAATTAATTATAAATAGATAGATTATATTACAATTATTTATTATTATTGTCGGCGAGCAGATGCTATAATCATTTTTCTCCCTGGGAGAGAAAGAACAACTCTCCAACTTTCTAAAAGGCTAGCTGTAAATTAGCATGTAACCTGTGAATATAAGGCATTTAATGAATGAGACTAAATGCAACATAGATCTAAAGTAAGAAAACGCATATGTAGAGATAGACAGGAAGTATGAAAATGGAAAGATAATAAGAGTGGGAGGGTAGATAACGAAAGGCAAGTTTTACTAGCAGTCGACCAATGAGAATTATCAGAGGGGCCCAAAATGAAATATGCATTGAGATTGTTGGTAAACGGTTACTTGCATTGGCTTTGTTGCTGAACAAGAGTCATAGTTCTTGGTGAATTTCTTAGGAGGAAGTAGGATGAAGACCAGAGTCCTTGGTAAACAGACAGTCTTTGGAGGTAAAGCTGCCGGAACGTCTCAAAAGATCTGAATCCCGTCTCCGAGAAAATTTGAGCAACAATTGCTGTGAGTTCAGGACTTTTACTGATTATTTAGTCACACCCACCTTGGGTGGAATAGCCAATACAAGACAAGAAACTTTGCATGGGGAAAAGTTTCTTTGTCTCCGTTCATGGACATGTTTAAGGTTGGATAGGAGAACTGATGAGGGTTTTATCCAAAGTACAGTAGAAACAATATAATAAAGAGCAAATCATTTTCATAGCAAGAATGAAAATATAGGCAATATTAAAGCGGTGATATACAAATACAGAGAAATACTCATTCATTCATTCATCTTCTACCACTATATCTGATCTTCCTTCGGGTCATGTGGAGCCTGTGCCTATTTCAAGCGTCTATGGTCATTAAGGCAGGACACACCCTGGATGGAATGCCAATCCATCGCAGGGCACACACACTCACATTCACACACATTCATACACTAGGGACAATTTTCCAAGATGCCAATCAACCTACCGATCATATTTTTGGACCGGGGGGAAACCGGAGAACCTGGAGAAAAAAACCCTGAGGCACGGGGAGAACATGCAAACTCCACACACACATGGCTGAGACGGAAATCGAACCTGGACCCTGGCGGTGTGAGGCGAACGTGCTAACCACTAAGCCACCGTACCCCCTGTATATCATACTTAATTTATTCAATTTTATTAGACCATAAATAAAGGGAATCTCCTTATGTGTGTGTGTGTGTGTGTGTGTGTGTGTGTGTGTTATGTGGTGGGAGCATGGAGGAAATTCACCGAGATATTGGGTCCCTGTGCGGGGTGATTGGGTCCCTGTTGCGGGGTGTGCTCGGGTTGGTTGTCTCCTGTGAGATCTTCCCCATCTTCCCCTTGGAATGCCTTTGAAGTTAGATGGGGAGCCCAGAGCACTGTCCTCTATGGTGTCTTTTGAGTCATGGGAAAGACCCTTAGACATTTAGCCCCAGTATAACTGTAGACTGTGAAGCCCAGTCTGTAATTTATATGCAAATGTTAAAAATTGAAGGGGGTGCCTGAGACGTGAAACCCAACTGATAAACAAATGATCCTCCACTGACTCTGGAGTGTGATATAAAATTCACTTATTCCTCTTCAGTTAAAGGTTTTATCCTGGTCAGGGATATAGTGGATCCTGGAAGCAATACAAATGAGAGAGGAATACACCTTGATGTGAGGTCTATCACTCATACAAGCATTCACATCTGGGGGATTTCTTTTAATAGTCAGTATCCCTAGTCGGTATCTGACATTTGGGGGCATTGGAGAAAACTAGCGAAGCAGGAAGAAACATATACAGGCATAAGAAGAAAATGTAAAGATCGACATAGACAGTAAGCTGAGGTCAGGGTTGAGGTCATAACTTCCATGTTCTTTCATGCCGACCCTGACGAAATAGACTCTGACTTAACCATGTTTAACCTCAATTTCACCGCAAAGGAATTGCAATGCTACAGCATATAGTAGCAAGACATCCTTTACAATTGTGTATTTTCAAGCATGGGGTGTAACAGTACACAAAATGCACAGTTTGTAAAACACGGTTTGGTACAATTTCACTACAGTCGGGGGGACGAATGCAAACCATAACCTCGCCTGCCGTTTTTTATAAAGGCAATTTGTTACTATGCCAAGTTTAATAATACTTGGTTAAATAATATGCTGTATAACATAATATATTATTGATTTTTTGATGCAATAAAACATTAGATTCAACTGACGAATCAGGTACACTGGCACATATTAAACTGATTAAATACAATTAAGTAAATGGAAATGTTTAATTAAATATTTTACATTTGTTTGACCTTATTTGTGTAACACAGATGGGTAAATGTCTGTATTCCTTCCTTCCTTCATTCATTCACACCCGCGATATGTGGAATTGTCAGGATTTTCTTCTTGTATGAGAAATTCGTATTTCTGGTACTGAGTGGGTAGCCACAGTGACACTGCACTAACTCTAGTTTCTTTTTCAATGAATATTTGTGTATGTTGTCAGGTTTAATAAAAGAATAAAAATGCACCCAAAGTGTGAGGTGGAGACTAAACAAACTTGTTGTCTGCCACTTAACAAGTTCATGAGGAAACTCTTGAGGAAACTCATGAGGGATGTTGAAATTGGACTGCATTTGTGTGCCAAAACAAAAGCCCTTTACAAAAAAAAATTCAATATTGTTATGTATCTGGCTATTCTTTTCTCTCTCTCTCTCTCTCTCTCTCTCTCTCTCTCTCTGTTTTTCTTCCCACCACTTTGTGGTTGCTCTGCCTTTAACTCTCTTTTAGGTGGAGTCACAGATTGATTAAAGGAGGCCTTGGACCAATAGTAAGCACAGACCTGACCTGCAGAGGGGGAGCATCCCATTTAAAGGGAGCACCCTGAAGTTCTGCCAAGGGGAGGAAGGAAAGGAGGAGAGCTGTCTGTGGTGTTGCTAGTTGAGATTCAGATTCAGATTCAGATTCAGATTCAGATTCAGATTCAGATTCATGTTCATATCCAGATTTTATTTGTCACATACACACACAGTACGACATGCAGTGAAATGCTTTTTAATGACCGTCCAGCATGTAAACATTATAAATAAATGTAAATAAGGAAAATAAGTAGAATAAAAATTACAAAAATAGAGTAAAAAGTAAAAAAGTAAAAAGAGAGACATGTTCATTGCTAGTTGCTGCTTGCTGGTTGGCTAATTGTGTTTGTTTGTTTAATGGTTTGCTTGCTTGCTAACTTTCTTGTTTAGTTGCTAGCTAACTTGTTTGCTAGTCGGTTTGTTTTTTTTTTTTGTTTGTTTTCTTTTGCTAGTCTGTTTGTTGCTAGCAGCTTGTTTTGTGTTCACCACACACAAGTATTATTAATTGTTTAGACACAATACGTCAGAAATCAGGAGCCACCCCTTGGATTTTTTTGGTTGTATAGCCTAGTGTAGTCAACTAGTTGTTGCTCTACATTTCAAAATACAGCCTAGAGAAGTACCTGGGTTTTTTTTTTTTTTGTTAACTTGGATAGTGCCAAAGAAATTATCTTACCAGCATGTGTCTGTCACGGCTCTCTCCGGCTCTCTCTCTCTCTCGCTCTTCCCTGCTCTTTACACACACACACACACACACACACACACACACACACACACACACACGCAAATCACCCTCACCTGTTCTCTCGCTCTTCCCTGCTCTTTCGCCACACACACACACACACACACACACACAAACACAATCAACCTCAGGTGTTCCTGATCCCATCTCCTTCTCCATCTCCCTTCATATAGCCCGGCTCTCCCTTCATTCCCGGTCCGGGCTCGTAAGACTTAGGTCGTGTCACGGACCCGTTCTATATCGATGTATATGCCTAACCTGTTGTTCTGTTCCTGTTTCCAGTCTGTTTCCCGTTTTCCGTCTGTTTCCCGTTTTCGGACTTCCAAGTCTGTTCCAGCTCTCCGGTCTTCCAGTGACCACGGCGCGCAAGGCTCACTAGCCTACCTGGCCGCTCCTTTTGAGCGGCGTCTCTTTTGTTGTTTTGCTTATTGAAATAAATCCTTTGTTTTTGGAATTCCCGTATCCCCGTGTGTCTGTGCAGTGCACCACGACCGTTAAAGTGTCTAGTATAGTTAATCTTGATTTGTGTTTTGACTTCCTTTTGTTGTTTGTGTACCACACACACCTTTGACTATTAAACACAATAATAATTCTAAATTTTCTGTCCAAACAACCTAAATGGTTAATGTGTCCACACTGCCCTAGGCCTAGCCAAGGTGGGAATGTAACAGGTAGTATGCACATGCACCTTTACACAGCAACAGTTTAAAGACAAATAGTGTATGAGTATGATAGTTTTGTGTGTGTGTGTGTGTGTGTGTGTGTGTGTGTGTGTGTGTGTATCCATAATGGCTGTCTAGTGTAAATGAACAAGGCACTTAGTGAAGACACTTCACAGTGGTAACTGCTTTCTCTTAACAGCGTTATGCAGTGCTATGGTTTGTTCCTATCTGTTCGTGTGTCCTATCTATTCATGTCTAACATGAGTAACATATTAAATAAATAATATTCATTTTTTAGTAATAATCTCTTTTGTAACGTTGGGAAGGCAATATAAATGCCCTGAAAAAATTAAATCACCATAATTTTGCTCTTACAAATTAAAACATCATAAATTCAGTGCATTAATGCAAACGACTACAGTTCTGAAGAAGCATCATTTATATAGAGTGCATCTCAATAATCAAAGATAAAACAAATGACTTTTTTTGAAACAGGTGGGTTTAAAAAAAAAAAAGCATATTATACAAGCATCGTCCTTTTTGTTTTTCGAATCATTTACACATATTTGAATTAAATGAAGGTGTTACTGCAAACTTTACAGGTAATTGTAGAGGAGGTATAGAAGAAAAAAAAATAACAGTGAGGATATTTCTGTACACATGCTTGATGTGACCCTGTCAGCCAAGCTTTGAGATTTAGATTTATCATTACTGATAACTGAGCCTTCTGCCATGCATGACTAGCAATTACTCCACTCCTGTTGTGTGTTAGAGATGAGGAGAGGCAGTATATAATACGCTATATAATTTACTCAGCATTGGATTTAATTAGGTGTCTGATGTATTTCCTTTCACCACTTTAACAGATGTAAAGGTTTATCCTCTACCTATCAGATTTTTATAGGCTTAGATCTTGGGTGTATTTTTCTGCTGATAATCAGATGTTTATATTTGGCAGAATAACGTGCGTGAACTTTGCGTTAAAGTGTCGCACAACCATTTCTTGCCTTTTCAATAGGTCGGATGCACCACAAACACAGCACTGTTTCTGACCTCGGCTTGGGACTGGATCATTTCAAAATGATTGCATTTATTTAATGAAGACAGTTGCTTTTCCCCTGATAGAAGTTAAGGTGTAATATAAGTAAGATGGAAGCGTATAAATATTGATATTTTTGTGTAAATTATAGTGTCTAGACTGTAGTGTCTCAAGACAAAGACACGTCCACTTTGAGTGGTTGAGATCAAGACTAGACCAATGCATGATGAGACATAGTCAAGACCAAGACCAGCCTAGCACTGCAAAATTCATAACAAAACATTCTGATAAAAATACTAAACAGAAGTCATTGCAGAGGTTTTATGTGCAGGAATTTTCCTTTGATTTAAATGAACAAAAAAACAAACAACTGAAATAAATATCCTTATTTATTACTCATTTTGTCATCCATTTTAATCATTACCATAATTCTGCAAGCAAAAAGGCCAAATTGTCAACATTTGAAATGCTGTAAACCTGCAAAAACCCAAGATATATGGAAATCTGGGAACCTTCAAATAAATCAATAATACAATAAACACAAGAAAATTAACATAGTAATAATTATGCTGTTTGTTGAATATTGATGTTCACAAATAGTGTCTGAGTGTGAATTATAGACAATATAGTTTTTAGTCTTTTCTTGCAGATCTCTTGCTTTTGTGGTATCGATTAATTACATCATATTTTCTAATATTAAGCACAAGTACTTTTTTTACAGTCATATCTTGGCTAATATAATTCATTTTGGTGATTTTGTTTTTAAATGTATTTTACAGAATTCCCCATTCATATCAACAAGAAAAGAAATAGAATTTTAGAAGATTAGAAGTAAGTTATTGAATGTTTTACTTTTAATCAGATAGATCTGGTTAAGAAATCAATCGGATCAGTATACTGATATCCTCTCGGTCATGCTCTTGATAAGATCCCAACTTCTCATGCAAATGCAGTTCAGACACAGACAAGACCCTCAAGAAAATCAAGAAATGCTAGTAAGTAAAAACATCTCATTTCAATTTCCTAATTGATCTAATTTTCTAATCTGAAAGAGTTTTTTTCAATAACATTTCTGACAGTTTGTACTCAAACCCCAGGTCCATAGGAAAGTGCTCCACACAATATGTATATATTTCTATATATTTCCATATATTTCTATAGCAACAGCTCAATCTCAGGGACCACCTGAAGTCATAATAATTCATAATATAATTACCAAAGAAAAAACATATAATTAGATGGTGAATATACCTCAATATTTAGCATTTATGAAAGGTAATTGTTTGGTGATAAACCCTCCAGGACAAATGTGGTTATTCTTACAAACTGTTATTTGCTGAGGTATATGTGCAATAAAACACTTTTTGACAATCTGTTACAGAAAAACAACCAACCTCACATTAATTAGGCTGCATCACATCACCCGCCACTGAACAATTTCTTATAAAAGTGTCGTTAACATACTGTTATTAACCAAATACATGCATAAGTCTAAAAGATTTTGAAATGTGATACTGTGAGGCTTCTAAAAAACAGTGGCCAATTGCCCAATAGCTTTTAAATTACGCATTAAAACATTGCCTAATGGTTTCATGGGTCAATTCTAAACAGCTTTACAATAGGCCATTATTTGAAGCTGTTAACTCAATGTGTAAATCTATAGTACAACATTAGTGGTTCAGTGTCACTGGAGTTGAATTTATTTCAGCCTGTCATTACAGTTGTAAAATGTATTTCTGTCACATTGCGCGTTCCTGGCAATAGATAAACGCAAGCAAATATAAGAAGGGTCTGATGAAAGCCAAGCCGTATCTGGCAGTGAGGTTAAGCCTTTCAAAAATTGAAATCTAACTGAAAAGATAAGTCATCCTTTCTCTGCTCAGGATAAGCTCTGAAGTGGGCTTTTCATCATCTCTCCTCCGCCCCCTTTCTGAAAAGAAGTGGCACTCTTTAGTTGAAGCCTCCAAAAAAAAGTTATACATCTTAAAGTAGTGCTGTAGATCTAAGGGAAATAAGGCCTGATTTTATCATGACCCTCCATATATAACTGTGAAATTTTACATAATTTATTGTTATTTTATCAAAGCTATGCTGGGCTGTCAAGAGAGATTTTGTCCCACATGAATACAGGCGTGGGTGGATTTCTTTTTTTTTTCATCCTCTCTAAAGGAGGTAGAGGTTTTAATCAGAGAGTGTATTGCTTTTGCTATGAATTAGATCAGTGCAATCAGTGCCAGGAATATAGCATTATCACATATGAAAGATTTAAAAACAGTGGGAATCAGGAACTGAATCATTTTGAAGATTCAATCTTTTTGAATCATTTTGCTTGCAGAACTATGGTAATGGGGGCCACGGTGACTTAGTGGTTAGCACGTTCGCCTCACACCTCCAGGGTCTGGGTTTGATTCCCGTCTTAGCTATGTGTGTGGCGTTTGCATGTTCTCCCCGTGCCTCAGGGGGTTTTCCGGGGGTTTGCCCCTGGTCCAAAAAACATGCACAGGAGGTTGATTGGAAAATTGTCCCTCGTGTGTGTACCCTGCGATGGGTTGGCATTCCATCCAGGGTGTGTCCTGCCTTAATGCCCATAGACGCCCGAGATAGGCACAGGCTCCCCGTGACCTGAGGGAAGATCAGATATAGCAGTAGAAGATGAATGAATGAATACACTATGGTAATGATTCAAATGGATGATGAAATAAGCAATAAATAAGGATAGGAAAATTCCTTCACTTAAAACCAATGACTTTTGTGTACTATTTTTATCATATCTTTTTGTGATGAATTTGAGTAGTGCTAGACTGGTATTGGTGTTCACTGTGCATTAGTCTAGTCTTGATCTCAACCCCCTAAAGGTTTTCTGAATCATTCTGAATGTAATGGTACAAATGAACGCTTTCAAGCATGTTAATCTTTAAGAATCATTGAGGAATAAGTGTTATGTGTTATGACTAATCCGTCAAATAATAGCTTGGAATCTCCAAGTACATGGTTAAAAAGTCAGTAGAAGATGGAATATTGTCATTAAATTGTCATAGAGTAAATATAATAACTGCAAAGCATATGAAGTGCTTTTATATCTGACATTTAAGAGAAAGTTACAAGTCTTGCTAAAGTAACCATCCATGCCAGAAGTTTAATTGGTAAAGCTAACCACAATGTCACTATTTCTAACTAGATTGATACATAAAGATAAAACATCTAGGTTGTAATCACTCTTTATTCGTACGTTTATAAATGTTTTAAATATATTATAGCAACCAGTATTGTGGATATTTAATATAAATTAATAAAAAACACTTCAACAGCAGTAAAACGATAAAGACGTTCTCTTAAAACCCCTCAGCCCATGTTAATCTAGCCGAGTCATCTTATCTTGAGACTTTAAAGCAGGTATTGCTAATGGGGCTGTGGGAACAAGTAAAGAAAAAAAAAATTAAACACTGCTGTTCTAAACCACTGACTGGTAGATAAAAGAGGGGCAAATCGCAGCTTGACATAACACCCCAGGCAGGATAAACGTGTCTCTGCCTCAGGGCGGCAATATCATAATTTGTCCTGCTGGTAATGCAGGGCACTTAAGGAAGACAAGTGGACCTCGCAAGGACCCCTGTAGCCATCCGTCTGCTGCCAGGTGAAAAATGACAGACAACACATGTCCTGTAGAAGGAAAAAAACAAAAAAAAAACACATAGGGGAAGCTGCCCTCGTTCAAAGCTGGATAGCTGCGCAGGGTAATGACTCTAGGGCTTACGGTGTATTAACACTTATCATAATTATAAACAGACAAAAAATTACCTAGATTATTCTACTATATTTATATAATTAATTAATTCATTCATTCATCTTCTACCGCTTTATCCGACTTCTCGGGTCGCAGGGAAGTTGTGGGAATCTCAGGCATCTTCGGGCTTCAAGGCAGCCAACCTATCACAGTGTGCACACACTCACATTCATACCTACATTTACACACTAGGGACAATTTTCCAAGGTGCCACTCAACCTGGGGGACTGGGGGAAACCGGAGAACCCGGAGAAAAACCTCCTGAGGAACGGGGACAACATGCAAACTCCATACACGCATGGTGGAGGTGGGAATCCAACCCCCAAACCTGGAAGTGTGAGGTGAACGTGCTAAGCACTAAGCCACCTTCCCCCCATATTTACATAATGTAGAATATTAATAATATTGTCCAGACAGTCTTATCTACACTGACATTAAAGTTGTTTTTCTTTCTTTCTTTTTTTTTAGCACAAAAATCATTCAATCAAATGTCGGGCCTGTCTGCACTGTCAAGCATGTAAAATATTAAAGGTACACCAAAAATGCTTTTCCACGGATGTCAAAATGAAAGCTATTGTTTAATTTTTTTCCTCCAGGTTCTAGATAAGATGAAGAAAATAAATAAAAACTGTGACTGTGCACTAAAATGGCATTTTACTGAACTTTTCATATGAGGCTTTTTTTTCAAAATATTGCCAGCAACAATTAGTTCTTCACCACTTAGAAAACGCAATGTCGAAAATAATTATTAGACATAATCCTGTGTGCTGTCCTTGGCATCCTTTTAAGGGTCAATTGGCTTGTGACTGAAATGACTTGCTTGGATTTTTAATTTAATTACGAGTGCTTTTAAAATGGCCAGATTTGCATTTAAGATGAGCAACAAAAAAAAAAAAAAAAAAAGAAAGTCACCGGCCATTCAAATCCCAAGCATAAATAATATGGAAGAGTTCAAATGTTATTCGCTGATGATGGCCATGTGAGCATAAAATCGATATGGCATGAAAATTAAGAAAATAAATGAGTGTACTGAATGAACACTCATTGGAAATCTGTTGCTGCACTGGCCATTTCCTTTAAAGTGATGAACCTGCTCTGACATCTCTTGTTTTACATAAAGTACATGACACTCGCCAGAGTTAAAATTATTTATTGAATAGGTTTTCCTGATACTAATGGCCACTTTGGATTTTCGCATACATTATCTGCAAATAAGCATTTTATTGTTCAGTAATATCCTTATGGGTCAGTGGGTCTTTAATGGGTCTAATGAGTTGCACTGTGGCTCTGATTCAGCCAGTTTTCTAAATGATCTTATGGCTCCTAATATCCTTATACTTTATTAAAAGCTGTAAATCTCATTTCTATTGTTTAAATATCAATTAATTTTTTTGTTGTGTGTTCAAATCAAAAAAATAAATAAACAAGTGCTGAAAAACCCCTTTTGAGCAAGTCACTAATAATGTAATCCCGATCTCGTATATACATCATTGTACATCGCATCTTATCAAAGCTTTTGAAACCCTCTCAAATATGATGACTTACATGCCTCAAATCTGATCCATCTTATTCCAGATCTACTTCTTGAATCTCTTAAAATAGGCTCGCATATCAGAAGATGAGAAATATTAAAGCGTGCTGAACTGAATTTCCCAAGCAGAGAGCGATATGATACTGCAGCCCGGTTGCTTGGATCACGTGGATCTCCTTTTATTTCCTGTTGTGTCTTTTCCAGGAAATTCGAAAAAGCACGGACATAAAGACATTTCAAAGAGCAGGCAGAAATGTATACTGTAAGGTAAACTTTCTGCTGTCCTATGCAAAAGCAAAAAAAAAGCCACAAGCCGACTCGGCATTGATGCAATATGACAATATATGTTAACTGTTAACTGTCCCAGTTTATTCTAGATAAAAAGCACTGCGGTTTTAGTCAGGATGAAAGGAGAATAAGATTGAGGAAAGGGAGGCAAATAAACTAATTCCAGCTTTTAGCCTAATTGTGTTTTTTTTCATTGGCATCATTTGACAACAGGAGGGGTGACACTGTTTCCTCAGCTGTTTTAGTGTCACTTCCAGAGTCAATTGTACCACAGACCACAGGCCAATCTTGTGTGTCATCCTGCGTGAACTATGGCAACCTTCATTTGAGACATACCTGCTGGTACTAGGACTTGACAAAGTTGCTGGTGCATGGGAATATATCATCCTCCTACACTGCTTGGGGCGAGCAGGGTGTCAGATTAAAAAAAAAAAAAAAAAGCACTCAGAGTAGACCCACACAAAGACTCCATCAAGGTTTTGTACAGGCGCATGGGTTGATTTTCTTTCTACTACTGCCTGGTCCTGAAGGAATTCTGGCCGATCTTGCCCACTCCTGCAGACTCTCATGAGCAATCCCTCCTGCTTTCACTGACAGGTTTCCACCTACTCATGCAGTTGTTCTTTTTGTTTGTACCTTCTCATTATATAGTTCCCAATGTGCTTTATATTGCTAAGCCCAATTTATATAATATATATATCTATATATATATATATATATATATATATATATATATATATATATATATATATATATATATATATATATATATATATATATATATATATATTCATATCCGATCTTCCCTCGGGTCACGGGGAGCCTGTACCTATCTCAGGCGTCTATGAGCATTAAGGCAGGATACACCCTGGATGTAATGCCAACCCATCGCAGGGCACACACACACACACGCACACACACACACATTCACACACTAGGGCCAATTTTCCAAGGTGCCAATCGTGCATGGAGAAAAACTCCATGAGGCACGAGGAGAGCATGCAAACTCCCAAAAAATATATATGTAGGCATGTACAATACAGTACTGTGCAAAGGTTTAAGGCAGGTGTGAAAAAAAATGCTGTAAACAAAGAATGCTTTCAGAAATATAAATAATGATTTTTTTTTTTTGCTTTTGTTAGTTTACAAAATTCAACATGAGCAAACAAAAGAAAAAATATACAGCAAATCAATATTTTGTTGTGAGTAACTTTTGAAGTACTAGAAGTAGTGGAAGTGATGGCACGACCCCCACAGAGTCCTGATCTCTACATCATGGTGTGTGTGTGGGATTCCATGAAGAGACAGAAGGATGTGAGAATGTCTACATCCACAGAAGATCTGTGTTTACTTCTCCAAGATGGAACAACCTACCAGCCGAGTTCCTTCAAAACACTGTGTGCGAGTGTAGCCTACAAGAATTTCTGCTGTTTTGAATGCAAAGGGTGTTCACACCAAATATTGATTGAAATATTGAGTTCGATTTCTCTTTTGTTCATTCACTGCCTTTTGTTCATTAAAGAAAGCAAATAAATAACACTTCCATTTTTTCAATCATGGTTTACAGCATTTTTTCACACCTGCCTAAAATTTTTGCACGGTAGTGTATATACACAGTACTGTATATTTTGCACAGTATTGTATATACTGTAAGGGGCACAGTGGCGTAGTGGTTAGCACATTCGCCTCACACCGCCAGGATCCGGGTTCGATTCCCGTCTCGGTCATGTGTGTGTGGAGTTTGCATGTTCTCCCTGTGCCTCAGGGGGTTTTTCTCCGGGTTCTCCGGTTTCCCCCCGGTCCAAAAACATGCACGGTAGGTTGATTGGCACCTTGGAAAATTGTCCCTAGTGTATGAATGTGTGTGTGTGTGTGTGTGTGTGTGTGTGTGTGTGTGTCCTGCGATGGGTTAGCATTCCATTTCTCAAAAGTGTGTATTCTGATAAGCAGAGTCATGTTCAGAAATTCAGACAGCCAGTCAGTTTGTCACTGACTGTAAAGCTCTAGAGAAAGCATACCAATTGAGAACTACACAAGGATGAACCTATATAAGACCAGTTAGAGAAAACAACCCTAAGTGCAAGAACGCAGAAGTATACAGAGGCTCTATCTAATGCTAGCTGATGCACTAATACTCCCCCTTGAAACTGAACCTACCGCAGCAAAGACGGCAGAATTCAAACTTACATCACTTCACTACACGATGTAATAAAACACTGAAAGCACCACATTTGCAGTTTTAATGTGTCCTGAAAATCTGCACACCATCTACTCTCTAGCCCTGCTGCTTGATGCTCAATGTAAGTATATGCAAATGTACTTTACACCTACACCACTGCGTCATCCAAAAACCACACGCTAAAACTATGCAAGTCTGTTCTTTCATCAAAAATGTGAACGCACAATTGCATTGGCCATCTTCCACAATAGGGTAATCTCTGTACAAAAGCATGACTCCCACGTTAAATGTGCTTTTAACGATAGAAGAAACAATGGCAAGCTCTATTCATTGGATTGGGGAGTCATGAAGCTTTTTTAATTATTTTTTAAAATTATTATTATTAGTTGAGCCGCTTTTGGACCCCAAAGTTAATCCAGTAATTCAGTGATTGATTCCACTGGCCTTTGTAAAGAGGTGATAGTTGATCTTTTAGAAGGTATGCATAATTAAACCGAATGAGATATTCCCTTGGGTGGCTAATCTAGTAGCATGCACATAAAAAAAAATCTAGTGGCTTGAGTGAGGTCTAAGGTGCACTGATCTCTGAACAGTCAATTCACAATGCTCAACCACTACACACATCGGACTATAGAGAAAGCTCATTTGCAATTTCCATAGCATGTCTTCTTAACAAACAAGTTTTCTTATGAAAGTGCCCATAGCAAATGTCATATTATACTTAATTCATTCATTCATCTTCGACCGCTGTTATCAGATCTTCCATCGGGTCACGGGGAGACTGTGCCTATCACAGGCGTTTTGGTGCATCAAGGCAGGATACACCCTGTATGGGAACACACACAGGTTGCACACACACTAACATTCACACAGTAGGGACAATTTTTCAAGGTGCCAATCAACCTACATGTTTTTGTACCTGGGTGGGAACCGGAGAACCCGGAGAGAAAACCCCCCTGAGGCACGGGGAGAACATGCAAAACTCCACACACACATGGTGAAGACGAGAATCGAACCCCGACTTATACATTCTGGACAACAACAACCGCCAAAGGTCAACAGTGATGCATCTGCACTTGCAGTGGTAGAGGCATTCTCCCACATGTTGAATGGTTTTGAAAAGGCTTTGAAACATGGCATCTTTACAATGGCCGTTTCACTCTTAGAACCAGCCATGAAGAACTTTGGACAGAGGACACAGACCTCTCCACAGGTGGTCATTCAAAAGCTACAGCAAGAAAACGGTCATCCAGTCACCCCAGACAGATATAATGTCTTACTCCACCAATCCACTCGGCCCACCTATGGTGACAGAGAGTGGGGATCCATTAATGTATCTTGTCTACTTTTCTCTGATCTGTTGGGGGAATTGTAGGATGTAGTTGAGCCCTCATTTACTTCACCCAGACCCAGGTGGAAATCCCACGTAGCACCAGAACATGTGATATAAGGATCAGGTCTCAAGAGGAAGATGCTGCCAGAGCACAGGATAGTAATGTTAGTATTTTAAAGATGTTTTAAGATCAGAACACACAGCAGTTTGTCCGGAACTGTGTACCATATGGCATGACATTTTACAATTAGTAGTTGAACTGTGTAGTAGTTGTGACTTGTGAACACTGCATTGAGATGACTTGACTTGAATAAATGACAGTGACTCACACATTATTGAATGATGTTTATTAGGTGGTGTTGTTCTTGGGTGTGAGCTATTTCTTCATATTTTAAGTGATATGACTAATGTGATATGGCTTATCAATCAAATCAAACCCGGACCGTGGCAGTGTGAGGCGAACGTGCTAACTACTGAGCCATCGTGTCCCTTATTCACAATTCACATCTCAACAAAGTTGAAGACTTCGTAAAACCAATAAAAAAAGTGAATTTTTAGTGAATTGTCTGGAATTTACTTTGCTTCATTTACTGTGTATGTACACAATACTTGGACTGTATTGGGCTCCTTTTGCTTTAATCACTGGCTCAACTCGGCATGTAAGCCATTGTGGTCGCTCTCTGTTGAGGTGGTATGGATAATAGGGGAGGCGGTAGCCTAGTGGTTAAGGTGTTGGACTCTGGACCAGAAGATCACGGGTTCAAACCCCACCACCACCACCAAGCTGCCACTAGTGGGCCCTTGAGCAAGGCCCTTAACCCTCAATTGCTCAGTTGTAAGTCGCCCTGGATAAGGGCGTCTGCCAAATGCCGCAAATGTAAATGTAAATGTAAATAATAGTTTCTTTGACATTTTTTGGTCTGTTGTTTCTCATTTTTCCTATTGACAATACTCAATAGATTCTATATGGCATTTAGGTCTCCAAATCCTGCTCTTTAAAAATCTGGTCAGCAATAGGAAGCATGAAGTGCAATAAAATACATACACAGTACGACATGTAGCATGTAAACATGCAGCAAACAAAGGGCAGAAACTATGAATAAGTAAAAAAATATAAATAAAGAGTAAAAAGTAAAAGGAGACTGTTTATATAAATATATAAAATAAAATATACAAAATATATGTAAGGTGTAGAGTATGTAATGTGACAGGTGCAAGATGTCCGGGTATAGAATGTCCAGTGTGCGGCGACCAGTGTAATCTGACCAGTGTTTATTGTGCTATGCAGTCTCTATGACCTTGGTTTCCAAATGAAATACAAAACTTTCTTTCATCTGAAATGAGAACTGGTCCTCTGGGCAACAGTCCAGATTTTCTTCTCCTTAGCCCAGGTAAGACGCCTCTGACGTCTGTGATTCAGGAGCGGCTTAATGAAAACTGTAGCCAAAGTCCATTACACATCTATGTGTGGTGGCTCTTTACACCAACCTCAGTCCATTCTTTGTGAAGTTTACCAAAATTCTTAAATCAGTTGTGCATGACGAGCCCCTCAAGGCTTCGCTTCTCCTGGTTGGTAGTGCACACTTTTTCCTTCCAGTCAAGTTTCTGTTAACATGTTTGGATACAGAATTCTGGATTCTGGATTGGCATCTAACAATATTAACATGTTTTAGATAATGAATTGGTCGTTTTATGTTACTTTTGAGTCAAAATAATCACAATTGTATACATATATACATGTATACACATATATACCCAAATATTCATTCATTCATTCGTTCATTCATTCATTCATCATGTATGTAATGCTATATATATATATATATATATATATATATATATATATATATATATATATATATATATATATATATATATATATATATATATATACATGTGTGTGTGTGTGTGTGTGTGTGTGTGTGTGTGTGTGTGTGTGTGTGTGTGTGTGTGTGTGTGTATAATTTTTAAATAATAAAAAAATCAACAAAAAATCAATTATGGTACAAAACTGCACAAAGTACATTGAGAGTAGTTACACAACAATTGTTGCCTTTGTTCAGATTACAATGTTTTCTACATTTACAAGAAACTACATATTACAATACTATTTTTTAAGGACACATTCTCTTTTGTACAGTACAGTATATTATTTCCTATATATTATATCCTATAATATATATAAGTATATTATATTCTACAGGAAAAGAGTAATTAAAATAGAATGTGATAACGGTCATCTCTAGGGAAAGTGCTTTCATTATCAAAGATAATCATAGAATATGTTAGACCTTATATCAATACATTATATACATTAGGTATGTAATAACACCCCTGTATAACTGTTTAGTCCATTTAACAGTCTCAGAAAAGTGAGAGAGAGAGAGAGAGAGAGAGAGAGAGAAAGATTGAGTGATTACACTGTAATAATAACATAAGTACCTAACTCTAAGAAACCCACTGACATGTCTCCCACTGTATCCTCACGTGTCGTGCCAAATGTTTTTTTTTGCACCTGTTTCACATTTTGGGTTAATTATCACTTGTACTTAGGTCTCACTGTGCACCTCACTCATAGTCATTCATGGTTGTTTTTGTCTCATGCTGAAGCTCAAGCGAAAGTTCTGCATGTCCTAGTTTCGGGTTATTTAGTGTTTTGTTTTTGACATTCATTGTTACTAGCACTTAAGAAGCTTAAAACTCTTTATTAAACATTACGTTAGATCCTATAATAATCTACCTAAATACTACATGCTGATAGGCTGGAAGTGTGTATGTAAATATTTAAAAGAAGCTGCAATTCCGGTCCATTTATTTATCGCTGTTAATTTAATCGGCTGCTTAATAAGGAATTTTACCCATTTTCTGGAAAGATGTTCCACTAGATGCATTTGCTTGAGGACATTTATGCTTATTCTTTCACAAGGGTGTTAGTAAAGTCCAGTAGTGAGGTAGGTTGAGCAGGCCTGGTGTGTTTTAGTCAGCGTTCCACTTTATACTAATTTCTTCCATTCCATTCCATTTCATTTATGTGTATGTCATTTAATCGAAGAGAAAACTTGCTATTGGTTATAAATATTATATTTTGCTAATTGCTATAAAATTGTGTGCCTTAGATTTTAGGGAAGAACTACACATGGCTGAAAATGTCCCAATACTTTTGTATATATAGATTACAGTAATAGATCAATAATAGATTACAGATTACAAATGACCCGATTCAAAATGTAATAAGTAGTGTAACTTTTTAATTACTTTATAAAAGTAAAGTAACTAATTACATTTGATTACTTTTTGATTCCTTTCATTCGTTTCATTTCATTTTGCACTTGATGAAAATGACATGGGGGGGGGGGGCTTGTTGGTTTGGGGCTCTTTGGGATTTGTAATCCTTAACATTTTTGAAAGTAACTAATTTAATTCTCAATAACTGTAACAAATTACTTATAGAATAGAATAGCCTTTATTGGTCACATATACATTAAAGCACAGGGAAATTCTTTCTTCGCATATCCCAGCTTGTTGTTGGTAGTTGGGGTCAGAGCGCAGGGTCAGGCATGATACGGTGCCCCTGGAGCAGAGAGGGCTAAGGGTCTTGCTCAAGGACACACGGGCGGCAGCTTGGCTATACCGGGGCTCAAACCCGGATCTTCCGATCACTTAGACCTTAGACTACTATATGTAACTAGTCCCTCCCCAACACTTTATACAGTATATATATATATATATATATATATATATATATATATATATATATATCCCTTCCTCATATTACATTACACCGCACCGTATTCAGATTTGCCGAGATGGACTGGAACTGCTGTGTGAATTAATGAACATGTTTTACATGTCCGTCCAACACGTTTTTGTCTGCATCTTTCCCCTGTCAAAACAGAGTGATGTTAGACAGGGCTGTGCAGTGTAGGCAGCCTGTTAGCTCTCTCTGTCACAGCTAGCAATCATGTGATAAGAGACCTTCTTGTTAACACTGGGAGAAAAGCCGAGAAAATCAATTGTTCTGAGGTTTCAGGCTGCCACAAATCAAGGAGGGCTGGTAAGTTTCCGATCCGTTGCTTGAGACACACATTATGCGGGACTAGCAAAGCAAACGTGTTGGTAAACAAAATGAAAAAGCTTCTGTCTTAGCACATTTAGATGCAATATGTCAATATTCATTTGGCTGACGGTGCACTCTAATTCAGTTGATGTGTTAATGCTTTATATATTTATTTATTTATTAATCTATTTTTTGGTTTATTTATTGAATGAATTAATTGTTTTGTGGGACGGAGATTCTTTTTTTAAAGACAGGGTCATTAAATCCGTCCAGCATCAATTAATTCCTAAATGTCATTTGAGTGAAAGTTGTGATCAGTGATGAGAACCCTGAACTTTAAATGCCACCGTACACCACCCATACTCATATATCTTGAGTGTTTGCTTTAAAATTAGCTGAAATTGCAGGGGGTTTTCCGTGTTTTATCATGGACTGGGAGGAAATAAGTCTCACTCGTGCGGCTGATGTGAGATATATAATACTTTTCTTTCCTGGAATGTGGTTAATGGAATCACGCCTGCTCATTATAGATCATACTGAGTGAATAAAAGCCTGACTCAGCCTGAAACTCTAGAAGTCAGAATAGTTGAGTGACTAATATTATACTTCACTTCTGACCTCTTTAAAGGACGAATTTAATTAGAATAGCAATTAATGTACGATCCACCGTGCTGAGGTATAACTAGTTACATCTAAGGTTGTTATGTATTTTCATTACCAAATAAATGTAACAGTAATTTGTTACAGTTACCGAGAAAAATGTTAAAGATTACAAATGGGGGGACAGGGTGGTTTAGTGGTTAGCACGTTCGCCTCACACCGACAGGGTCCGGGTTCGATTCGCGTCTGTGTGTGTGGAGTTTGCATGTTTGCGTGCCTCAGGGGTTTTTTCTCTGAGTTCTCCAATTTCCCCCGGTCCAAAAACATGCACGGTAGGTTGATTGGCACCTTGGAAAAAGTGTCCCTAGTGTATGAATGTGTGTGTGTGAGTGTGTGTGTGTGTGTGTGTGTGTGTGTGTGTGTGTGTGTGTGTGCGTGTGTGTGTGTGTGTGTGCCCTGCGATGGGTTGCCATTCCATCCAGGGTGTATCCTGCCCATAGATGCCTGAGATAGGCACAGGCTCCCTGTGACCCGAGGGTAGATTGGATAAAGTGGTAGAAGATGAATGAATGAATGAATGAATAATTACAAATAGGGTTACAGCTGAACAAATTCATATAAAATCATTGCAACTGAAATGTGATTTTGATTTGAATGATGACAATCTGCTGCAGTTTCATTTCGAAAAATTTAATAATTTTTTTCGAGGGTTTTGAAACTTTTTTTCTTACAATGTTAACTTAAAGTGCCACCTAGTGGACAAATGAAAGTAATCTAATGTAATCAGTTACTTTATTTTTATAAAGTAATTACAAAGTTGCACTACTTACTACATTTTGAATAGGGTACTTTGTAATCTGTAATCTATTACATTCCCAAAGTAATGTTCGCAACAACATTTTTTTCTTTACACTGCCATCTGTAAATGAGGCACCTATTAGGTTGCAAGTGAATAGTCATCTGATCTGTTGAAAATCAGAAAAATGGGACAAAGGCTATAGAAGACTGGTATTGCCATGGCAGACTGTCTAGTGTATTTACAGTATGATGTGCTTTCGTACTCACTAAATGCCATCAATGGAGGGACAATTTGTACACCAGTGACAGGATCATGTGTGCTTAATGCTCATTGATATTCATAGACAGCAACGGTTATCCTGTCTAGTCGGAAACAAAGAAAAGCTGTAGCCCTTAACGTTTCACTTACCCAAAAACAGAACCCTACACAAACATAATATACGCATTTAGCTTTATGTTTTTTTTTTGGCTCATTTTGTGAGCTGCACGTCATATGCAATTATTTCTTCACCCATGAATCCTGAACTTTCTTCCTTCTATATAAGACATGAACGCTGCCATGCTAAATCCCATTTCTGCTTGGCTTATGTCCCTGACCTTCTTTTCATGTACAGGAGAAATGAATGTGAGTCATTAACTGAATAAATGCGACGCCGTGCAACCAAACAGTGGCTCAAGCAAACTGAGAGCTCTTTAATGCAGGTCACTCTCTTTAGAGAGTATCTGTTAATTAATGTTGGAGTGAAAAATTGGCTGACATGTCTACTGGCATGAGTGAATCTATTGACTCTCCAGTGGATTTAACAAAACAATGATTATTCTCTCAAAGAGTACAAATAAAGGACAACAGTGTTTTTGCAAGCCTCGGAGTGTTCCGACACTTCAGCCCAATTGTCATTGGTATGTCAATTTTGATTCCTAGGGTACTGATGGACACTATTGAATCGAAAAAGGACTCATCATCGGGACAAATTTATTTAAATGGGAGCTTCTTGAAAGACGGATGCCATCCAGGGCTCGCTGATACGTTTCTTTTACTTATTTCTTTATTTTATTTTACATACTTTATTTATACCCGTGAGGGAAATTGTTTTCTAACCATTTCCCGGCTCGTTTGGAAGCTGGGGTCAGAGCGCATGATTCGGCACCTCTGGAGCACAAAGGGTTAAGGGCCTTGCTCAAGGACCCAAGGGTGGCAGTTTGGCGAATATGTCAAATACCTGACATATACCTATGTCAAATACCTATGTCAAAGTAGCTGAGTCTACCTGCAGCTACTCACATACTACTTCTGTATGGAAACACTATATTACAGTATCTTGTATTTAAAAATGCAATATTAAAAATGATTTAATCAAATCAACCAGCATTTACATTACTTATACCTTAGCGATAATTAGCAGACACCCTTATCCAGAGCAATATACAAAAAGTGCTTTCTTTCTCTAGTAACAAATAAATCAATACTGGTTTGCTAGATTACAAACTTAATATACAATCAAATAATCTTCTTTCTTTTTTTTTTTTTACATAAAACAAAATATGTTTCAGGGGGGCACAGTGGCTTAGTGGTTAGCACGTTCACCTCACACCTCCAGGGTGGGGGTTCGATTCCCGTCTTGGCCATGTGTGTGTGGAGTTTGCTTTTTCTCCCCGTGCCTCAGGGTTTTTTTCTCCGGGTTCTCTGGTTTCCCCCAAAAACATACACGGCACCTTGGAAAAAGTGTCCCTAGTGTTTGTGTGAATGTGAGTGTGTGTTCCCTGCAATGGGTTGGCATTCCATCCAGGGTGTGTCCTGCCTTAATGCCCATAGCGCATTAGCAACATGAGAGGAAAAAGCACGGCTGATTGTCTGTGGTTAGTCCAAGGTTATGAGCAGTGGCTGAAGGAGAGAGCAGGGAGTTGTGAAGAGTTAAAGTGAGATCCTGGTCTGGAGATGAATTAGCTGGAATCACAACTAGTTTTCTTCAACTGATAAGCACTCATCCATGAAGACATGGTTACCAGCAGTATTGGGGAGTAACTAGTTACATGTAGCAGCATTACGTAATTTAATTACAAAATAAAAGTAACAGTAATCCCTTACAGTCACTGAGAAAAAAAAAGTGTAAATAAATTACAGTTACTTTTGAAAATGTTAAAGATTACAAATCCCAAACCACCCAACACCGCTTGACAATAATTTTGGCACCACCCCCAACCCAGAGAGCCCCCACCCACCTTAAACAATTTGATCGCGATGCAGCTCAATTTATAAAATATATCCTACTTTTTTCCGAGTGACACCTAGTGGCCAGATGAAAGTAATCATAAAGGAATCAAATGTAATCAGTTACTTAAATGTTATAAAGTAATTGAAAAGTTACACTATGTATTACATCTGGAATAGGGCCATTTATAATCTGTAATCTATTATATTTCCAAAGTAACCTTCCCAACACTGGTTGCCAGGCATGCTGAGATTCTAGCAGATGCAGTGTTTTTTTGAAGGATGGAAAGAGACAATGAGTTCCGTGTCATCAGCATAGCAGCGGAAATGTACGAAGATGTCTCTAGGTTATGTTTGCAAACCTGGTTCCCTGAGTTAATGAGATAATACGTCAAAAATGCATTGAGAATTCCTCTGCTCACCGCTCTCTGAACCACATGTGTAATCTATCCAAGTAGTGATGTCACCTATTATAGTTAGATTCATGGTGTTGAGGGTCTGGTTGTTGGTGGCACACAACGTTTTCAAGCTTCTGATCTCTTCCCTGTAGACTGATTCATCATCTTTGATGATCTGGTGTCGTCATCTGTATACTTGATGAAGATATTGGAGATATGCAGAGGAGTAAACATGGGCAAATAGGGAGTTGAGCAGAGGGCTTAGAACAGAGGCCTGTGGGAGGCCGTTGTTCAGAATGAGGGTGGAGAATACCTGTTTAACCAACCTAAAAGACTGCGGTTATTATTAGTTATATTAGTTATGTCTTTATTTCAACATATGATCAATATATATGGCCTTCAGGAAACTGTGTGGATTATCATCGTGGTTTTAGTGGCCATTTTTCTCATTTGCCCTCTCTCTCTGAACTGCTCCCAGTGAAGTGTATTTTAAATAACCCTAGAAAGACTGGTCATGGTGGGGTGTAGCCACACTCTTCAAAGACAGATGAAAATGTAGTGGAGAAATATACTAGTTTTGAACTACAGTTGTTTAAACTGGATCTGTCCTACCCTGTCTGATATGCACTAATTTATCTCACCCTCCTAAATATGACAAAGATTTTATTCTGCCGGCCATTGATAATCTCTTTATCATCGGGGACTTCAATATCTATGTATGCTGTCCATTGAGACCTTTGGTTAAGCAGTTTTTTTCTGATACTACACACAGACATGGCCATACCCTTGGTTTTTGTTCTATCTATGCGATATCTTCTATCTTGGCTGATGTTCTATCTATGCCCATAGGTTTATGTTTAATTTTGACCCACTAGCGATTATCCCAAAAAATAGACCTGCTGACTGTTATTTTCGTTCTGTAAATGAGATTACAGCAAAGTATTTTGCTGAAGTGTATGCAAGCCCTGGGCTTTCTCTTCAATGAGGTTTCTGTGTCCTCTCTAGATTCAGTAGAAGAAACCTCTGTTTTAATTCCATATATTTGAAAAGAATGAATGTTATTGCTCCTCTTAGCTTTGGTTTAGACTATAGATTTCTTATGATATGCTAAAAGATACTTTTAGCACCTACCAGTGTGCAGTTGAAACACCTAGAGCAAACTATTTTTCATATTTCATTAATATAAATGCTCACTATCTGAAAACTTTTGTTTTGCGGAACTATATCACCTCCTTCAGACTCCACTTCCGTTAATTGAGGATTCTTTGAACTTCTTTGTGGAAAAGGTGGATAATATTAGAGAAGTGATTGTTCCCTCAAACACTGCGCTCACAATCCCTGGTTTAAGCCCTATTACATTTGACTGTTTTTATAATGTCTCCCTTCCGGTTATAGCGGACTTAATTAAGCCCATGTAATCATGTTCTTCTCCATTGGATATCGTTCCCCCACAGTTTTTAAAAGATATCTTTTAATACCATGGACCACTGTAGACTAAGCATTGTAAATAGTTCCTTATTTCAGGGTTTCATTCCTTCTTGTTTCAAACATGCAGTGGTTTCTCCTTTAATAAAAAATAAATAAAAAACCTGGCCTAGAGGCTACAGAGTTGAATGACTACCAGACTATTTCTAAACTATTATTTTGGTCTAAAGTGTTAGAAAAGGCAGTTTTGACCTAAATTACTCCATTCTTGTAGGAGAATGATCTCCTGGACAACTTCCAATCATGCCTCTGAGCTGGTCATAGT
The DNA here is from genome assembly GCA_030449085.1 of Kryptopterus vitreolus. Lineage (NCBI taxonomy): Eukaryota > Metazoa > Chordata > Actinopteri > Siluriformes > Siluridae > Kryptopterus > Kryptopterus vitreolus. Next base: position 10,013,443 of record JACRUU010000002.1, on the reverse strand, counting down.
GGTCATAGCTGGTCAGAGACTTCTCTGGTGAAAGTTTTAAACGATGTATTATTAGCGGTTGATTCCGGGATTGCTGGTGTTTTAAATAAGATTTCAGTTGTGTATTTGACACTGTGAAACTTTTGACTCTTAAAACGCTCGGAGTGTGAGGTGGGTTTTACGGGGTCAGCTTTGACATGGCCCCACTCATATCTTACTGATAGAACATTCTCTGTTAACTTGGCTAATGTTTCATCCTCGTTGGTACTCTTAAGATATTGTCTTCCACAAGGCTCTATTTTGAGCCCTATTTTATTTTCCTTATATATGTTTACGTCTATTTGCCATCGCCGCAATGTTTTTTTTTTCTCACGTGTATGTTGGTGACACAAATTTATTTACCCTTGGTTGATAATAAGAAGTGTTTGCATTCCGTGCCGTAAGTTTCTGTCTGAGATCATTATATTTGTTCCTCATATGGTGAAAAAGGCAATATTCTTGGCCTCTTACAGATGACTGAAAGAAACTGTGAGAAATCTCAGCGTCATAATTGACTCATCATAAACAGATTCATTCGATGGTAAGAAGTAGCTTTTATCAGCTAAGTTATAAAGATTTGGATGTTGTTATTCTTGCTTTAATCACATCCCCACTAGATTACTGTAACTCTCTCTATGTAGGGATCTGTCTGACACAACTATCTTGCTTGCAACATGTGAAGAATTGTGCTTGTCCATCACTCTAGTGCTGTTTTCTCTCCACTGGTTATCAGTCAATTTCAGGGTTAAATTTTAATTTTAGTACTAGTTTTTTAAAGCGATGCAAACATTTCTTAATGCAAATGACATCGTGAATCTTGCATAGCGGGTGGGTCAACAGATCAACCAATCATGTGCTGTTAGCTCTGCACAGTCAAAAAAGAAGTGAAAAGTTGATTGTGCTTTTGTAGTAGAAATTCCTAAACTGTGGAATGCTGGGAGCTTAGAAAAACCCTTTTACATTTGTCACTCTTCTTTCTAAGAGGTCTAACTTAAAGACTTACTGCTTGAACTTGAAGATTCTTTTAGCTTTGGTTTTGAAGTTGGCATACTGTGATTTGGGAATCCATACTTGTTTTTTGTTGTTGTTTTTTTCATACTTTGATATTGCATTTACATGTGTTATATAGATGAACAAAAGTTGAAATTGAAGTTATCCATCTGTGCATCCACTGTCGGCTTGTTCGGGCAGTAGACAAACTGCTGTGGGTCCAGTGTAGGTGGTAAGCCTGCAATGAGATGATTCAGTACCAGTTTTTCAAAGCACTTCAATAATAGGGGTGTGTGCAACTGGGCGATAATCATTCAGACATTCTGCAGCTGAATGCTTAGACACTGCTACAATGGTTGTTGCTTTCAGGTATGTAGGAACCACAGCTTGGGCCAATGACAGTTTGAAAATGTCTGGGAAGACCCGTGCCAGCGTATGCTATGAGAACACGTCCAGGTATGCCATCAGGGCAGGCTTCCTTGCATGTATCTACTCTGCTAAATGCCGAATAGAGCGGACTGTGAGTGGAAATGTCCTAAGCCTAAATAAGTGATTGAGGTCGTCCTCTAAGAAGGCACTTTTGGTTGGTAAAGCTTGTGGTGTTGTTTTATAGTCTGTGATGGTCTGAATACCTTGTTCTTCAATGTGACGTTTGTGTCTATGTTTATCTTTCCTAAATCGTTTTTTCAGGTCGGCCCTGCCTCTGTTCCTCTGTTGTAGTACTCTGTGTTGTCAGATCTAAAAGCAGCATCCCTTGAGTTCACCCATGGCTTCTGATTAGGAAAGCATTTCATGTGTTTGACAGTAGTGTCATTATGAATGCCCGTGTTGATATGGAAGAACAGATGATATGTAAATGTCCATGTCAGTGTGAGAGTCCAGTGTGGTTGTGAAGCAAATATATTCCAATCAATGTCCTGTAACTGTAGAGATGAAATGGCCCACTCTGGCCATATCTATACTGTCCACACATCTGGTTTCACTCTTCTGATCAGTGAGGTGTATTTGGATAGCAGGAACAGAGAGAGGTGATCAGACTGTCCTAGATGGAGGATGGGAATGGCTCGGTGTGCATCAGGTATGTTGATATATACCTGATCCAGTGTTTTGTCCCCTCTACTAAAGCAATACTGTTGCTTGTTTGACAGCTGCATGTAAATACTTTATATCTAGCTTTGCATTAGCATCCGGGGGAATGTACAATGCAGCCACAACCATGATTGAGAATTCTCTCTGTAAATAAAAGGTCCTGCACTTAATCATCAAATAATCTAAGTGAACATAGGTTAAGTAACACTAGAGTCTGTGCATCATGATTTGTTAGCCTAAATTCCAAGACCTCCACCCTTTCCAGAATCCACTGTCTTCCTGCACACCATGGAAAACACTCCAGCTCAATGGGACTGCTGGCAATGTTGTCATTCCATAAAAATCATGATAATGTGCTCCTTAATCTGCCAGTGTGTTGTAGTCCGGAGCAGTAGTTCCTGTATTTTATTCCCATCAAGATTGTTGATGCAAGTTTAGCCTTAGCCTAGCCCACGCTTTCCCCTCCTATGTTTACGGTCTTGCTGCCGGGGTCTCACTCAGTTCAAAGTATGTAAAAAGTCCTTGTTTGTAGTTCTGGCCGATATTAACCAATGTTTGCTGATTTTCTGAATGGATAAGCCTGGAGGAATTATTACAAAATCACACAATCTGGAGAGACACTGGGCCTTGTTTTGTGCATCAAGATATTACCTTGACGCAGAGATGGGTAGGTGGAAGGATCGTGACAAAACGGTCTTCAGATCTGATCTGACAGATGTCTTGTTTGAGCATCCTGAACTTGAGAAAGTAAGTACAAATCCGATGCAGGACGCAAGACACAGTACCCCATCCTTCTTGGGAACTATACAGTACTGACTGTAGAACCTAAACTCTATGTCGAACGGCAGGACCACCTTGATGGTTACTTCCTCAAGAGAGTATCTACTTCTTGCAACATAAATAGAGCACCACCAATGTGGGGAACAACCCGTCGAACAAGACCCAAAATGTGTAGCCTCTTTCGACAGTGTGCAAGACCCATAGAGACATGCTTGGCCTGCCATAGATACTAAGGCCTCCTGAGGGTAGTCAGTATTAGCAACCAGCTTTAAAAATGGCAGAAATATTAATTCATGGTTTGTTTGTTTGTTATTGAAAAAATACTGTGAAGAATATGTAGAAACAATCAGATTTATTTGAGATTATTAAAATTTTCACTTACAGACATGGCAGACCATTGAGCTAATTATGTGCGTATTCATGTTTACACCGGAATATTAATCATCATTATAGGAGTCATCAGTATAAGTGGTGCTATTGTTCATAATTCCAAAAAATATGTGAACAATATATATATATATATATATATATATATATATATATATATATATATATATATATATATATATATATATATATATATATATATATATATATTATAATTATACTTATATTATTATTATCATTTTCTTATTTGTTGGCCCATTTTGTGGTGAATAAATTCTACTTTAGATCGTCCTTTAAAGAGTCCACCTAGCTACAACATGCTCTCTGGTGATTTTCTGACAATGGGCATCACAAAATGTTTCCCACCAACCACCGAGTAAGCAAAAATGCAACCACCCATATGAATTCATGGACAGTCTGCATTGTACATGATTAAAGCAGTATAACAAACCTCCTTATGTATCACCCAGAGTGACGGAATCTGTCACTCTATGTAACTTAATACTATTTATTTGTGTTTATCCCATGGCACCATCTGTTAATTGTTCACCCCAGACAATTCCATTAATTCTCATCATGGTTGAGATTAGAAACACAATATTATGGGATTGAAGAGCAAGGAAACGGAATGGCAGGGACTGATTGCACCGCAGATGGCTATGACGTCTGGGCAGATGGCACGTCATACTGATTATGCCATAGTTTTCGTTGCTCGTGAGTATGATGTGTTGATTGATTTGAAGCAGGAAATATGCTGTATAAATATATATATATATATGATAAAAAAAAAAAAAAATAATAATAATTATTATTATTATTATTAACAGCAGTAGCAGCATTTACTGAATATCAGTGTTTTTAAATAACATTTATGCTTGAATCTGTAATATGTAGCATAATATTTAATATAAATAAAATAGAATAATTTAAACGAATGAAATACACTTTTTGTTGTATTGATCAAATTGAGTAAATAAATAGATTGTTTGTTTTACATTTTAAAATTGTATGTTTTACTTAAATTATTTCAGCATACTTTAAGAAAAATGTCTACATTCCTGGCAGAGACCAAACAAACTTGCGGTTTTGCCACCTAATACATTCTTGAGGTAACTATTTTCTACATCTAAAAAGGATTGAATTTGGTACATATGTGCACTGGACCAAAAGCCCAAAATAAGTAGAAAAAAAATTAATAAAATTACAAGATAGGATTTGTTTAAAAAAATTATATCGACATGAGTGATACGAATTTCCCTGGCCGAAATTTGTGGGCACGACGGTTCTCTTAAAATGCCCACCAAAACTGTTCCGGTAACAAGAGCATTGTCTTAGCATTAATATTGTTAATATTCATTATTGAACAGTATCTCATACACTGTACTGAACAAACTTTATCGTAGTGCATCCTGATACTTGATACTTTTAAGTAACACTAGAATCTGTGCACCATGATTTTTCCTTAACCTAAATGCCAAGACCTGCACCCTTACCACAGTCCACTGCCAATAAGAGAGTAGTATTATGACATAGTATTATGAAGTAGTAGTGTGACTTTCATATAGTGCTGTTTTTAGTGTAAAAATCCTGAACTTTAAAAATGCCATTATCCACTTTTCTCAAAGGTAAAGTACCTAATAAAGAACATGTTCCTCTTTTAGATATTAAGGCACAATTTTTTAAATACTATTATTAAATAATATTAGTGCATATTATGGTTTTAAATTATCGACTATCCAAATTTGCATGATTTGAAACTAGCTTTTATATTTAAAAAAAATTTAATTAAACTTGTAAGCCGAGGTTCCACTGTATGGTATTTGTGTCTGCAATCAAGTTTTCTTATTTTCTCCTCTATATTTTTAGTTTAACAGAAGTACATTTAAAACGGTTATTCTTAAGAAGACAATATGCATAGGCTATGTATGTCAACACTGACAGTTGAAACAGTATTTCTAAGCTTTTTGGTCTTTACAACCAGGAAAAAACACCATAGGTCAAGTATGTGGGTTGCCTGTACATTTCTGACTACATGTTGTGTTGATCTTTGCATGGAAGCACATGCTGGTCTGTATATGTATCCAAAGGATTCTGTTATCTGCAAGTCAAAAAAGAGGATGTGTTTGAGCTAACAACAAACAAGACACTGAGCAAAATAGACATGAACATACTTTGTCCGATTTATTGCTGCCGGTATACTTTTTATAGTTTATATAATGACTCTCTGTATGTAGCCAACTGGTATGCAACCAGAAAACGCCAAAGTAATTCTTCCGCAAACTGTTTTTACCTGTGCATCATTTCCTGCAGTTAAATAAAAAATAAAAGAGATGTCTGTTTAGACTTACCTTCTTTCCTAAATTGAAATGTTTCTGTTGCGGCGCAGGGAGTGGGAATAGAAATCAGTCATATTTACAAAAGAAAAGAAAAAGAAAGTTTTGGTGTAATTGACTTGGTGAACATAATTATGGCAACTGTTCCACCAATCAGAAACATCAGCTTTAAAATGCAATCACTGTGCACTAGGTGTAAAGGTGCACAAAAATTCAAACTCATGTTCATTTCTTCAGTTCATGCATACAAATACAATACCAGGAAATTTTTAATTGGAGTAAACCATCTACAATAAATAGTTACATTTGGCTTTTTAATATAGTTGATTATATACCATATATATTATATATATATATATATATATATAAATTCAGGATTTTTACACTAAATACAGCACTATATGAAAGTGTGGTCAAGTGCATGTCATTGTTTTACATATGTTTTTTATGTATTTATTTATTATGCAAAACTTTAGGTTTGCAACTGAATGTATTGCAAGTGCTTGCTATCTAGACCTTCTACATACTCCAAAAAATGTATACATGCTCCATTCCCATATTACATACTCCAAAAAATGCATAGAGGGAGGGGAGTGTAACGCTGGAGACACGGATGAGCAGACTGATGATATGGATCAGAGTCTTTATTGAACTGAAAAACACTAAGACAGGAGAAAGCACAAAAATAAGCACACAGGGAGCGGACCCGATCAGCGAGCCGAAGGAGCACAACTGGGCGGAAATGGAACCAGACGGAAACGGAAAACTGGAATACAAAGAGCAAACAGGTTAGAACGGACAAACGAACACAGGCTAGGGAAAACAGGGAGGTCCGTGTCCCTGTAGGAGGTACGCAACGGAACGCTACTGACAGCTACTGGAGTGGAGGGAGAACAGGGATTAAGTAGGGAGTGAGACAGAGGGAGAGAAACAAGGTGCAGCTGGGGCTAATTATGGAGAGAGAGATTGGGAAACAGGGTAGGAAGGAACGAGGTGCCGTGACAAGGAGTAGCTCAGTGGTTTACGGCGATGATAGGAAGGTTGAGGGTTCAAGCCCTGCTATTGCCAAGCTGCCACTCTTTGGCCCTTAAGCAAGGCCCTTAACCCTCTGTGCTCCAGGAGTGCTGTATCATGACCCTGGCTTCCAAAAAAACCCCCAAAAAAACAAGCTGGGATATGTGAAGATTATGCTGTAATGTATATGTGACAAATAAAGACTATTCAATAAAAAAAATACCTTTTGACCTTGCTTCATTTCTATAAATACTGCATCATAAGAACAATCACTAATCATGTGATCCCCACACAATATATTGTGGTTGTGTATTGTAAGTCCTAAAGCAACTACTTTATTGCATGTGATGCACACGACCCCTATTTACTCATATCATGCAATCTTACACTTTATGTACATTACCACCTCTAGCATACTCTTTGTATTGTGTCCTTATCTAATCTGCATTGTCTATATGCTATAGTATCCTATATTTTCTATTCTCTTGCAAAAAACAAGAGTCAATACACTTGTCCAATAAACCTGACTCTGCTTCTGATAAGAACACACATATTTACCTTTTGAATTGTATTTATCACAATGACATGTAACTGAAGCGAAAGGTAGCTCCAAGAAACGGATTAAAGTGCAATATATACTGTATACTGTGCAAACATAAAACCCAAGCACCATTAAAGCACAAAATAACTACAAACCACTCATTTACAGCATACACCCTTATCCAGAGCGACTTCATTTGATCACATTCATACAATTGAGCAGCTATGGGGTTCGGGGCCTTGCCCAGGGGCCCAGGAGTGGCAGTTTTGTGTGGCTGCGATTTGAATTCATGACCTTCAGATAAAAAGTGCAAAGCCTTTTACGACAAACAAGCGAAATGTATGGAAAAAAAGAATGAGACAACACTAAGCATGGAGCGACAAAAAGGATATTGAAGACAGTAGCATGTGACGAACATGGAAGCTCTTTCATTTTGGGAACAATTGCATATATTTGTTATGTGGGAGGGGATGTAGCTCAGTGGTTCAAAGTGCTGGGCTACTGATCGTAAGGTCAGGGGTTCGAGACCCGGTATCACCAAGCTGCCGTTCTTGAGCAAGGCCCTTACCTCTCTGGGCACCAGGGGCTCCATATCATGGCTGACACTGCGCTCTGACCCCAAATAAACAAGCGAAGAAAGAATTTCACTGTGCTGTAATGCATATGTGACAAATAAAGGCCATTCTATTGTAAAATAGAAGTCGCAAAGCATAAATAAAAACAAAAGGATAGAATGAAACTACTGGTGGCAGAGGCTTTTTTATGCAGAGGCCACTTTTGAGATGGCTAGCTAGGTCTTATTCTTTTTGACAGTTCCGTTAGCTAAAGCAAAATTAATGACGAAGGTCCAGTTTAGATGCGTTAAATATGGTTCTTAAATGGTTTCTTAGCATGCGCACAGGCCTGGTCTGACACACAAGGCAATTAGACCTCAACAATAGCAGCTGTTAGCCATTATACACGTGTTATATAGTTAAAAGTCAACCTGGTCAATAAATTATTGTCAACCAATGTGACTTTTCAGGAATGATACATGATGTCAAACATAGGCCTTCTCCAGCCTATTGAGATATTATCAAAGTCTCCTAAGGAGAAGTGATGGTCAAACTGATGTGGCATGCTGATTATTTGATGATGATGTGATAAGATATGAAGGATTAGGCGAGAGGGAGGGAAAGAGACCTCGCAGAAGGTGGCAGCTGTTCCGTCTCCGGAATAACTCTATCACGAGACCCTGGCATGGCAGACGGATTGAATGTGACATACATAATCGGCTCTGTGAAAGCCGCATGTATTAACAGATGTTAATTATCTTGCCGCGCCTTGTCTCGGCGATCTTCTTTAAAAACCCTTACGGCGACGCCGTGGCCCTCGTCAACAAGCACCTTTCATAAAAGCGTCTTTATTACATCGATGGTTATTGCATTATAAGTCGTCATAGGCAGCGATGGCTGACATTCTGGTAATGAATGACGAAGCAGTTTGTTCACAAATGCTGTTTGGATAGTTTGGTAATTTTGTTGACAGATTGCTGTGCGCTTTGGTGTTATATCAAAGTGTCAACGTTGTCAGAAGATTAAATTGTCTCAAGTTGATGGAGGATTCGGCTCTATAGCATGCTCGGGCAGTTTTCGGTCCTCCCAATTAATGCAGAACCAACATCGAGTCTACTGCATAACCTTGACAATTTACCTGGTGAAATATTTCCTATAATTATGATACATGATACGCTTTATTAGAAAAAAAAATACACACACACACATATATCATATATATATATATATCTATATTTGATATATATATATATAGATATATGAGTTCTTGGGGAGAATATATAGATATATATATATATGATATATATGATAGAATATATAGATATATCTATATATATATAGATATATATATATATATATATATATATATATATATATATATATATATATATATATATATATATATATATATATATTATATATATCTAGCTTTAGTTTATTTTTTTTTTCCTCCTCAATATGTATTGCCAGGCAACCAGAGTGTCAAAACTAAGCATATAAAAGCTGTTAAAGCTGAACAAAACATTTAAACATTGTTATATATGGTTAACACTTTTGTATATACAATATACAAATAAAACCTTTTTTTTTTCTTTACACCTTTGCAGCCCAGATCACGACTGTGTTATTTCAAGCAGGCAGTATGGAGCATCAAAGGGAAAACATTAGCCAGCGGAACCTAACATTTGCTTCTTTCAGACGACAAGAACTCTTGACTTCTTTTTTTTGCAACTTCTAGGAAAATAAAATAAGAAATCTGAAACTCTTGATCTGATAGAGAAGTAAACATTAAGCACACAACTGAAGAAATTCTGTTGAAACCCGTAATGTTGAGTTTTTTTTTTTTTTTTTTTTTTGGAATGTAAAACGAATTGCAGGCAGCAGACGAGGTTTGAGGGCCGCTTGTGACTGGAGGGGGGCGGAGTCAGGGAGAAGGAGTGAGTAATTCCACGAATTACCTCCGTGTGATTAATGTGCATCTATTTATGTGTCTTGCTGTGAAGGAAGAGGGTGGTGAGCATATTTACGCTATGCTGCAGCAGAGCAGAACCTTCTGCTTGTTTTGGCCTTTTCGGTTATTTATTTATTTATTTTTTATTTAACTTGGAATGTAAATGAAATGAGCTTCAGGAAATAAAAGAAAAGTTATGCTTTCTAAATCCTCCCTCCTTTGTTCACATTTCCTGGCGTACCCTTCAGGGGGTCATAATCATTACATGAATTTTGACACATTTCTTTTTAATATATCAAGTTAAAGGTGAGCTGGAATGCAGGCTTGTTGAGATTGTTCAAAGCCCAACAGTGGTTCTATAATGTTTTGTTTATTTTTTTCAGTTTCTTTCGGTCCACATATTAGTTTTGGAGTATGTTTTACACTGGATGCCTTTACTAACACAACCCTTCCCATTTATCCGGGCTTGGAACAAGCATCAGGGTTGCACTGGCTTGTGTGAGCTTACAACTGAACAATTGTGGGCCTTACTTAAGGGCCCACTAGTGGAACCTGCAAACTTTCGATTCGGAGCCCAATGACTTAACAACTGAGCTACCATCTCCCGCTTAATGATCCTGGTATTTGAAAACACATCCCAAATTGTAAATTCAAGCTTTTGAACACTTTCAAATACACCCCAGAATAACCAAAATAACATGGCTGAGAGCTAAAATTGTAAAAAAAAAATTATAGTCTTAACAATTGTTCAGAGAAACGAGCATGAGCAAAATAAACGCACTCCTGAGACCTCCTTTTTTCCATTTGCTTGTTTACTCATGCTGCAGTAAACTCTTTTTGGAAATTCCATAAACTCACTCATACAGTCCGCTTGTTCGCTAAGGTAAAAATCGTGATAATGATTATGTTTGATGTAAAATACAACACGTCTCTTTTTTTTTTTTACTCAGAACTGTTGAATGTCTTAATAATTTATGAGCAGGAGTCTACACATTCATCCATGCTTTGTGTTATCCGAGGCTTCTTATTTCTTGCCGGTTGGTAAACAAACTCCTTACGTTCCTTTCTCAGTGAAATGTTCGTCGTAAAAGGCTTATCTTTCTATTTAGAAGAAAAGATTGAAAATGAGTAACAACCGAATAATCGTATTTGATGTTACGTACGCCGCTTACCTGGCCAATCTTGTTTAATCTCTAACAGATGAGACTAACTTGACTAACAAGACTGGTTCATTCATTCATTCATCTTCTACCGCTATATCCGATATTCCCTTGGGTCACGGGGAGCCTGTGCCTATCTCTGGCGTCTATGGGCATTAAGGCAGGATACACCCTGGATGGAATGCCAATCATTCACAAGACACACACACACACACACACATTCACACACACATTCATACACTAGGGACAATTTTCCAAGTTGCCAATCAACGTACCGTGCATATTTTTGGACCGGGAGGAAACCGGAGAACCCGGAGAAAAAACCCCTGAGGCACGGGGAGAACATGCAAACTCACACATGGCCGAGACGGGAATCGAACCCGGACCCAGGCGGTGTGAGACGAACGGGCTAACCACTAAACCACCGTGCCCCCTTTTTTTCCTTCATAAAAAAAGCTCCAAAGCTGGTGACCCAGTTTCGAAACAACATCACAGAATAACGGCAAACAAATGACAAACCGCCAGGCAACGAACTATAGTGCTAGAGATAGGACGAGTAGCGCGCATGCACCCCAATATCTGACCTCCCTGATAGCAGACTCCAGAAAAGAGGAGAAGGGTGTTATCATTGTTGTGCTCACATTCATCTTATTCCGACTTTTCAAAGAGAACCGAGGACAACAGAGTCACACAGCATCCCACTGTCAAATGATAGTAATGTACAAAATCTCCCATTTTCAAAGCACTTTTGTCACAATGGAAGATAAAGTAAAATGGCCAAAAAATGATGTTTTTGATGAAAGGTGTGTCAACAGTTTTGTTCGTATACACAATACATAGACGTTTACAGTATACTCCCCCCCCTCCCTCCTCTTTTTCTCTTTTTTCCTCTTCCCTCCTCCTCTCTCTCTCTCTCCCCTCTCTCTCTCTAAGTAAAGTAAATCCTGTGTAAACATCCTTAAGGATAAGTGTTTTTGAAACATAATTTAAACAGCCTTTCCACATTCATTTACATCCTGTTGCAAACAGAAGGTGTTTGTTATGCAACTAGAGAGGCAGCCGAATAGGAATGAGACCCAGAAGGATAAAGAAGGGGGGGGTGCAACCTTTGATCAAATTTGGGCAAAACTTTCAGCATTCACTCATTCATAGAGTAGATCACCGGATTTATTCATTTATAGATTGGTTTAAAAGAACATATCAGAACATATCCTGGCCTACAAACGTAGCTACCTGAGATTACACTTTCCCTAATTGAGGACCATACACATGTGTTGTCCAAACTTTACCAACATATTCTATAGGGGCTTTGATATTCTGTGTACATATCTATCTATCTATCTATCTATCTATCTATCTATCTATCTATCTATCTATCTATCTATCTATCTATCTATCTATCTATCTATCTATCTATCTATCTATCTATCTATCTATCTATCTATCTATCTATCTATCTATCTATCTATCTATCTATCATTTTAAGTGAATCAAGACAGGATTTCGGGGGGGGCACGATGGCTTAGTCATTAGCACTTTCGCCTCACACATCCCTTTCCAGGGACACATCCAGTGGTTTTGGGGTTCGATTCCCGCCTAATCCATATGTGCATGTGTGTATGTTCTATGAGATTTGTTATGTATGTTCTCTACGCGTCTCAGGGGCTTTTTCACACCATTCACCACGGGTTCTCCGGGTTCCCACCTCCCACGGTCCAAAGTAACAGTTTAAGCGTGAATGTGAGTGGGTGTGCCCTGCGATTGGTTGCCACCCCATATAGGTGGTGTCCTGCATTTATGTGCCGAAGAGATGCCTAGAGTCAGTAGCACCTTAGTGCGAGGTGAATGATGAACAGAATTGTGAAGAACCATGCATCCCATGAACGACACGGGTGAAAACGACCCGTCGAGTTCACCGCTCCGGGTTCCCAGGTATAGTTTAAGCGTGAATGTGAGTGGGTGTGCCCTGCGATTGGTTGCCACCCCATATAGGTGGTGTCCTGCCTTTATGCCCGAAGATGCCTGAGATGAGCACAGGCTCCCCGCGACCCGAGAGATAGAGAGAAAAGACGGATAAAGTGGTAGAACAAGAATGAATGAAGACGGGATTTCAATTTTTGGAATACAAGAAATGGATAAAAACAGCAAAAAATAAAACAACTTTACAAACTGTCATATCTTTCGTAGATAAAATTCTTCGAAAGAGAGAAAATGAAAGGTTTATATTTTTATGACAGGGTGGTGTGCCACCAACAAATGCAACTCTCGTCGCCATGAAGACTAAAGAGCTCATTGTGGAGCTTCGGAAGTCTAACTTCCACTGATGTCGATTCCTGTCTACATCAATGAAACTGAGGTAGAGAGGGTCTCCAGCTTTAAGTTCCTGGGAGTTCATATCAATGAGGATCTTTCGTGGCACCAGAATACTTCAGCTCTGGTTTAGAAGGCACTGCAGTATCTGTTCTTATTGAGGAACCTAAAAAAAGGGTCATCTTTCCATCCTGACCAACTCCATCACTGTTTGGTATCGAGGCTCCACTGCGTGTGAAAGGAAAGCACTGCAAAAGGCACTGGAACTGCCACTGAGCACCTTAACCACAGCAGATGTCTCTGCAGAGCTCACAATATCATCAAAGACTTTTCACATCCCTCCTTCCATCGAGAAGGAAACATTTGCACATACTTCTTTACACATTCTGCCTTTCATACATCTGCACTATTACTTTATTTATATGCGTATCTGTATATATGTTTCATACTGCATATCCTGTTTTTCTACCCCTTAAATCATGTACTTTTTACAGTTTGCACATTCTCAATTAGTATTTAATTGCTGTGCAAATATTTGCATATTTATTTTACAAGCTGTACATATGCACGCGTATTTGTCTGCACTCGACAATTTGCACATTGCCACAATTTACACTTCTGGTAGATGCTAAAACTGCATTTTATTGCTGTGTACCTGTACTAGGCAACAACAACAAAGTCGTATTTATCTATCTAGTCATGTATTTAATATCTTATGATGGGATTTCAATTTCTGGAATACATAAAATGGATAGAAAAAAAGCAAACAAATAAAAATAAAACAATTTTACGAACTGTAGCCTTACCATTAGTATCTTCATTACCATTCAATGGCTGAAATTCTTTGAAAGAGAGGAAATGAAATCTTTATATTTTTACACAAGGCTCACTAAAACTTCCTAAGAAGCTTTCATTCATGTCTAAAATTGCTCTTGATGTTGATCATTCAGCCTAAGGGTCCTGAATAGAGCTTTCACTTTACTCATCTATCTTCCAGACTTCCACCTTCTGCTTTATTTCTGGGAATTTCTATATATTTTTTTTGTTTTGTTTGTTGTTGTTTTTTTAAGTTGCTCTTGTGTAATAGAAAATGTCAAAACAGCTATTTCATTACTTTTCTTTTAGCTGATGCCAGTCAGGCACAGAGCCAAATCATAAGTAGGCTAAATCTTGCCAAAACTAAAAAGTGCTTAAAATAGAGAGAAAATTGTTATTCTTTTCTCCTTCCTATTATTTTGAATATTTAGTGAGGTCACAAGCTGAGTCCTACAGTTCTGTACATATATAACAAGGAGAATTAGCTCATTTCTATTAACATATTCTTGTGCTAAGACACAGTAAATGATAAAGTATTGCATAATTCAAGACAATCAAGAGCCGGGCAAAACAGTGTGACTCTCTGTGGCCACAACCTTCATTTTTTTTTTACTGTCACCTTTGTGTAATCTTGTTCAGCAATATTGCTTTATTTAACTCTAATATTTGTTGTATTGTGTCGATTATCAATTACATATTAATAAAGAAATAAATATGTAATTTTTTTTATTAAACAGGAACACGTTCTTTTAAAAAAATGATTGGAATAAGGACCAAATCGAGCACTATTAAACATTCAAATTAAACTTTTTAGCATCCAATACAGGAATAAGCAGCTGCTTTTTTCACATGAATTTTTTAATTATTAATCACTTAATAATAATCTGGTAAAGGTATGTATTATAATGTATATGTTAATATAAAACGATGTCCAAAAGTATACCGTCACACTATGTCCAATACCAAACCATGTGCAATATGTGCAAAACTCTTAGTTCCCTAGCACCTAGGATATATCATGTATATTTATAAATTATTTCATTTATAGTGTCATTTATATTTCTGTAATATTTTTTTTTCTTGTAATCTGAAGCATTCTCTGACAAAAGCTTGTGTTTTTATTATTATTATTATTATTATTATTATTATTATTATTATTATTATTAATAAAGCATTTCTTTGTTTGAGGCACATGGGACTAGCAACGAGCAGTTTTTATATAAAGGAACCAAAGTAAAATGTTAGTAGAATAAGCTTGTACTTAGAATACACAGCAGCCTTAATACAGTGACGTTCCATAACATGCAGTGTGGTTTAAATCAGTCTAGTGGCTCAAGGTCGATATATATATATATATGGATATATATATATATATATATATATATATATATATATATATATATATATATATATATATATATATATATATATATATATATATATATAAAGCAAACAATAAAACATCTTCACGAACTGTAGCCTTACCATTAGTATCTTGATTTTCACTCTTTATAATATCATAATTAATAATGAATAATTTACTGTAGTAAACATTGGGTTCCCTGTGAAAATGCATGCAACTGGTTCACTGCAGAACTGCAATGGAGTTCTGTATTTATACTTTACATGTGATGCTATTCATTTCATGTGCGTCGCATTCTTACACTCTTAATGTTTGGCCAGATGAAAGCAGTAATATGGGCCAGTATGGCTTCATTGCTCATTGGTTATCTGGGTGACCCACAAACACAGCTCTGCAGTCATGTGACCAGAGAGAAGTGATCCGGTCAATTTAGTTGACCAGGAGTTTAGAGAAAATGAAATAGAGAAAATTGAGAAGATTGATGCAGTTTTATCAAACTCGGATTATCTTCTTCATCGTATTTTTTTTGTGGTGAAAATAGATTATATTTCACTCCATGTCTATCGATTATGTTTTGTAACATGGGCTGTGCACGCCCCAACCCATCACACAGCGCACACACATTCACACACACATTCATACACTAGGGACAATTTTCCAAGGTACCAATCAACCTACCCTGTATGTTTTTGGACCGGGGGAAACTGGAGAACCTGGAGAAAAAACCCCTGAGGCACGAGGAGAACTTGCAAGCTCCACACACACATGGCAAGGGGGCAGAATCGAACCCCCTACCGTGGAGGTGTAAGGCGAACATCCTAACCGCTAAGCCAACTGTTAGTTATAATATAAATAATAAATAAATCAATAGAGTTAAAAGAAACATAGCATAGCAATAATGCTACAATTTATTTTATTCATAACACATCCACTCTTAGACATTTAATTAATTATTTTTGTTATATGGATTATATTCCCCAGTCCATTAAAACATGCAGTACAAACCAAATAATTTAGCACACGACCTAAAACATTTAACAGGGCTTGTTAAAAAAAATAAAAAAATAAAAAAATAATACCAATTGGATGATTGAGCCACTGTAGAGTTTAACATACAAAAAGACATTAAAAGAAACTTTCAATCACATACTATGAGCCATCAACAACCATGAGTCACTAGTTCTGTTTAATGATTCAAACTTCACAACAGACGACTATCTGCCTGTCAATCACTTTACAGCTAATTAAAGAGCCAATTAGTGTGTTACCCATCGAGAACATTAAGTGTAACATTTTTGAGGAGTGTGAAAGTGCAGCCATTTGCTATGGGTAGATATGATATCCTTCATTCATTCATCTTCTACCGCTATATCCGATCTTCCCTCGGGTCACGGGGAGCCTGTATCTATCTCAGGCGTCTATGGGCATTAAGGCAGGATACACCCTGGATGAAATGCCAACCCATCGTAGGACACACACACACACACACACACACATTCACACACTAGGAACAATTTTCCAAGGTGCCAATCGACCTACCGTGCATGTTTTTGGAGCGGGGAGGAAACAGGAGAACCCGGAGAAAAAAACCCTGAGGCACGGGGGGTAGATATGATATCTATATGTGAATTCATAATTATGAACATGGCATACATGGACAAACGGTAAAAAAAAAAAAGTCACACAATGATATTAATAAAGGACAAACATTAAACAGGTTAACCATTAGAAAAAAAACACTAATCACAGGATAGGGGCGTTGACAGGACGGTTGATTGAAAAGCAAAAGAAACTGGAGCACAAACTCTATGTTGCCATGGGAACCGGAGTATGACTGGGGGGATTTGTGACAGTAAGAATAAAGCTAGAGCTCTATCAATCCTGAATCATTTTAGTGTATTATCACATTCTCTCTATTGCTCGATATTTCCTTTTAAACTTCCGTTACTCGCATACTCTCTTGTTTTTTGTGTCTGAGTTTAGCCCATAATACAGCTTGGCATATCTCAGCTGGAGTATGAATTATGTACAGGTATATGAATTTCCTGCTAATTCTGACCTTCCAGCCTTAGCACAGTTCTGACTGAATTACTATCACTACAGCATTGTAAGCAGCTTAGAAAATGGCGGGGATACAGCATTTTTTTTTCTTTCCCATCCCAAAAAAAAAAAGCAATCTGAAAGTTAGCTGTAATCTTTAGTAATGTTATCACCCCGGGAAGTTTCACAACGACTGCAACTAAACATCATCCATAATTTTTTTGTATTTTTGCTACACAAAATCACTCTCTCACTGATCTCATGAAGCCAAAACTCAAGGAAAAAAGCTATGTATTCAAATGTAACTTGATTAATGCGGATCTGGCCTGAGCATACAGTGCATTCAGTTAGAGCAGGCGTCTCATTAGCGAAAGACATATATAAGGTATGACTTAATTAGACCTAATTGCATTTCAACACTCAAAACTATCCTTGTACATTGTACTAATTCATTATGTCCTTTCTGATCCCCAGTTCTCGCCATGAATACCAATTGTGCCACGTGTACAACCTTCATACAACCGCTCCTCTGCTCTTTACAAATTTTCTTACCGGAGCTGCTGAAGATTTTCAAGCTCAACTCGCGATTCAGGACAGATTTTTACATTTTTCAATGTCAGGCCAGGATAATGACTTCCTTTGTAATAACTGCCTTAAAAGGAATACAGTTTCTAATGAATTAAATCATTGCCTATTCCCTATTATGATCGCTACTGATTATAATTGAAGCAAAATATTTTACTGTTTGTCGTGTATTTACTAAAATGAGTATCATAAGTAATATTTGTTTGTGATATTTGTATGTATATATATTTTTTGTGTAAAAATATATAAATAGTATAAAGTGCTGTCAAAGTTGATACCGTTAAAAATGCGTTAACACAAATTCGCTTTAACACTCATTTTATTAACCTGTGATTAACAATTTTTCTTTATATATATATATTTATTATATTATATATATATATATATATATATATATATATATATATATATTATATATATATATATATATATATATATATATATATGATTGTATATGCTTTTTTTTTTATATGATAATTAATAAATGCTGGCAACAAGAGGTTAAATATTTCCTTTATGCACATACCACCACCCCCCCCCCCCCCCCCCCCCCCCCCCCACTACCAACACATACATCTTTTGTAATGAAGACTAAAACAATACCTAACATTTTAAATAATCCTATTATTGATTGAATCCTATTATTAATCCTGTAATGCTCAAAACAAACACCAACATGTAAAAACCACAAATAACAAATTTTACATATATATATATATATATATATATATATATATATATATATATATATATATATATTAGAGGTCTGCACTACTACAAACCTCTTAGCAATGCATTATGTGGGGGTTAGAAGAACAGGAAAAGGATTCAGGAAAAGAATCACTTAATGCCCCCAGGTGTTATTTTGTTGTTGTTTGTTTTATATTTTATAGTTCATTTTCATAGTTGCACTTTTTATATCCACGATGGGTTTAATGCATAATAACTTGCTAATGCTTATAAAACTTGCTCTAGAAGTCTAACTGTAGTGGGGGATATCAGAAAAAAGTGTGTCAGCATGAACTACAAACAAAGAGTTAAATTAAGTACAAAAATGAGTATAAAGTGCATAAATGCGAAAACTGCGAATAAATGCTTCAATGTTGTATGCA
Organism: Kryptopterus vitreolus; assembly: GCA_030449085.1. Classification (NCBI taxonomy): domain Eukaryota; kingdom Metazoa; phylum Chordata; class Actinopteri; order Siluriformes; family Siluridae; genus Kryptopterus; species Kryptopterus vitreolus. The sequence continues at coordinate 9,994,400 of JACRUU010000002.1, read as the reverse complement.
GAAAAAGAAAATTAGATAAAAAATGTAAAACCTTTTTCTCCCCGGGAACATAATTGATTTTATCATGCAACAATTACATACCACTAGAGTCTCGATTGAGAATTGTCTAGAATATTCAAATGGAACGCTTCATATTCTACCTTACCAAAGCACGTCTAGAGGGATTCCTCTGTGTGGAAAAAGTTATCCTCTAAGCATTTTCAATAGTAGCTGCACTGCAACAGCCCACACTGGGGTTTGTCCTAAATGGTCCCCAACAAAACTAAAGAGTCCATTTGCTTATTAAGTTGGAACAGTTTCACCACTGTAATGAGAGTTATTCTTCAATTAACCTACCAGTTCAGTATTTCTGGCAGGACATATTAATGCCTCAATAACCTCAAAGCACTGGTCACCAATCAGCAAAAGAGCAGAGTTTAATATTTAAAGATTCATTTGTCACATTCAGGAAAGAAAAAACAGTCATTATGTTTTTATTTGCTAATTCGCTTTTAATGACATCATTATACAATTCACAGATTTTCTTTTTGGATGAAATTAGGAAACAGCGCAGCAAAACTCTGAAAAGGTCGTATTTCACACACACACACACACACACACACACACACACACACACACACACACACACACACACACACACACACACACACACACACACATGCAGAAGTTACTGAAACTTTTGCTAGAGTTTTTTTTTTTTTTTTTTTTAGAGTTTATTTTTCACTTCCTGCTCATAAATAGTCAGCATTTTTCCTGCATGTTTTCCTACAAGGTCTCTTCAAGGTTTCTTCCTTATATCCTCTCAGGGAGTTTTTTTTTTTTTTTTTTTTTTTTTTCGCCTGGGATGATCAAATAAAATGTAAAGTAATAATAAAATAAAGAAAAACAATAGATGGATGGATTGTATATCTGGACTGTGATATCCAGATGTTCCTGGTCAAAAGTGTCACATTAACAGAATGTAATTATTCGGATTTATATGTTGTATTATCCCATTGTTAAATCTTAGCTTGTGTTCTTGTAATCCACGCTTCTCTTAATGCTTGTGTTCACTCATAATAATCCATTATTCATTTTTCTTTCCTTCTTTTAATCCATTTTTCCACCGGCTGATCTACTTTTCTACATTCAACACAATATAAGCGCATAAGCTACTGACTATTTTCTATATAGTCGTTTTTAGGTCAGAACGTTGAAGATACCGTATCATTCTGAAAATGAACATTAGCACCATCTTTACATTCTTATTTCAAACATTTGTTGTAAAATTGGGAAAATACAATACAGCACGCTGTACATTTATCCTGCGGAAAAGATTTTTACTATGCACTAATCAATGCACACAGCTCAGGGGGTATAATTGGAATGGATTTAACAGGCACACTGTATATAATGTTCAGTGAAAACTTTATTCCATTGTGTGCCCTTAATGCCCTGAACAAGCCCCGCTTGTCAGGATTCTGTATCAGCCTGACAGAGTGAGTAATGGCAGGGTGGTAACCTCTAATCATCCCACTTAAATGCTCCATGTGATAGATGTAGTGGATATCACACAATAATCATTTACATTGATACCATGATCTCTACAATGGAGGAAAAAAGCCTTTCTAAGCCTATTTATCAGCTTGCATTTATTGCCTTGCCTTGCATGGATTGTAATTGTTTAAAAAAGCATCTTACACCCGAATGCTGCATAAAGAACAAACATTTCATCACAAAATAGCAACATATTTGTGTTAAAACTATACATTTGAGGTATTATTAAAATGCATCCACGTGGATTACAAATTCTTTAATTTACATTATTATTAACCTGTGTTCAATAATAACCTTGAATTCTCCTAATATCTAAAATAATTGGCAAGTTTTATAACCATCCAAGGATGCTGCATATACTGTACATTGCTGAATGTCTTTGAAAATGCATACAGTTCTGTTTGATTTGCATGCAATTGAATTTAACAGACTATAAATAGACCCTCATAGCAATCTCTCACCAATAGCAATGCTGTTGCTAAGGTTATTCACTAATTTTAACTCTTTTCAAGTTAAACATTCTCTTAGTAACAAAAGGATAAAAAAATAGGTCCTACTGAATGTTTCTACTTTGCATAGTGCTAACATCTCCCTCTGAGCCTTTCACCAGCGTCTCACTGCTCTGATGGGCGTGTCTGTCACATTGCCGGAAGGGAATAGACCTGTCAATCATACAATCTTAATTTCAAAATGATATTTTTTGTTGTTGTCTAGGCATACCAAGGATAAATAATTTTGTGAAGCCCAAATATCCCTTATTTGTTTTTATATAAGGCATATTTGCTGGTGCACCCTTTGTAATGTACTTTTAAAACAGTACTCAACCATAAATGCTTAAAGAGATTTAATGTTTAAAATTAGTCGCAGATGTTGTTTTGTCGAGGTGAAGCAGTTCATTATTAATCACTGCATTTTACTTTTATCTCTCTTTTCTACAACATATGAATGATAATTAACAGACAGAAAGTAATGGACTGGAAGTAAAATAAATGGCTTGAAATACAATCGAAAGCCTGCAAAAATGTAATGACATTCATAAAATATAGACAAAAAAAATCCATGAATAAAGTAAAAGATGGTGTGTTCTTTGTTACAAGTCCATTACAGATGCATTATTTGTTTTCCTTTATCTATTCCCCATCAAAATACACGTTCATACAGTACATAATCAAAAGTATGTGTTCATTAGTTACATTTATCTTTGTGAGTTTTGACTAATATCACTTAGCAAGCATCACTTAGAACATAAAGGTAGAAAGAAAGAAAGTAAGAAAGAAGGGAAGAAAGAAAGAAAGGTGTATATCATATATATGGTGGATATATATCACTTGTAAATCTCAGCATAATTCATTCTTCACATATCACAACGATGTTGTGGTAAAGGTCTTGTTTAAGGACCCCAAGGACGGTAGCTTGGCAGTACCAGGTCTTGAACCCCTGACCCACTCAGGATGCTCAGTCACACACATTAGTGTAATCATTAACTAAATTCTGCTGAAATACCTGCTATGATTAACATAATAAACAAAACCAGGACAACAAAGAACAAAAAAAAAAAAAACGAATGTATTTCCCCGAATTACGCCTACTAGCTGCGCATTCACAACAGGTATGAGCTCCTCACTATATTAGCGTATATTTCCATATGGATCCATATTACGGAATAAAGCACATTTTTCATTTGTGAATGCAATGCTCTTCCGTATAACCTTAATGTATCACCAGTTTATATGGAAAGCAAGCAGAACAGAATTCTTAAAGGAGCCGCGTCCCATATTTTACAATTAAAATCTTAATCATTAAAAACATTATCAATAAATTAATTAATTAACAAAAAAAATAGTATTAAAATAATAATTTCCAGAGTAAAATAAGTAATAAACAATTACTAGTTGAAATAAAGGGATAGATTACAAGAGAAATGTATCTCATTATAACATCTGTTACAGTTAGATAGAGTATTAGAAACAAAATGAAAAGTATGCGTTTATGGTACATTCAAAATGTGAGATTACGGTGAGATTAATACTGAGTTGTGTATATATATATATATATATATATATATATATATATATATAATTAAATAATACAATAAAACCTCATTATTAGTGTAACCAGAATCTTGTTTACTAATGTAGAAAAGCTGTCACTTCATTGCCAGCATCACTCAGAAAGACAAACACTGGTTCCAATTTCCGCAGAAGTTATATTTGTGCTGCAGAATTAACGATTTCAGCTGAGCTGCAGGTCATCCACAGAGTATTGTAAAACCTGGTATAATAATATGAGATTTATTATTTGTATAGCATGGATTTCTTTTGTTAACAATAATTTCTTTTCCCCCTAAATACATCCTAATGTCTTCAGAGTTTTGGCTGTTCGGATTTTTTAAGCCTTTTTTTCCAATTCCAGGTCAAAAACTAAAATTAACCTCTATTACTAGAGTGCGAAAATTGACACTTCACCGACACTTCTTCCTGATGGTGCTTTATTTTTCTTCTCCTTCACAGATAATTTCCATCCAAGAAAAGAAGAGCCACCTTTTTTGTATTGATTCCTCTTGGACTATATATGGAACTCATTTTTTTGGGGTCAGGTGAGTAAACGATATGGTCAACACAGAAAAAAAAAATCACGGTGAACTTCTTGTAATGTCCTGTTAACCGTACAACCTTACTCAATTGTGTTTTTAACTTGGGGACCAGAGAAGCTGCAGGGTTTTTCTTCTGTCTGTGGTCTGCCAAATATACATAGTCCCTGCAGACAAAACCCAATAATACCATATATCCCATTACCTAATTGTTTGCTTCACCAGTTTGGCTGTGAGCTCTGCCTGGCTCAGCGGTTTTCAGAATGCAAATGTTGCACATGCCACTTCTAATCACGGGTGAGAATTGTTATACTTTATATCACCTCGGTATATGCACATAAGTATTGGCATTTTATCCATTAATTGAGGAAATACCATATGGCTCTGAGCAAACTGAATTGAAAGGAGAGTAATTGGCGTATTTCAAACAGAATGCTGTAGTAATGCTGAAAATGTCCTTGGACTGTGGTGAAATGAGAATCTGGCACTATCCGTTGAGCATTACGCTGCCAATCCAGGGCTTTCACTGACGTATTTATCAATAGAAGGGCACACAAAGGGGCATTTGAGGTAGCAAATACAACAAACAACCTTGTAAATGCCCAGCCAATAAAATAGGCACATGTTGTAACAGTGATTTATAAACTCTAAGGTGACAAACCTTAGAGGTGTCAACTTTACTAAAGTAGGACTGGGGAATATGGGGATGTACGTATAAATAGGTCTCGGGCAGGTGTGATGTGAGGTTCTGTGTAGGTCTGAGCTTTCTTTTAAATCAATGAGCCATCTTCATTCATTCATATTGTCTCATTCATTTCTTAATACTGGCTATGTGTATTGGGAACTAATTCCTGGAATGCTACACAAAACCAAAACAGGAGTAGCATACATCATATATAAGGAGACATGGATCATATACATTTACAGACTTATTCAGTCTGAGGAGATACTCTGAATATCCCCTTTACCAAATGCCCATCTTTGAGGAGGGGGGGTAAAACAAAGAATGAATGATTGTTTTGACATTGCCCTGGCCAAAAAATACATATTACAAGGATGTTCAAAATAACATTCTACAGGGTCCTGTGGCTAATATGGCAGATATATACTTTTTGAAGATTTGTTGCTCATAATGTTTTTCTTTTTTTTAAGTGACTACATGAACCAACGGTTTGAAACCGCCTGTACAGGTACATAAAAATTTCAGGACAATATCACCTCAAAACAAATGCCTCAGAAGGCTGCCATAATAAATGTCTACGACACCCTTCCTCCTGTGGAAATGATGTATGAAATCCGAATACAAGTAGTTACAGGAGATGCAATTATAATGCCAGGTATGAACAGCTATTTGTCTTAGATGTTCAGATCACTTGAGATGGATGTTCCTACCTGGTGTGGACAGGGCCACAGGCAGAAGGAGGAAAATGGGAAACTCTGCACAGACAGTAAGCCAAGGTCAGGATCAAACCAAAATACCCTGGAGCTGGGAAGCTCTAACACTACTCACTGTGCTGCTGTGCCACCCGCTGGGCTGCCTCTTGTCCCCGTAATAAAAAGGGGAAAAAAATCCCGTCTATAGACGTCAAAGCATTGCTGCATGACAGCAATTGGTTGAGGTCCCTGAAACACTTTTATAGTCATTCATTGTGAAACCCTTCTCTTTCCATGATGGCATCCCTCTGAAAGGAATACTCTATTTGTGCCATGGCTAGCACATTCTATACAGTCATTCGGGCCATCCCCTGACAGAGGTGGAAGTAATCGAAGTGGATGGTTATCCTCGAACCAAGCATAAGCCTCTGAGGTCTTTTAGAAATCAATTAATTCCTCTGGGACATCTCCTGCAGCCATCTTATTCAAGAGGCTAGTGGTGACTGCTAGCTTGTAGGACAGGGAAGGTAATAGCCTCTTCAGCAGATCCTCCAGAGTAAGAAGAATTATTGACACTGCCAGTAGTCATTGCAAACTCACGTACGAAACTGTACAAGTTTAAAGCTGGTTATGGTTTTAAAGTTAGAACAAAACGGTGTGCTAAAAAGGCTAAGATGCTGAAAGTCTACTCCAAAGGCTCAGCTAAACAGTTCTGCATGGATTATAGTGGGATGGGGGAGGGGGTAGGACTTGAACCTGTAATCTTCTGGTCCAGAGCTACCACCTCCTATTACCTCACACCTCAACAACAGAAGTGGACATTTAGTGCCAGCCAGATTAGGATTGTTTCCCTTTTGAGGTTGTTTCCTCGCAATGTTTCATCCTCATTCCATCTCAGGGGGATTTTCCTTGCCACACTCACCACTCAGTTGCTCATAGGGATAAACAAGTAAAAGGGTCTAACTTATAGGCAAAACAAAGTGCACATTCTTTTTATTAACCTCAGTAAGACTGTATCTTTGTAAAGCTGGATTGAGACAATGTCTATTGTAAAAAAAAGTAGTATATAATTGAATTGAATGAACAAAATGGTGCTCACAAATGCGTTACAATTATTTAGAGCTGATTTATATCGATAATTTTTTGCATTCTCCTTTTGTATTATTTTTAATAGCATTGTTTAGTCCTGCAGTTGGCATTTATTATTAAATTCAATCATCAGATTCTGTACTGATAAATCATATGAATTATTATTATTATTATTATTATTATTATTATTATTATTATTATACTCATTTTAAATCTTGACCACTTACTGAATTCTAATCATTTGAGTCTCTGAACAGCTCCAAAATATGTTTATTTAAGTGATGGTTCCTATTAGACATTGTGGGCTTTATTTGATTTATTGATGTGTAGGAACTCTGCCAGTAACATTTCCTTCTGACATTTAATTTCCAATCGACCCAAGAATAATACCGAGATTGCAGGATTTACACTCCACTTTATAGACTTTGACTACCCATTAACTACTATGAAGCAAAAAGCTTTACTGACACATAAAAAAAAAGATCTGACACATACCTCTGAAGATTGCACGCAGTTGTGCATAGATCCTTAAAGTAAAGCGTGGAGATTCCTTGAAAGCTTTGAGGTCGGCGGGTAAGTTACATCACCGCTGCCAGGTCAGTCCATCACACAGGAGGGCGAGGGTGTGGGTGTGGTTGTGGAGCTAAACCATTAAATGTCCCTTCGAGTGCACTTTCACAATGGAACAGGGGGTTTGTAGAAATCTCTGCTATTATATCACCAAAGACACTTTTCTTTTCCAACACATAAAATGATGAAATAGCTCAGGATACTCGTAACCTCCCTTTTCATGCATTGTGTTGTCTGCAGTCTAATAATGCTTAATGGACATCCTGCTATTTTACTGAAATACACTGATAACACAATGGTCTGGTTTGGTGTCAAATCTAAGCTGACAATATAAGTAAAACTATGGCTCCCTCAACAGTAGAAAATGCTTGTTTTGTAAATGTATTAATTTTATGATGATTTTATGATGTGGAAGTGGTTTCCAAGACACAGACACATAGATAAATGAAATGGCAATGCAAGATATCCCTTCTGATAACCAAGCTCTAGATAAAACTGAGGATATGGTTGGACATTTGGCATAATTCCCACTAGAAATGTATCCGGACAAAAGAACAAGACTTCCACAATCTCCAGACATGAAAACCCAGTGCCACTGCTAAGTGTTCAGCATGATCTCTGCAGAAGTGAGTCATGGGCTCTTTTTCTGGTCTGTTCTATTGATGCAGTAGCTAGTAAGACTATAGTGACTTCAGAAGAACAATATTATACAAAAAAAAACATGTCTGCACCCAAACCATATGTTTTCTATTCAGCTTCATTCTGCATGTTATCAAACGTTTATAATATATGTATATACGGTATAAAATCCCATTATCGCCTTTGTATTATACAAATGCATGTATAATACAATACAATGTCAAAATCTATTATCAAATACTTATTATCAAAATGTGCATTTTACTTGTGTGAGTGTCTGTGAGTGTCTGGTCATGAATGAGTTCTACAAGCTATCAACAAACTCAGTGAATAGATCTAAATCAAATATCCTTTAGATTAGGAAAATTATTACTACTGCTCATCATGTTAATCCAACCATCACCAAGTCATATCTCATATTAGGATTGTTTTGTTCATTGGACTAGTGCCTCATTTAACAGAATTATAATCATTTCTAATTTCTAATATTCAATTTAGTAGTAATAATTCACTCAGAGCACAAACCCCAGAGATTGTTTTGACTGTTTGATTTATTCTTTTCTTTATGTTATTAACAGAAATCAGTGGTGGTGGTCACTTCATAGTGACTTTTTGAATGATTATTAATGATGTGCTGATGTTAAAGTACATTATTCATGTTATGCAACTTGAAAACATTTAAGATGTATAATCCTTTATGTCTTTCTCTATTTTTACACCCCTCAATGCCTTTCTTCTTCAGACTAATGAAATATATACCTCTGTCTTGCTAGTGAAGCTCCTGCTCCTGGAAACAAAACAAAAAAAAAAGGAAATTGTTTTCCCATGTGGCCCACAGACATGTTTTTGTCTCACAACTTTTGTTTCTGTCTGTTTTGTTTCGATTTGTTTCGAAACTTTCTATCTAGTATATGAGTTACAATTACAGTGGTGATTTCAGGTGTCTTTCCTGGCTTTTGTCTGGTGGTTTGCCAGAGTAGTTGTTTTATAAAGACTGATCTAGCCACACTCTCAAGCCACAAAGGCAATTAAATCTTGACAATCACGGAAGTCATTCCTTCCTTTACCGACCGTCTGCTCTGGGCCACATTACACGATTTTAAAGCCTGCTCTCAGTGTCTTGATATGGGTTTTCAAAAACTGCTGACAGCAATCCTTCAGAGACTCGTCAATCAGACACGAGACAAGTTGCGTAGCTGTTTCCTTCAATTGTCAGACTTTTCATTGTTAGACAGAGGCCAGGAAGATTCTCGAAACATTCTGGTGTAATACCTTTGCAAAATGCTTTTCAGTGTGGCTCACAGGTCTTGGTTCTATTTCAATGATTAAAAAACGCTACTTATAAAATATTTATTGGCGCCAGTAATGAAAATAATGCTGTGGATTTAGGAATCGCTGTTGTGTTCCAACTCCAACAATGCTCCATGCAATATAATAATCACATAAATCCATGGGTCATGGGTCTGCAACCAGGGGTCCGTGACCCGTGTGTAGCTATTCTTAAGCTTTTTCAGCAGGAGACCCCCTTGTGTATGGTGAATCCTTTTGCGGCCAAACAAAACTCATGAGGCAAAACATCCTCAAACTTACAATTTTACTTAAAAACTTTGGTGTGCCATTATTTTAAACACAGACCTCTTATTTATTAGCTTCTCAGCTGAGACACTGTATGCGTAATCTAAAAATATATCCAATTTTACGCGTCTTAGCATTTTTCAGTGTGTTCATTGCTAGACGTCCTGTGCACAAGTGTATCAACAAGGTTTTTGGTGGGATTGCAAGGTAGTGTGCTGTGTAAAATTGATGTCATTTAAAAAAAAATTATATTTTTATTTTGTAAAATACACCATAGTTTACATTGGCTCACAATCCTGACATACTGATAAAATACTGATAAAATGTAAGATAAAATACTGATCAAATATAATATAAAAGATAATATATACCCCCAACCCCCCCCCCCCCCCCCCCCCCTAAAAAAAGGAGGCCTAGGTACCCAGTTTCAGAAAACCACTGCCCTAGGGGGTCCGTTCCGCTATGTAATACTTAATAATAGATTAGTATGTTAGTATATTAAAATCAAAGCTGATGCCCTTTAAAAGCAGAATTGTGCACTTGACAGTCATGTTGTAAAATGTTGTAAAATTACGCATTCTATTAAAATTAAAGCTAAAGTCATGTGATTGTATTGCATTCCACCTGGTAAGGGAAGAGTATGAAAGATATTACAATGTACAAAACTGTATATCTGTTAAAATGTAAATTTATTTACATTTATGGCATTTGGCAGACGCCCTTATCCAGAGCTACTTACAACTGAGCAATTGAGGGTTAAGGGCCTTGCTCAAGGGCCCACTAGTGGTAGCTTGGTGGTCGTGGGGTTTGATCCTGTGATCTTCTGGTCCAGTGGCCAACGCCTTACCACTAAGCAACCTACTTAAAATTAAAGACAACTGTGAGCAACTTTGTCATGATGTCATGATGCACAAAGCTTTCAGAAAATATACGAGAGAGTGACGAATGTTAAAAAAACAACATACTATACTTCTAACATAATTTAACTGTCATTATATGATTGGTATCTGTTAATATCAGTGTCTATGTTTGTCACATTTTGTATCATCTGAATGATGCCTCTATTGCTTAATAGGTCCCTGACCTGAAAAATATTGAAGACCTTTGCCATAGATAATTGAGACGCAACACTTAGACTGTAAGCCGTACTTATAGAAGAGTCTTGCGTGTTTGAAATGTGAGACTAATCCTATTCAAATACCACAGTGGGATGTGAAAATTTTGTTAATAATAAGTAGCTTGTGCATCATCCATGTGTACTGTCCTCATGACCTTCTGAATATCTCAAGTAAAAATGTACCAGATTAAAAAAAAAAAGAGGAGTAATACATACGGTTTGGTTTGGAGAACACTGATAGCAGAGTTTCAGCGAGTGGTATTGGTGATATGATGTGCCAGAAGCCTGCAAAAACATTAACTCTACCCTCTTTGGGACGTCTGTATCTTTGAAACAGAAAATCATTGAGGAAAGCCGGAGGATTTTGTCAGTCTCTAATACCCTTGAACTGAAAAATGTCCTTCTCACCATGATTACTTCCAAATTCAATATATTTATTTCGAAAAATATATTTTGGAAACATACAATATATGGTTTACGAAAGGAATTGGATTTTATACATCAGTCACAATACTCCTTTAGCATCTACCTCTGACCTAAGGTTAAACAAAAGCTGGTGAAAGCTTCTACACAACATTCAACATAAAGCTAAACTTACATTTGCTGTTATAGAACGAACCAGGACGTTGTGGTTGACTTTGCATAAAGCGCAATATAAATCTCCTATATTCAAATAAAATATGGTGGAGGAATCATTTGTTCAGCTGCTTTTTGGTCTTGAAGCCTACGCCATTACAGAAAGGGCAAGGCTGGATGGCATACAAATGGAGCCAATGAAAAGCGTCTTCCCTTGCAAAATGAAATATTTCTTAGAGAAAAACGTGAATGTTATTGCGTGATGGCTGTGGGACATTTGGAGTGAGCTACCTTCTTCAAGGTTAAAAGAAATTAAGTGGCGCTGAAGCCTGGCTGGAGTGTGTGATGAATAAGACAAGGTCTTAGCATCATGAATCTCCTGCCGCTGTGGCCTATGTCATATTTTATTGAACAAAGGAGACACTAGGGGTAAGAGGTTCATTACTAATTCTCTTCTGTCCCACTGGTGGTGTTGATTACGTATAATTGTATGATGTGAATGACAGCAGCTACGGATATTAGCATAATAATGGCAGTGCAGCTTTGAACATTAGCATGATATGGACGGGGAAGACGTCGGTTCTTAAAGCAGTTAGCCGAGAAAGACAGTTTGTCTGATGTTGTTATCACAACCTCTAATGACGTTGTGTAAATACACCATGGATTCACATGCGCGCACACACACACACACACAACACACACACACACACACACACACACACACACTGTTCACAGAGAAGCAATTTAGTAAATTCACCCACCAGTATGTTTTTAGGGGGTGGATGGAAACCCACATGGATAATGTATCCTGAGCCATCTTCCATTTCATTCTGCTTAATGAATTGGAAGATTGACTTTAATGTTTTTAAAGAGATTACTCAAATATAATGTTTCGATGGATGGAAGATGGAACGAGGATATCTTCTCACAAAACTATGCGGTACGATGTGAGATGATATAAGAACGATAAATAATGAATTCCTTGGAATTGGAAAATGTAGAAGTTTACTTCCTGCTATCGAAAACATCTTGAGTAAACGTTTACCAGTCTTTGTTTGTTCGAATATGAAATAGGTCTGTACGGAACAACATATAGGTCTGAAGCAGAAAAAAAAGAAGTACACCACTGACGCACATTATACTTACATAATGAGACTGCTAATCTAGTGTCATAAGGCAGACTTCTACATTTTCAACAGCAAAAAAAAATGATTCATGATGGGCTTTCACTGTGCCCTTTTTGTAATTAAGGGCCCAATCTAGTTTTCTTCTTACTCATTTTGCTGTCCTGTTTGTTTGCCCACCCATCTAAGTATAAATAATGCATGCTACTCAAGAGGCAAACAACAAGCCAACAACCCCACTGTGTCCAATACCGAGCATCACATTTCTGCCTTGCCATTTTAATTAAAAACAAAGATTCTGCATATGTATGTAGATGTGAGCATGATCCTGCTTGCTGAGGCTAGACTGGAAAAAAAAAGAAAAAAAAAAAAACTGCACCACCTTTAATGATCTCTTCTATAAGAGATACTGAAGGAAAGAAGGGCCGCGTTTCATCTGTGACCTACATTCAGGCAAATCAAGGAAAGATAGAATAGCAACTAGACGGCAAACAAGCTACTGCCAACATGTTGTGTATACTGAGGCTTAATCCTAGTGGTAATAACTACCAACAAACACAGTCTTATTATGACTTCAATACGGAACCTAATTATTAGCGAATACTAACAATTATAACAATATTTGTCTGAAGATAAAAGTACAAGCTCTTTAAATGTGATGCATTTGCATGTCTGGGTAGAATAACAGCACATGACATTATTACATTTTTACAAAAATTGAGCCAAAATGAAGAAAACATAGAGTAGGTGAAAAATTAAGAACATCTGGTGGATCAATCTCTGGAACAATAAAACCACAATTAGCAGCAATAACTTGAAACAGTCCTGTTTTGTATAATTATATCATTCCCTCACATTGGCACGGACATTTGATAATGTTCAAGGTCCTGTCACAGCATTTCAGTCGGGTTGGGATCTGGACTTTGACTTTGCCTTTGCAGTACTTTGATTTTGTAGTTTTAGAGCCATTCTGCTTCATTTTTGCAGCTTTGCTCGGGACCTCTGTCTCTGTTGCATGACATTTTTAAGCCAAGCATTAACTGTCGGACAGATGGCCACATATTTGACTCTAGAATGCTCTGGTAAACAGAGAGGTTCATGGCTGACTCAATGGTTGCAAGTCCTGTGGCTGCATAATATGCCGAAATACCCCCCATTTCCACTAATGTGTCTGACAGTGGGTATGAAGTGTTTGTGCTGTGTATGGTTGTTGCTAAATATGGAGCTATCATTATGACCAACCATCTTCACTTTAGATCTGTCCAAAAAAACATTGCTCCCAAAGGACCTGTAAACATTAATGTGTGTTTGTGTGTGTGTGTGAGTGTGTGTGTGTGTGTGTGTGTGTGTCGGGGGGGGGGTAGAATAGTAGACTTTTAATTTGTTTGGAAATGGCCTTATAACCCGTCCCAAACTGACGGGGCAGCAACAAATGCTTCTTTAAAGTTATATCTCTCCTTAAACACATCTTAATACTCCATACCAACAAACTGCTAAAACTTGTTGGCTTGTTTAATAAGCAGTTAATTAAAAACCTTAAAAGGCTGTTGCTAAGCCTCTTAAACCTATGGAAGCATTAAGGGTGTATTTTCATCCTGCTTGCCTTTATTTTTGCAAAAGAAATAAAAACACTCTTAAATATGTCACGTGATGTTTTATTGTTTCCTAATAGTAATATTAATAGTAATATTAATAGTACTTTCATTTTCCCTCGATCGCCCACTTAATCTGAACATCTCACAACGGAAATTAAAACGATATACAATCTGCTGAATGCCTGCTAATTGTTTCAGAGATGTTATAAGAGAGGAATTTTCAGCCCCGGGCACAAAGGATCAGGTTTTCTAGCAGTTAAGCCTACAGGTGGCTAATCAGTAATCGTTCAACTTCACTGACTTCTAATCTAAAGGCACTAAATCTAATAGGCCATTATTAATGCTACAGATATCACCGATTTTCCAATTTCCGTATAAGTATGGACTGAATAGTTTGACCTACAACAAATTAATGCAACTAATTTTCCGGAATTTGACAAATCGTGCTAAAGTACTGTAGGAATCCAGTGTCAGACTACAAATGGGTAGTCATTAATGTTTTTTGGGATTATGATGGCATAGCTGATTTATAAACCCACAACACATAGTTTAATGTAGAGCTCTAATTACTAGTGATGTAGAGTTATTCATGATTTAGGTTTGTTTACCATTCAATAATGCAGATTGACAATTTTATAATAAATAAAACAAAGAATTCATTACATTATTGTCACCTTGGTAGCAACATTAATGAAATTTCTGCATAGTTGCAGACATTTCAGAATGCCCAAGATGACACACAGAAAGAACCTCCGCTGGACACATGAGCATTAAAAAGTGATCACAGAGCAATGGAAGAAGGCGAGTTGGACTGATTCATGTTTTGTTTCAGAATTTGCCTTGACTGGGGAGGCGATAATGTCAGGTTGCCCTCAGGAAAAAATAAAAAACACCAACTGAAATTGTAATGCAATGTAAGGAAACTTACATTGCATATTAATGTCATTGCTTATTCATATGGAATTCACTAAGCATTCAGCAGATTGTAATATCATTTTAATTTCCATTGTGAGATGTTTAGATTAAGGGGACCACCTTTTTGACATGTACCACCTATTAAAAATTGTTGCAGACCCATTACACTCCTGGGAATGATATTCCCTAATGGCAGTCGCCCTTTTCCATCGAATTATGTCCCCCTGCTAGACTACAGATTTGGTCAGGATGTGCTGGACAAACCAATTCAATTCCATTGTGGCCCCACATGGCAACTTACATGACAAAGTTCCTTGCACCAAGGCTTGTTTGTATACCACAGGACACCTGCAGAGGTTTTGTAGCCTTGATGGTCAGACCATAAGAAAAGTCTACAATATTACCCCGGTTTGCTTGATAAAATATACCCATAAGCAGTACCAATGCAAGAAGTCAATTCAAGAAGCCATTTTAACCATATATCGCTGATGCAAAATACAATGGAACCAGAAACCATTTCTCTAGAACCCTTGTACTACATAAAACAACAAGAGAGCTATGTAACAGGAAACAGAGCCAAGGACTAAAGCAAGTTGTCCTAGCCATATAAAGTACATTGTGAGCAACCTTGTGCAAACAGCACAAGGACACCTACATTTACAGGTACAGTACCCTTCAGAAGACTTTACGATATTATTAGCATTGCTGCTTTTAAGGTATTGATGATTATTTGACATGTACCCCAATCCTTCATTTCTAACCATTTCATGACATTGCATATTTACTCAATTAAACATACTCTTTGTCACACCATTTGTCACAGCATGCTTTAATCTTACCATATATATATACGTCATGGTAATAATGGTACTGATGGACAAAAACCAGAGTACATCCCACACAGACACTGTGCATGTATCACCTACTTGCAGCCTTATCTGTCAGCTCACTTCATCTTAACCCTTCGCACAATCCCCCTCATCACACATGCTTGTGGCATGGTAATGAATCATTATATGCTCAAAACTGTGCCTGCTTGTCAAAATAAAATGACATCCAATCCAGGGTAAACATCCCAGTCATTTTGGGATCATAAAACAAATGAATGTTTTAGGCACTTGCTATGACAGCATAGATAATTCTATTTATTTATTTATTTATTATTATATTTTTATAATGCTGCAGTAAGTATATTTAGCATAAAGGGATTTACCTGAAGAGTTCATGACATTAATGGGACTCAGGAATACTGTTGGTAGAACATATTCACTGACATACAACAAGATTCGGCGATGATTGGGGACTTGAACGAAGGGTCAAAATCTAAAGTTGCACTGAAGCTGAACGGCTAAAAAGGAATTCCTACAAGGAGTAGGAATAGTGGTCTATGGAAATTTTATATTTATAATTAACACGCCTAAAATATGCTCATGGAACGACGTGAGTGTAATGAACAAATGATATAATGTGGAATAAGCATGTAACGTTTCTTTATTATACATATGTGAAATGGTAACTGTACATAGCAGCTGGGGTCAGTTCATACAGCACTGGAAAAGACAGCAATTACTAGTTAGATAGTTGTATCCCATAATATGTAAAATAAGACAACTTCTTTGACAAGGTTGATTAAATAAATTATGCCAATACTGCATTTTAATGTAGTCAATGGTTTGATGTTATATTCCTTTAAGCTTACTGGCTCAATTTCCAGTATTTTGTTTGAAGAGTGTCATATTATGCAGACTTTGATTAATCAACTAGGGTAACATATTTGATTAAGCACAAGCTGTGAAAATAAAATTTCCTACTCTTTTCTTGAAAAGTGGATGAGACATAATATCCATATTGCATAAATTTAAATCATAACATGACATAATTACAGTATGTATTTCCATAGACACAGACTGTATAGTAATAGCCGGTCATCTGTATTAAATATACTTTAGATATAATGCAGTTATCTACAGTTTAGGGATGTAATTTATTTGCGCCTAAACATTTCATTATGCCGGAACTGGTAAACCCATAAACAAAACATAATCATTTAATTAAGTATTAAGTCTATTGTAATTGCATTTGCTACTTTACGGCAGTGTATATTATAATAACTACTTAAATGATAATAAAGTACAGTTGCAAAGAGGCCAGATTTGTGGACATGTGGAAAAGGTTTAGTGGCATGTCCTACAGTATATGTGTAGGAATTCTGTCCTATTTTTCTTGTCTTGGGACAAGGTTACATGCTAGAGGAAGACATTGTGGAGCCTGATGGCAGTCACGCAAAAAGAATAAGGTTTCCCAGGAATGCATCAGTCAGATGAACTCACTGCACCCACATGAATCAATATTCAGATGCTGTGTATAATAGAAGTAATACATTCTAAATCCTGATGGCATGTACATTCACGCATTGCATAACATGTCAGGCCTGCATTTCTACTCCTCTTCATATCTACCTCTGTTACTGATCCTCAGGAGGCTTCTTGGATGGAAATAACCAGATTAACTCTGTGCGATGCATGAAGTAAACCTTGGTTCTGGATTCAATTACAGTCGCAGATTAATGGATGAATGAATGAATGTATGAGAAGAGAAAAAGACGCTATATCAAATGTCTTTCCACGTCATGAGAAAACCGGTACACTTTTTTAAAAATAAAAACTTTGTTACACTTTGAAAAGTCTAGAGATCACAAGAAAGATGGGAATATAATTAAGCCATGACTTATTTATAACCTGACAATAACAACTGCCGAAATGTGCAGGTAATCCTCTCTCTCTCTCTCTCTCTCTCTCTCTCTCTCTCTCTCTCTCTCTCTCTCTCTCTCTCTCTCTCTCAAACTCTCTCTCTCTCGCTCTCTCTCACACACTCTCTCTCTCTCTCTTCGCACACACACACACACATACACACACACACACAATCACATGCAGAGAGCGATAAAGTGATACTCCCTCTCATTTGTCTTTCTTGCTCATCCTTCCTAAGAGACTGATGGTATTAATAATTTCACCCCTGTGAAGTCCAAACTTTTAATGATTCCAGCTTGCCAAGGCATCTCAAGTAATAGATAGGACTTCACTAGCAATCTTTAATGATTAAATTTGTCAGAAGGAAGAGTTTCCTTTTTTTGCTACAGGAAGAAAAAGTAAGATGTGTGCAATTATGAGAAATTCCCACTCTGTCACAGTCATATGTTCTAATCATTACACTAATGATTTACCCCTTTGTTCAGGAGCCTTTTCTATTTACTCTCTTTGTCCGGATTGATTTATATATTTTTTCCAGAATTAATGTCATTGAAATGGCTCGAAAAGCATTGATAACCTCTTTTTTATTAACGTCTGATGGGTTTAACAGGTGCATGTCCCTACATGTCCCTTCTTTTCTCTAAACCTAACCAATACAAAATCCCTGTTTCGGCTGTCTGGGTAGCGCTGTAATGATAAACAATCATTAAATAGTGTGAATTTGTATGTTTTAAATTCGAAGCGCTGGCAGATGGCCCAAGATTTGTGATGAATTCATTTAATTAAGGGCTATTACTTATCAGACGGTTCAGAGTGCAACATTAATCATACTTGAAAAACTGCAAAGGGGGGTAAATTCGGTCCTGCTCATAGAAATGTGAATCAAAGAGACTTATCAAGCGATCAAACATGAGAGTACTCACGTCTTGAGTGTTGGCCAAGTTGTTGTGAGTGACCACAATTACAACAGGAAAATGGTGTGATATCTCAGCTGAACTAAATAGATGGTTCCAGTTGAACACTTTTTTTCCCCCTCATCAGGGATGTCATTTCATTGTGCATAACCATGTCAGGCTTTACGTGCGTAATGAAAACCAATGAAACTGCCCTATAGTCATTAATAATCGTTTACTTTGCGTTATATGAGCTTCACTTGAGCTATATGTATGTTGAATTTTGTTTTTAAGGTTTAATAGCTGTGCTACTTTATAACTTACCCTACTGGGTTCAAATGCTTCATTGAGCTGTCACAATGTAGGAGCCACGGATTTTATATCCGTAGGAAAAACTAGGACCCATCATTACAACTTCCTTTTTATAGCTCCCCATTATGGCAAGGCTAGAAGGAGTCTTGCTCAGATGAATCCTGACACGTTGCTCTGAGGATATGTAGGAACTGTGAACTGTAGGAGCTGCGAGTATTTTTAATCATAAGCAAGTTCCAGTTGTTATCTCTCTGAATAATTCTGCTTTATCTGACTCCGACTGCTTGAGATCTTCAAGTTGAGAGGGAAAGCGAGTGTGACAGTTGTGGCGCCTCGAGAGAAATGCGTTAAATGCCACAAGGGCCGATAAGGATTTTATGTATGTTTAACAGCCCATTATTCTGTCAAAATATCACAACTCTGTCACCGAAATATCTTGTTTACTTGGTTTCCCCCCAACATCCACGCTGGTCATACGTCTTGATCATTCGTTATCGTCTTAATCTATAACTGTATAATCCCATAACATTGTGTCAGCAAGAGGAAGAATTTCTCTTTTCAGTCCCCTCTGAAGGTCTTTTCCTAAAAAAATAAAACCCCCCAAAAAAAACCTCTCGAGCAGGTTTTCTTTGCCGCTGCTGCTTCTGGCTTGCTTGTTAGTGATCTACACCTACATAAAGATGCACTGTTATATTTGGCTAAACAAATTAACTATTTAATTTTAAATTCAAATTATGCATTTTATTTATTAGCTTGTTTTATTATTTTTTTTATTTTTCTCCTAACGAGTGGGTACCCGAGCCTGAGAAGTATAGTGCAGCAGCTATCTCAGCCTAGGCATAGGTTTTCTCCCACTGGATTCACTGGATCGTTTCACATTTTTCCCTTTCCTCTTAAAAACATCATATTTAGTGGGTTGGTTTGTCTTCCTGCCAATAAATGTTGTTTACATGCATGAAAAAGACTAGCATCCCATTCAAGGTCTCATAATTCACATTATTCATGTGTCACTTGATCCACTCTAATTGTGACCAGGATAAAATAGATACTGGAGATTCTTATCTACTGCATGCATTCTGTATGGATGGTTCTAGGATGGCATTTAGGGCTACATTTAGGGTACGATGTAACAGTGCCAAACATTACCTGAAAAGCAGCACGGCTCGATGAATTAATGACTTTGTTCAACCCCTGAAGGACTCCCTATTTATCTAATCAGAGTTGGAAAACAGTAATCTGCACAGTGCCGAGGCTGTGCAGAACAAACAATTTATACCCCTGTCTTAGAACTATGGTCCTAAAGCTTCTCGATCCCACATGTGTCACTTCTGACCGCTCGGTCAATAGCTGAATTATGTTTTTGAGGAAAAACTCAATGTAAACAAATGACCCGATGCCATTTGGCCACCTACTTAACATTTTTAATTTACCGTACTTGTTATGGATTGCTATAGACTTTTCCTCTGGGAAGGAAACACGTAAGCATTTCTCTCTCTCTCTCTCTCTCTTGCTCCCTCTGTTTCTTTAATTAGCAGGAAAGGCCCAACTAACAGTGTCAGCGCAGATAAAATGAACAGAATACATGACATTAATTTGAAAGGTCACGGGCAGCTGATTGCTTCCAGCTGGCTACAACAGACTTGTTCTTTTTAACATGAAATATGCAGGAAGGCACAGTGGGATCTGTGTCACATCCTGGTCTGGAAGATTCCATCAGGTGTAATAAACCTTCATTAGAGTAGGGACCCCCTTTTTGGTTTATACAGCAGGGTGTATGTAAAAAATAGCATGAAAGGATACTAATGATGATGATGATGATGGATCTTATCTAACATTGTTTGAGGCTAGTAGTTGTAAGATAGGAAATGGTAAAGATGTGGTAACTCAATGGTTAGAGCATTGGGCTCTGACCGCGGAAGATAGCAGAGTCAAAATACCACCACTAAGCTGCCACTAGTGGACCCTTGAGCAAGGCCCTTAACCTTTAGTGGTAAGTCACTCTGAATAAGGGAGTCTGACAAATGCTGTAAATGTAAATGTCAGGAAATGGTTGATGCACAAGATTCAATACCAGTAGCAGGCATTGAGCAAACTGTCATAGTCAGAATTGTTTTTCTACCAAGAGAACATCGACTCACCTTAATTGCAGTATAATGAGCTTTTAACATGCCGGAACATTCTCGTAATAATATATGAATTCATTCGGAAGGAAATTTGTTGGCTTCATTGAACCTTATATATTGATTAAATACAATTCAAATTGTCTCTCCATTGTATTTTAAAAGAATACAAACAAAAAAGATTGACAGTGATTGACAAAAGAGATTGATCATTTGTTTTTCCACATTTTATATAGTTTCCAACATTGATTTTGAATATGAATCATGCTGAACTTTGGCTTACTCAAACAGTTGTCTTTTAGTGTAGCTTTCTTTTGTTTTCCAAATATATATATATATATATATATATATATATATATATATATATATATATATATATATATATATATATATATATTATATATATATATAGATATATATATATATATATATATATATATATATTATATAGTTTTATTTATTTATTTATTTTTATTCATTCATTCACTCATCTTCTATCTTCTACCCGCTATGTCCGATCTTCCCTATCAAGGCCGTACACAACTGGATCTGGATGGAATGCCAACCCATCGGAGGGCACAAACACATTCATACACTAGAGACAATTTTTTCCAAGGTGCCAATCAACCTACCGTGCATGTTTTTGGACCGGGGAGGAAACCGGAGAACCCGGAGAAAAACCCCCTGAGGCATGGGGAGAACATGCAAACTCCACACACACATGGCCGAGACGGGAATCGAAACCCAGACCCAGGCGGTGTGAGGCGAACGTGCTAACCACTAAGCCACCATGCCACCATGCTCCTATATATATATATATATATATATATATATATATATATATATATATATATATATATATATATATATATATATATATATGCATATAAACCTGGTGGTTTCATCCTTAACATTCTTGTACTTATGTACCCCATGTCCCTCCTCTGTACATGACAAAACCATTTCAATCTACCATCCCTCACCAAAAATCCTACCTACGTGGTCCTTCTAATAAACTCATTTCTTATCCTGTCCATCCTCATCATTTTCAATGAAAATGGCAGAATACTGCAGCACTCTGCCATATTCATCTCCGCCTCCCGTCTTTGTGTCAATGCTTTCAATCATCTTCTATATAGTAACAGAGTCTTGCCGACCATTCTGACTGTTTATATTGCTGAATGCCAAATGACTTGCCATGTTCCTTGATATTGCTTGTGAATAGTCCTTTTTCTTTGCTTGTGTCCACATTGACTACCCGTGCATCAACCGTTCCCTGCATGACCTCCACAATATAGTGAAAAATACTTTGAATAAACCTCATGCACATTGGTCCATTTTCTCTCTTTTGCTTTCTGAGTCTCTGTTATCACAATGTGAAAAGAATCCATCATTTATTAATATTCAGTCACTACTTTATTCTAGATCCCGAGAATGAAGTGAGAATACAACCCTAATGGGTCACCGTCTATTGAAGGGTATCATATATGCACATACACATTCATTCTTAGGGCAAGTTAGTACAGCCAGTCTACCTCACAGTATGTTTTCACTAGCATGGGCTCAGAAATAGACCATGGACCGTGGTGCATTGAGTCAAAAAAAAAGAAACGGTTCTCTATATGTATAGTAAGGGTAATGTAAATGCATCCAGATAGTATTGTAAATAAATAAATACACAAATTTATAAAAAAAATTGTCATTATACATGTGGTACAGTGCAAAGAAATACAGCAAACTGTAATGACCTCCGGTGATTCCTTTTGAAATCACACAAATGCAGATGCACTCACTTTTCAGTCAATGCATGCTTCAAAATGAGTAGTCTTCAGAGAAATCTATATTCTATTACAAAGGAAGATCTAGGGCATGTTTTCTATGTTTTTTTTTTTTTGTGCTCGGAGTTCTGTATTGTTCAAACAGAGCTGTCATTATGGAACTCATTATAATAGAACACAACAGACCATGTTGTTTATGTAGTCAGTGCTTTTGGATGATTGATAAGATTTACTATAGAGGTCTAAGTGGTGGTTTCTCTGACTTGTAGCACTTAACTTGAATAGGCAGCTAGGCTGTGTCCAGCTCTGCATTAATCTGGCTCAGTTTGTTCCATACATAAATTATTTCATTTAATCTGTTTTAGTCCAGATGGTGACAGAACAGAATCAGTAATTTGCCCATATTGTAAATCAAGCATACTGTAGATGGAATTGGGGGGCAGTCTGAGTGATAGACCCAAGCTCTCCAGACACTAACTAATTACTTCCAGTATGTACAACAAATACATCTTTGTCTTTAGATCAAATCCAAATGTATTCTGGTCATCTGTCTAGACTAAACGTTACAATCACATTACTCAGACAGTAAAATGCTTGAAATGGACTGTACAAAGAGTTTTATACTGGTGAATGTAAATGTCAAGTGTCTTAAGTAAAAAGTGTGCCAAACCATATCATTGTCTATGACTTTACCGAAAAAAAACATCTTCCTAGGATTTGATCAGGAATAGCAGTAAAGAGCTTGAGCAGAGCAGCTGGAGACTTCCGTTTATAAAGTCTTCTGACCCTGCATTGCCTCGGTCAGAGCTAGTAATGGCACATCCAAGAACAATAATAGCAAGGGCCCTGAGAAAAATGCAATCACCTGTGGAGTAATAAGTTAGGGTTAGCCACGTACACCATGAGGAAATCAGCACATCAGTGAAAATGGATGCAAGACTGGTGGCTTGATTGAATAAGCTCCATGATTCCTTAAATCAAGAGGAAAATAAAAGAACAGTACTTTGAAGAAGTCATTGTTTTGTGGAACAAGAAATGGCCTGATGTAATCATTTGCAATTATGTACCTTTCGGGTATGAAGGGTATAATAATAATAATAATAATAATAATACTTCTACTACTAATAGTAGTAATAATAATTATAATAATAATAATATTATTATTACTAGTATTATTGTTATTGTTATTATTATTTATTATTGTTACTAGTAGTAGTAGTATTGTTGTTGTTGTTGTTAGTAGTAGTATTTTCTATTCATTTTAGTATCACCATTGCGTTTCCGAAAAAGTGCTCAAAATGTAAATCTCTGTACTAACTTATGCAAATTAACTGAAAATTAATTGTAATCCACTTATGATTGTATAACATATGACATTACAATGCAACTATTATTAATTGTACATGCTGCTTAAATACATAGTGTTTGTGTGTGTGTGTGTGTGTGTGTGTGTGTGTGTGTGTGTGTGTGTGTGTGTGTGTGTGTGTGTGTGTGTGTGTGTGTGTGTGTGTGCTTGGATGTGAAAATGATCCTCATTTGGCTTTCTCAAATGTATAATGTGTTATAGAAATACCCCTCCAACCCCTGTGGATCTGTTCATTACTTAAACCAGGAAGCAAGATGGAAAAATCATCTCCTTTCCCCTCACACCCTGACCACCACATATTTGAACTTTCCCTCCGGCAGGTGCAGATGAATGTGGAGCTAAACCACCAGGTGGTTTCATAGTATTTCATGCTCTCTACACGACATGAAGCAAGTAAGGTTTAATCCTTTTCACGCATGTGATAACTGCGCAAGTGTCAGCAATGTGTAACAAAATGCAATACCTTGTACTTACTGTGCAACCTCTCTTCTTTGATACAGTTCTGGGTATATTACCACTGTTATTTGCATTACTGTCTGGTACCTTCGTAAACTGTGTCCCATATTGACATTTATTCTTGGCTGATTAGTGAATAGAGTGAATACTGAATTTGGCACAATAACAAGTTATTATTTCTCATTTGTGTACTCTCAGATATTGTCCCTGCACCCTAGGTGTCTTTAACAATGCTAAATATTAACTGCTATTTTTGCTGCATATATGCTTATTTTCAGAATACAAATGATGCTTTAATTCATTGCCTCATAATTAATTAGTGTGATACTTGTATTAAATGCTAATAATAGTCATAAATGCGTGTGGTATTTGCCTTTGTGATCACGCATTAATGAACTCGCTGTAGCGTACCTTAAATGCTTCGTTCCTATTGGCTCAATACTGTATCTTTTTTAGCATTTCTCAGATGCTGTGGCCAACGTATGCATCTCTGGTAATTCCTTTACCTCCGTGGAAGAATTGTTGTACAATAGCTGGACATTAGACCATCGACAGGAAGATAAATCAGCTTAAGAAAGACTAAGTTAAAGTCTAAAGGCCAGTAATGATGATGAAGCAGCACAGGATCGTAGAAGCTTTGTATAGTGTCGGTTATCCTATTCTGCAGGGGCATTAATAAAAACAAACAGGACTTGAATACGGGGTCTGTCTTAATTCATCATGTGTTATTGAATATAGAAATATGGCCAATGGAATAAAGAGGTCTTAATATGTAAAGAGGAAGACAAATTCTTTGTAGATCAGACTTCAATATGTTCATTGCATGTGCAGCAAAATCTAAAAGTTTGTTAGTTGTGTGGAAGCTATTCTTAAAATTGTTGGGACTGTTAATGACAGTTTTCTTGGAGTCTGTGTCAGATGCTGAATTCATGGACCTCCCCCACCAGTTATGAGTAGAGACTGAGCCTCTACCCGAGATGATGGATAAGCCTTCATTGACAAAGCCAATCGGCAGAAGCAGCCCTTGCAGGTCACCATCGATGAGCAACACTGGGAGTGGTTACCTTTTTGGTGAACTTATGAGTGGCAAACACAACTCCCACTTGGATTGGACCAGTGGTTGAGTATTGGAGTAGGGAAAATACTGCCAGTCCCATTGCCCCAATCTCTTTCCCAAAGTTGTCCATCACACAAATTCTCCCGACCTCACCTCAGGCCTGGTGATGGTGTTCAGTAAATCCCAGACATCATCATTGCCCTATGATGCCCTGTGAATTATGATTGACCTGTTGCTCAGCACTAAACCCCCTCAAGGCTGGGTCTACCAGCTCTCTGCGCCCAAGCAGGTGGCCATGACTCAATACATTCAGGACTCCCTTTATGCTGGTATCATCTGCGGCCAGATTCTTTTATGTGCAGAAGAAGGATAATGCTATTATCGTCTTTCTTTCACAGTTCTTCCACCGCAGTTCTTTCACGTATCAGAAGCTAGCACTAGCTCCAATGCATGTGCTTTTCTTGCTTCCTGGTCATGACATCACCCCTAGCGACATCACATCTCTGCTATGGACTGATTGCACATGTGGTTCAGAGCATGACAACGCATACAATGCAATGCAGCGTCTTGTTCCCTCGGGGAAAGCAGGGTTACATATTTAACCTGGAGACGTTCTCGCACTGTATGCATGTAACAATAGAAACATGATATAATTGTTACAAAGATATAATACGCAGGAGAATGTAACACTAAATTGCAGCAATGTATTTTTTTAATAAATCATACGTTTAATGCAGTAATATTTACACCGAATATTTTTGCTCAAGTATATAAAAAGTGTACAACCACTGTTTTTTTTGAAGGCGTTCCAATATTTATGAAGTTGACTACATCTTTTGCGGTTCATTTTTTCTTTAGTTTATTTTCTCTTTAAGACATGCTCATATCCTCTAAGAATATTTATACAACAACCTCAAATCACACTCCTTTTAAATTTTCATATTTAGCACATTACTGTGTCCAAACCACCAGTTCCATTTTAATGACTGTCGCACACTTTTCGCAAGATAGGCAATGTTAATAAATGCTACAGCCTTTGTGCTAATTATACAGTGCAATTCTGGCACGGGCATACAGCCACACGTTGGAAATGTATTGTCTTGTTTCAGAAGATTTTATTTTTCTCCTCAAAAGAAATACATTTTGCCCTGATCTGTGTCACAGCCACTTTCATACAAATGTCGCTACTGATTTTGGCGGATGCAGCAAAATGGAGGGAATGAGGACATTCAAATGTGACAAGTGACGTGCTGAGAAACTCGGGTGACACGCGGAGACACACACACACACACATATATGCACACACACACGATGACTGTAGCTTGCTGCTCTTTCCACTAGCTTAATCATTACCATAATGCCAAGGCTTTATGCCAGAACAGCGAAGAAGACCTTCCTCAGACTTGATGTGACAAATGGGTCAAAGGGTTTTTTAAATTGTGTGCAACTGCACTATTGCCCGCCCTGCATCACAGCCATGCACGGACCTGACAGCAAGTTCTAATTAATGGAAATCGGATGCTTGAAATGAACTGCCAACACTTAACACAGAAAGACTTTAAAACTGATTTATTAGACTGCAATAATCTCATGTCATGTGGTTCTTGGTAGGCCTGCAGTGTCATAGATGTAGCATTAGGTAAGCAGAAGTGGAAGTTAAATGGGAGCAGTAGTTATATGACTTGACTTGTCTGCTGATTTCTGCCAACTGTTAATTATAGATAGAATTTTCCTTCAAAATGTGCTTAGTCAGAGGCAATACTGTAAAAGTGTGTGTGTGTGTGTGTGTGTGTAGGTCTATGACCACCTAAGAACATTCAGGTGGGTGAACTGGGTATGCTTCTAGGTGTATGTGATCATGCTGCAGCATCTGCATAGGATCATTTGCTGATAAGGCAGATTCCATGTCCAAGGCACCCCTGTCACCTTTCAACATTTGCAGACAAATCACAGACAGGGCCTCACAGGTTTATTCGGAATAGATGGCTAAGGGTCTGACCCCCCCGACCACACACACACACAATCTTCAGGGCACGTCAAGAGGTTTTTATTGTCATTACAACTATATATAGCTGACACAGTACACAGTAAAATGAGACAATGTTTCTCCAGACCCTTGGTACCACACAAAACAACATATTACACAACATAAAGCTACAGAACAAAAAGCTGAGAACTAGACTAAGTTGTCCTAGCCACATAACGTGTTGCAAACAGCGCAAAAACAGAACAGACTGGATTAGACAACACGAGACAGTGAATAACAGCAACATAACATTCATTCATTCATTCATTTTCTACCGCTTTATCCGATCTTCCATCGGGTCACGGGGAGCCTGTGCCTATCTCAGGCGTCTATGGGCATTAAGGCAGGATACACCCTGGATGGAATGCCAACCCATCGCAGGGAACACACACACATTCACACACACATTCATACACTAGGGACAATTTTCCAAGGTGCCAATCAACCTACCGTACATGTTTTTGGACCGGGGGGAAACCGGAGAACCCGGAGAAAAACCCCCTGAGGCACAGGGAGAACATGCAAACTCCACACACACATGACCGAGACGGGAATTGAACCCGGATCCTGGCGGTGTGAGGCGAACGTGCTAGCCACTACGCCACTGTGCCCCTAGCAACATAACACAAATAATATAAAATAAAATAACGACCTGTAACTATGTTGTAGTGTAATATTAATTCATTCATTCATTCATTCATTCACTCATCTTCTGCCGCTTTATCCGATCTTCCCTCGGGTCACGGGGAGCCTGTGCTCACGCCTGATCTCAGGCGTCTATGGGCATTAAGCCAGGATACACCCTGGATGGAATGCCAACCCATCGCAGGGAACACACACTCACACACACACACACACACACACACACATTCATACACTAGGTAAAAATTTCCAAGGTGCCAATCAACCTACCGTGCATGTTTTTGGACCGAGGGGAACCAGAGAACCAGGAGGAAAACCCCTGAGACACGGGGAGAACATGCAAACTCCACACAAACATCGCCGAGACAGTAATCGAACCCCGACCCTGGCGGTGTGAAGCGAACGTGCTAACCACTAAGCCACCGTGCCCCGTAATATTCATTCAATTGTAAACATTTTGAAACTATTATACAAAACTAGTGTTGAACACAGTTTGCCTGGTGTGCAAATTGAGTAAGTAGAGCAGCAGTAGTAATAGTGAAACATGCTAAATGTGCATGTAAACAGTAACACTGTCTTGTGAGACCAGTATATACAATAAACATGTAAATACCAGTAATGAGGCAGATAAATAAAACAGTGGAATGCTGTGTGGATGGTGTGAGTTCCACTTTAGTTGTGCGATAAAATTCTCCTCTATTTTCTCCACCTAGATACGACTTTGTATGTATAATAATTACATCCTAATTGCTGTTCTCGGTATGAAAATAATCTACTCTTTATTTTCTAAACAAATGTGTATGATATTTGATAATGAGGTGTATCATATTGTTTTTACTGTACTCTGGGTAAAACGTCATCATTTCTCCAGACCAGCCATAAACATGCAGGTCATGAACAGAGACTAAGAAACTTTTTTCCCTCTAAAAGTTTCATAACTTGTATTGGCCGAGAGTTATTTACCAACAATTTGCATGTGTGTATATAAGTTTAAGGTTCTTTATTAAGGTGAATTTTCTCATGTTGGAGGTCAATTGATGTTAAAGCATTGCCATTCTTTGTCCTCCCTCTCTCTATTTTTCCCCTCTTTTATATTTTCTTACTTTCTCTCCCTCTATGTATGTTTCGTCTTGGTTTAGTTCTGTATTTGCAGACTAATTAATTAAATGCCATAGCCTCACAAGTGATTGACTCTGCTGCTGAGAATTAGAAGTAACTGAATGTTTCTTCTGCTACGTGCTAACTTACAGCCAGTGTAATATAGTAGTTATTCTTTCTTGCCCAGTTCTCTTTCCTAGAAGTGATAAATAATTGTACTGTCTGATCGGTGGATGAACAGATTGAATTATTGTAACATTGATTCTTCTGAAGTTAGTTCTCAGATCTAATCGAAATATTTATAATTATAACCTGTTATAATTGCTCATAGATATCAACTGGGCTAATTCACTATGCCATCAAAGGAGGAATCCTGCATTACAACCATGCTCCTGGTTCACTTAACAGGATAAAGCAGTTTATGGAGATGAATGAATGAATTACATGCACGACAAAGCATCTTTTGAATGCGGATATTATTTCAATGGAAAAAAAAAAATCGATCAATCAAACACGTGTTGAAAAAACCATGTTTACAATCATGCAGTGGTTAGAGTGAAAGCAGACAATGCGAAGTGTGAGAAACACAATGAACATTTATGCTTACTTGGACAAGTCACTCAGATGGAAATGCGTAATGAGGTATGAAATATTTTCCTTGCTTGATCAGGTAATGAGGTATTTAAATGCAAACCACATTCTATGCATGACTAAGCTGAAGGTGGACTAACATCCGACATGTTAAGGGAAGTGAACCAACACGATTTCGGAAGCTTGTAAAAAAAAAAAAAAAACAAAAAAAAAAAAAAAAAAACTGAAAACTCGTCATGCCTCCCAAGCAGACTATTCTCAATAAAGCTTAAGAGAAAATGAAGCAGAATTGTCTTGCTCTGTGTGTTTTCTAAACAACACAATGGGTTTCTTTAAAACATCTGTGCAGTATCTGGAGTAGTTTGTTTACGCATCGGTGTGAGAGTCCATGGGGACACAAACAGCTCAGTTGTTTGACAGAACACTCACTCTACTCTTGGAATTAATTCAACAAGTAGCATCCTTGTTATGCATTTATATGAGTGCCCACAAATATGTTTACAATGCATTTAACTCTAAACCTGAGGGAACGGGGAAAAAAAAAAACACGCCTGTGATGCTCTGAGATTTATTCAGTCTTTTAATGTGAGCCTCCACAGGGGGGGACAAAGTCATGGAAGCTTGCCAATAGCATATTTCAAAGATCCTCAAACTTCTATTAAAAGTCGTCTGTTATATATATATATATATATATATATATATATATATATATCTATTTAAATCTATTTAACACATTCAGTTGTCCATACTGAAGATGTCTATGTTACATTGAATTGGTTTTCTATTGGTGCTCATTATTATTATAATCACTGGTGCTCACACACCCAAGCACATAATTGTTATCACTGCCATGCTATTATACGTCCATGTATCAGTTTGTGTTTAAATGACAATAACTAGCTAATCATAAGTCAGTATATAGCTTTTAGTAAAAATGATAAGAACAATATGTATGCATGTCAAGCAGCCCGATTTTATAAAAGAACATTTAAGATGTTTAGCTTTATCACTGCTGGCAGAGTGGCACTGAGGCACCGTGGGTAACGTTCCCCAGCTTAATCCCAAGCTTAAGTTATTGTCAAAGTGGAGCTGTGCATGTCCAAATGAGCTCTCCAGTTTCCTCTCACCTACCAAAAATCCTACGGTAAACAAGACAGTAAATGTCTTGCCAACTATAAATTGCCCTTAGTTATATGAATGTCTCATCTGGGGATGAGTGCCAGATGCATTACAACCTTGAACAGGACAAAGCATTATCATGCCTCATTTTAATACACACTTTACAGGCTGTCTAAATGATGCATACACTATATTGTGTATATCTTGTGCTTTTTTTTTATTTAACAATGGACTGGCACAGTATAGTGTCACTTTAATATCAATACTGTAGTGATAATCACGCTTTTAATCTGAACTACTGTCAATACCTATGCAATATACATTTATGCATTATGCATGACAAAAAACCCTATTTTATATGGCATATCCCTGATTTTACATGTAAAGGTATACATTTATCATACAATTTTGATACTTTTTAGGCTTTGTATTTTGATTTTATTTATTTTCACATTCTATTTTTATTTGCATGATGGACAGGGGTAAAAAGCATTGCTCCTGTCCTGTGAATGTGTATGGGACAAAATTTAATTTGATTTACTTGCCATAAAAACCAACAGCAGAGGGAAACCTACGGTATATCAACTCAATAAAAAACACATTTCAACAAATGTTAAAAGCAGTGCCTGTCAGACGTTTAGAAACACAGAATCTTTTATCATTTCCGAGAAGCATTCGCGTTCCAAGAATTAGAGAGAAACGAAAGAAAGTTCCATAGACAGATGAGCCCAAATTTGACATTTTTGGCTCTAACAGAATAACCTCTGTATGACAGAGAACAGGGGAGAAGATGTTAGCACCCACAGTCAAATATGGAAGAGAAAGCTTAATAGTTTGGGCACTGTTTTGAAGCAGGGAAGGTTGGAGACCAACCAACAAGTCTACCATTACATACTTCATGGAACACCATGCAAATCCGCTCAAACCCAATACAGTGTACAAAACAATGACACAAAGCATGCATGACCATTTTTAGAGAGCAAATATTTAATCGAAGTGTTATTCATCAAATAATTCCTTGCCTAGTTACCACACCTAAATCTTATTGAACTGCCCTGAGATGCACTGGATCACAGGGTCAGGAAGAAAGATCTTACCTGAAAAGATTTAGAAGAGGAAAGGAAAAGTGACTGAAGGCCAAGAGTCTGTTAAACTAATTTACTTCAATACAATTGCTTATATAGATTTGTCAGAATTTTCTTTCCTCAAGAAAAATGTAATTGCTGTAATTCTCTAATTCTGTTCTGATTATTAGGTTATTATGTAATTCGGTCCTGATTATTAAATACATGAGAAATTGCAGTTTACAATATGCTGTCCCTGACATTTTTAAGAATATGTTGATATGAGCAGTGATATATATATATATATATATATATATATATATATATATATATATATATATATATATATATATATATATATATATATATATATATATATATATATATACAAAACATAAATTCATTCATTCATCTTCTACGGGTCACGCGGGTCACGAAGAGCCTGTGCCTATCTCAGGCGTCTATGGGCATTAAGGCAGGATACACCCTGGATGGAACACATACACACTCACATTCACACACACACATTCATACACTACGGGACAATTTTCCAAGTTGCCAATCAACCTACCGTGCATGTTTTTGGACCGGGGAAAACTGGAGAACCCGGACCCGGAGAAAAAACCCCACTGAGGCACAGGGGGAGAACATGCAAACTCCACACACACACATGGCCGAGCCGGGAATCGAACCCGGATCCCTGGAGGTGTGAGGCGAATATGCTAACCACTAAACCACCGTGCCCCCTATATATATATATATATATATATATATATATATATATATATATATATATATATATATATATGAACAAGCCCTGCGATGGGTTGGCATTCCATCCAGGGTGTATCCTGCCTTAATGCCCATAGACGCCTGAGATAGGCACAGGCTCCCCATGACCCGATGGAAGATCGGATAAAGCGGTAGAAGATGAATGAATGAATGAATGAATGAATATATGAACAAATGATACTCTACAATATCATGTAATAATCATTCAACAAATGATACTCTACAATATCATGTAATAATCATTCAACACATGAGCACATAAGAGAGGCGCTCTACGCTTTACCTGTTTATTTTTATTTTGGTTTGAGAAAGAAAGGAAGTACATATGAGACATTTTCCGCTGGAAAAAAAAAAGTAGTGAAAACTAAAATGATTAAATGCCCACTGGCATAGTTTGTCTTGCCTGACACAGGCTGTAGGTTCAGCGTTTTTTTTTTTTTTGACCTAACAAACTCTTGGGCTCATGTTCTTGCTCTCAGGAGTCATGTAGGTCAAAGCCATTATTTCACGCTTTAATTCAAGGGAAAATCTTGCTGTATATATTTATCATGTAGCAACAACTTTTCCGTTATCAAGAATTGTCTGCCACTGGTGGGTTCCTATGCTGGCCGGTGCTGCTGGTGCAATCTTTTCAAACAATTAGGAAGATTTGTTGTGAGCTGGCTTCCTGCCTACACCAGCCCTCCAGTGAAGAATACAGATTTAAGGTCAATGCTTATAATCCCTTTCTTTCTGTCCTGTGCAGTTGTGATGTTTTGTCAAGGATATCAGACCGTTATGACTTATTGACGCACCGAAACCACTTCCTGCATCCTAATGAGTTTAAGCTGCAGAGTGATCTTCATCACGATGGATTTGAACCACAGTCGGTCAATCAAAAATCTCTACTCTATACTTATAAGCGCCAAAGAGTTCTTGCTTGAGTGAACGCACTTGTGCCTCGAGGGGCAGAAAAAGACAATGCTGCGAGTTTCAGCGAGCTGCGATATTGGTGAGAAAACATTGAGTCAATGGCCTGGGAAGTCAAGCTGCAACAGCAGCATGATTGAGTGTAGGGAAGAGAGAAACAGCAGCTTTCAATCTGAAGAACCTCAGAACTTTCACCTCCGATACATTTCCTTTTCTTAGCTCATATGAACTTGTAATACACTGAAAAAGTATCGTATTTCTCTTTCAACATACTTCTCTATACTACCCTTTCACCTAACGCTTTTACCCCGACTACCTGCATGTCTTCCCTCACCATAGCTATAAGCATAATCCTTGGTCTTCCTCTTTTCCTCCATTTATCAGCATCCGTCTCCCAATGTCCCTCCTTTGCTCATTTCCCTCTCAATCTAGACTTCCTCAACCCTGAACTTGTCCACAAATCAACCTACCTGCACTTTCCATGTAATAATTGTTAATCCTTTTCCATCCTCGTCACTACCAATGGAAATCCCAACATCTTCAAAAATCTCCAGCTCCGCCTACTGCCTTTTAGACATCTCTAAACCGTCTATCACCACAGTTCTCCTTTCACTCTTACATACCCTTCTATCACAAATCACTCCTGCTACTCTTCTCCACCCCTTCAATCCTGTCTGCACTCTATTCTACACTTCTCTAAACACACACACCATTACTATCCACTGTTGACCCCAGGTACATAAACTCATCCACCTCTCCCTGCAACCACACCACTCCACTACCTTCCCTCTCATTGACACACATGTACCCTGTCATACTCATAATGATCTCATTCCCTTCTCTAAAGCGTGTACCTCCACCTCTCCAGACTCCACCTCTCCTCAATATCATCCACAAAAATCAGCGACTGTGGAGGCTACCATCTGACCTAGTCAGTCCACCTGTCCATCACCCCTGCAAACAGAATGGAAAGGGCTCAGAATGCAATCCCGCTTTCCACCTGCATACCACCCCTGCACCACCCTCACATACATTTCTGCTACACCTGACATTCTCATGCAATACCACAACTCCTCTATTAACACCCTTATTTCTCTCGATCCACAAACACACAACTTTACTTCTCCTCGAAGCAAATATTGCATCTGTAGTTCTCTGCCTCACCATGAAACCATGCTGTTGCTCAGTATGATGGTCACCTCTTCTCTCAGCCTACCTTATACGACTAGTTCCCATAATTTCATGGTACGAGTGATCAACTTTATTTCCCTGTGCCAAAGAGTTCTTCTGATAGCTCAGGAAAATTGCTTGAGTGAACGCACTTCTCCCTTATTCTTTAAAATGGGTCCCAGCGCAATCCTTTTCCATTCCTCAGGCATCCTCTCACCTCCCAAGATCCTGTTAAACAATCTGGTGTAAAAACTCCACTGCCATCTCTCCTAAACATCTAAACGCTTCTACTGAAATGTCATCTGATCTTACTGACTTTCCACTCTTCATCCTTTCATCCTTCTCTCTCATTTTCCCCACTTATCGGCTGCTCAAAATACTGTATCGAACACACTCAAGACACTCTCCTTACTAGTCAACACATTTCCATCTGCATCCTGTAACTTGCAGCACATCCTTCCCAGCTCAGCTCGGGCCCTCTGCCTGGCCAACTGGTACAAATCATACCAACCCTGACGAATATGCGTTATCTAAAAGTAGAGTAAAACTAAAAGTTTTTTAAATCTTTCTGCAAATCAACATATTTACCAAATCTCTTACCGTTTATTTTCTTTTTTGGAAAAAAATGTTGTCAAGCCACTGGTGACGAAAGTGGAATTTTTAGAATATCACACTTCAAATCACTATTATTAGCCCAACAACATATCAGCACAAGTGCAGGAAAAGGGCCTTTGGAATTGTAGGGGTGAAGACTGAGGGGTAATTTGAAGGATTGACATGGACACCATTGCATGACTATATGCAATTATGATGCAGTGTGTTGTTTGAAATGTGTTTCTTTATGCGCTTCATATGCTAGTGTGTGAATAACATTCGGGCAGCATCTGAATTCACACTTGCATAAAATGTATTGTATTCTCACTCTATTTTCATTTGTTGTCTTTGTAAAATGCATTTGGGATCTCATTTGGGGTGAATGAAGTCTATCGCTGGGTATCCTCTGCTCTAATATGTGAAGATGGCAGCTTGTTGTATTAGAGCAAAGTGCCTTGTAGGTTTTGCCTTACACTGCAGAAAGGAAATAGTCATGTTCTTGGTTCGGTGTTGACGCACAGCAGCACAGTGGGCAGCAATGCCACTTCACAGCTCCATGGGTTACTGTTTGATCCTGAACTCAGGTGACTGTCTGAATGCAGGTTCTGTTCACACTCTCCCCATGTTTTTGTCTTTCTGGTTCCCCATGACCTCCAAAAACATGCTCTGTGTGATTTGAGTGATTCTTCATTGCTGCTAGATATAAATGAGTGTGCAAACAAAATGTTATTTTAAGAAATATCATGCATCTGAGTTTTTACTTTAACTCATTAGATTGCTACACAAATATACTTTCTTACATTTTTACACCAGGCTCACTACCTTCCTTTATTCTCAGTACGTGTCATTTTCAGACCATTACACAATTTCTGGTCAATCCTACCACTGGTGAATCATTTTCCGGTTAGCACATACTACAGATGTAGACGAGTTTATAAAGTAATGATGAACAAGGAAGAAGGCAACAAGTATGGCTAATGTGGGTGTCGCAGAGGGAGTCAGTGATGTAAATATGATTATGAAGACATATATTTGATCACAGAGGGGCACAGTAGCTTAGTGGTTAGCACGTTCATCTCACACCACCAGGGTTGGGGTTTGATTCCCGCCTTGGAAATGTATGTGCAGTTTGCATGTTCTCCGAGTGCCTCAGGGGGGTTTTCTCCAAGTTCTCCGGTTTCTACCCGGTCCAAAAACATGCAAAAATAGACCCTAGTGTGTAAGTGTGTGTGTGTGTGTGTGTGCCCTGTGATGGGCACACACAGAATTTTCATAAAGCATAGCCGTTTATCCATGCCCATGTTGATTAGTGTATTAAAACTTGAAATGTCTTAAGATACATTTAAGACAGATTATTTATACTTATGTACATGTCAGAGTAAATGCATCTTTACTTTATCTTAAAAAAAAGTATAGTCAGTATTTCACCTAAGTATTGTAAAGCTTGAGTATCTGTACTTTTAAGGGTGTGTGTAATTTTGCAACCTCTGTTCATAGATAAAGTGTTTTTAAAATGTTGTAATAAAATGCTTCCAAATATTACAGAATAAAAATCACATCCTCTATGCTTTTAATACAAGAAGAAAAAAAAAAAGAAATGCCACCAATATATGTTCTCATACGCTGTCATACAGTTTAATAAGTAAAAGATTCAGCTGTTTGTAACGTGGAGCACTTGGCACTGTTTTTCTACACACTTCATTGATTTTGCAGTGCAAGCCCAGACTTTTGAAACGCTTTTTTTCCCCCTCCTTCAATCAAAACAAATTAATCGGGTTTAAAGACAAAATTTGCATTTACAATCATACCTTTAATCCACTATTTGACCCAAGGCTTATGCTATTTGGATTCCGTGGCTATAATGCAACAAATCAATAATGCAAGAAGATCCAAATGATCAGAATCGTATTCACAATCAAATGATGAAAAGCCTTGTAACCCATCCCTGTTCCAATATGCAGGATTCCACAGTAGTTTTGCACAATTGAAGCAATTCTATGACATCCTTTTATTTGGACTTTTTTTAAACATGATATTACTTTATTCCCATGGGAATATTTTACTTAGAAAATGTTCCAAGGAACATGAAAAAGACAAACACTTCTTGTCTTATTTACACTGTTCAGCAAAAACACAAAAACATGTGGTGCATGTAAGTGTATGTGCCAGTCACTTTTTTAAAACTTGACTCTGTATTTTTATATATTTTACTATATTAATGATATTAAAATATAGAATGATTGAGTGGAAATGTAACATAAAATGAAAATGTATATAGAAGCATTCATTAAGCAACCTTATGTAAAATACAAATAGCAATCCATTAGCAAATAGTTGTTTGTGAGAGCTTTGTTTCACTGCTTGTTTGACCTGGCACTAATGTAATAGTCCATTTTCTGTCTGAAATCCCATTTTCTACTGTATAATTTTATCAGCATGTTTTCTTCTGACTGCACCTTTGATGTACCTCTGAAAAGACCAGTCAAACCTGCCAAATACATTAATTAATCTTTATAAAATATTCAATATCCATATAAAGTAGAGAAAAAAAACCATTTGTTATCAGCTTCTTCGATAAGACAATAAAAATGATTTCTGGCCCACCTGAAATGCATTATATTGTATTGTTAGAAAGTGTCGTATACCACAAACTTGCAGCCAACAATTGCTCTTCTATTTCTAGTTCTTTAATGAGCTATTTACAATTTAATTATTTTGCTATAGTGAATACCAAGAGGTAGGGGCACGGTGGCTTAGTGGTTAGCACGTTCGCCTCTTGACGCCAGGGTCTGCGTTCGATTCTCATCTCGGCCATGTGTGTGTGTGTGTGGAATTCGCATGTTCTCCACGTGCCTCAGGGGGTTTTTCTCACCGGGTTCTCCGGTTTCCCCCCAGTCCAAAAACATGCACGGTAGGTTGATTGGCACCTAGTGTGTGTGTGTGTGTGTGTTTCATAGTTAGTATGTATTTGGTAGCAAAAATGCTCTATAACAAAGACTAACCCTAGAAACATGCTTTCAGCAAATTCATCAAATCCCAATATCACATATTTTATATTTTGATGTTGCTGTGTTTTTTTTTTTATTGTCACAGACAGATTGATAAATTTGTTTAGCCATTCAGTGATGTTTATGAATTCAGCTACTTAATGGCTCAGAAAACTCTTTTTTTCTCATTTCTATCTAACATGGTCACCACAGGCCACATTCCCCTACAGCACTACCATTCACCTAGACTGGGATTAAGCACAGGTTTGTTTAATTACTTTCACAGACCTTGGGTCACACATTAACTACAAAGTCACTACATTTGTGAAACTATCATTACTATGCTTCTTTGTTTAAATGCCTGTTTATATTTTTATCTTTTTTTTTTATTACTATTCACATTACTTCCCCCAAGCCCAGTTTAGTCTGTGTGTACAGAAGATCAGTGAATTTGTCCTGGTTCCCCAACCATGGGTTTTGCAATCTGTTTTGGATCTGTATTCTCTAGATCAGGCATGTCCAAAGTCCGGCCCGTGGGCCAAATGCCGCCATTGTTCAAATTTCCCTCGGCCCGCAGTCTCCATCATAAAATCAGTAATACAACACTGTTGATTAACAGTATAAAATGCAAGAATACGAAAACAAGCTATTTTAAATTTCACCAGAAGATCTGTAGCCTCACTCTAAGAGAAGGTCAGAGAAGAAGGAGGCGAAGCCATAAAATTCCACTGTATTAATCAATTAAGGCAAAATAAAATAACATTTTATTGTTTTTATATGCCCTCGATTTGTAATTCAGAATAAGATCAATGTTAGTGTTTATTTCCTGTTCACAGAATTGGGAGATTTTAGAGGTTTAAAATTGCTATTTAACAGTGAATAATGGGTCAAATGAACCTAGATATGTTTAATCTTCCTGAAAGTTTATATGGCCATAAAATATGAAAGACAAAGTCATGTTTGTAAAAACTTGTTTAGATTTATTTGTTTTATGAGTAAAGAAATTAAAAGTCTGCCATTTGCAAAAAAAAACAAAAAAAACATTAATTTGTTAATTTGCATTCAATTTTAATTTTCAAGGAACGTCAGACTGAATGTCCGGCCCCAACATTGTTTCACCTCATCAAATCTGACCCTCTTTCCAAAAAGTTTAAACACCCCTGCTCTAGATCTCTTTGTATGCTCAAGGCATGTGGGCTGAATGTGGCCCAACACATCATTTTATATGGCCCTCAACAGATTAAAAGGTGTATGATTGTCTTAACCTAAGGCTAAGCTGTTTTAAGGCTTATATTGACAACAAACTACATCTCCCATAATGCGTGCGACTACGTTACCTATGAAGTGTTTACCTAGGGCGATTTTTCCAAAAGGTGGAATTGAGGAATTTCTATAAATGATTCCAAAATGTCCCGGAAGCAAAATTGCTGCAGATGGAAAGCAGATCCAATAAAGATGGGAAAGTGAATACATCTTTGTGTTTCCAGGAGAAAAACCAGTATGTTTTTTTTGTGTTGGTCATCAGAGAACATATACGGCCTTATAGTTATAATTGGTCCTTCGAGGGCAACCATAATGCTGATGTGACCCATAGTGACAATGAGTTTGAAACTCCTGCTCTAGATAAAATAAAAACTGTTTACCTGCATTTGCACCTACCGGTCCTTATATATAACACATCCACAAAACAAAAGCTAGTTCTATTTGCTTACATTATAATCTGTTGTAATCTGCTCTAAAATCTGTCATTTGAATCAAGTATTTTCTCTTTATATATTTACTTATAATAGTTAATAAGTCAAGAGAGTAATCTTGTAATTTTACTGAGAAGCTAGCAAGCAAAAATCTATGTGGAAGACTTTCCTGTGCTGAAAAAAAACCCCACTATGATATTAACACCTTTGACATTTTTAAACATTATCTGCATATTATTTAGTTTAAAATAGTTTGAGTTTGAGCTGTTCCTAAAGAAACAACGATCTGATATTTTACAGTTAATGAGATAAGTACTGCCTGAATGGTGTGGTAACATATAATATAATTACAATATAAGATGACAACTATGGGCCAGTCAGTTTTAGGAATTCCACTCCTGTGTGACAGAAATAAGTATAATTGTCTAAAGTCCTGTCACTAGTACTAGTCTTGTCACACTTGTACCACTTGACACATCATCAGCCATTCAGAATACAGAGAAAAAACGGAATTGCCGTTCTCTCACTAGATAACCTGACTAAATGAAGGCCAAAACCCTTAGCTATACTGAAAATGTAGCAGATTCAGTAAGAAACAGGCATGTGCTGTAGTGTTTCACCCAGGCTCAGAAACATACTGTATCAGGAATCTATCAATGAGAGTGACACCAACCCTCCCCTTGGTAGAACCATACCATAACAACAAGCTGTCTTTGCAGGGAAAAAAAAACACGACAGGCACAAAATATCAAATGCCAGTTATAGTTGGGACAAGAAGGCAAATGAGTGACATTCCATTCACCTTAGTCTCTATGCAATATGGAAAAAAAAGAGAACACAAAATTGTCCAGAATGTTCAATTTGTCTGGAGCACACTGCTGGAAAAATAAGCTGAAATGCAGTGACATAAATAACAACAAAATACCGTATGTGTTCTATTTATATATATATATATATATATATATATATATATATATATATATATATATATATATATATATTCCAGGGAGTTTAATTCAATTGTGGTTGGACATTCACGTTTGCATGCTTTCATTGAATTGCTTTGCTACTACTACTATTGTGCTACTGTTCAAATGGGCTTTATTCAGCTTGTGAGGTCAACCGGGGTCAGCAAAAATGTACTTTTCAAACAACCCTCTTTTTATTGATCTTTTCCACTGGGGAAAAAAAAACTTGCACGATGAACAAGTTTTCATTTGCGAAAACTTTTGATTCAATCAAAGCTGAATTTTGAAAGCCTAGTCAATAGCAATGCTTTGTTATGGAGTTCAAAGCTCATATTGGTTTCTTTAATTATAAAAATGCCTTTTAATCAGAATGGGAATGGTCTAGATAACAGTGCCCTAATATCTCACCATTTAAAAATAAAACACAATCACATACAGTACATGTAAAAAAAAAATGGGTCCCAGTTTATTAATGGCTCAAGGACAGAAAAGCACTGCTGAATATCATGACCTCCACAATATGGGGTTAGGGGGGGTCGCAGAAAGGAAAAATTCAGTCTTTGATAATAATAATCGATTTAAGCTGGCAAGAATGTGGAGTCGAATTCCCTTCGACAAAGTGGCACGTTGGGATGAAACAATAGATTAGGAATTCTCTAGCGAGTGTATAAACATAATGAAATCATGTAGGCTTCAAAAAAGTTTGTCTAGGCAAAGGTGGCTTGCCGCTGAATGATAGGAAATAATTGGACTGGGACTGCTGCTATGAGACCGATGTGAAAAAGAAAAAAAAAGGGAGGGGGGGGCACAAAAAAAAGAACAGCGTGTTATAAAAATCTATAAAGCAGTACTCTGATCTGGTGTAGAAGGAGATGGTCAGTAGGTGAAAATAATTGGAACACGGTCAGAGTAAAATTCATAAGGAGATTGAAATAATGAATAAAATGTAGAATATAATTGCGTTAGCTGCAGGGCAGAATATCAATTGCCTTAAAGTCTAATTTGATAAGTCACTAATTAAGTTACCATCTTATTTTTTGTACAACCAGTCCCTAGGTGATATGGCAGATACTTGGATCAAGTTTATAGGGGAAATTACTGATTTCTTCTAATTTGGTTCAGACTGACAAAAGGGACGTGCACTATAAATAAGTAATCTAGCTGATATTGCTTCGTTGTGGCGTGTGTGTGTGTGTGTGTGTGTGTGTGTGTGTGTGTGTGTGTGTGTGTGTGTGTGTGTGTGTGTGTGTGTGTGTGTGTGTGCTTTGTGCTTTCACAGAGAATCATTCTTGGTATACTGATATAAAACATTCACTCACAACTCATGATAATAATTTACATCGGCAATATTACATGCCGACATCATAAGTGTTTTAGCTTTAGCTTGTATAAACCTTGAGGTTTCTACATACATTTCTCGAGATAAGGTTATTTTTAGAACAGTTTACTAATGAAATTAAATCTGATAGTAAATAATGTTGAGGCGCACAATGTCATGGAAATATAATTTTTTTTTCCCACATTCGTTTTCATACTCCCATCTTTTGTTTATTTATTTATTTATTTATTTATTTTTTAAGTCAGGGTCATGGTGGGTCTGAAGGATATCCTGAGAACACTGCTAGGGGCAATTTAACATAACTAATGGACTACCCAGTAAAAATCCACACTGCACAAAGAGAACAGGAGAAATCCTTGCACACAGGGTCATAGCAGGCTGTAGACTCCCATTCCTCTAGAGGTGTGAGAAAAATGTGCCAACCACTAATCACAGAACTAAACAAAATTCATCATTTCCTATCTATTTTTTTTCCTGGGGACATTTGAATATAATCAAAAGTTACAACAAATAGGCTGTTAGAAGAGACCTGTATACCTGCTTTCTTTTTTTCTTTTCTCAGTTGGTGAGCATTCTTAAAAAGCAGTGAATACCGATGGATGCTGTTTGCGGACGCACAGACACATTAAAACACGATTTACGATCAAAACATCAAAGACAATGTGGCATTGAAAGTTAAGGTGCAGATCGG
Source organism: Kryptopterus vitreolus (assembly GCA_030449085.1). Taxonomy (NCBI): domain Eukaryota; kingdom Metazoa; phylum Chordata; class Actinopteri; order Siluriformes; family Siluridae; genus Kryptopterus; species Kryptopterus vitreolus. The sequence goes on along the minus strand of JACRUU010000002.1, from coordinate 9,951,284 downwards.
AAAGATCTATAACGTAAACTCGATTTTTACACTGGACATAATGATTTGGTCAATGTATTCATTATAGGTAGCTCCGGAGTTCAATCTTACCTAAATAATTAGTAGTTGCGAATTAATGTAAAGCATCATTAGTTTGTTAGCAGAAATTCAAAGATGTGGTTTACATAACTAGCATAAAATCACTGCTAAATTGTTAATTAAATGAGAAATAAAACAGGAAAAAAAGCACGACTGCTCCTGAGGAATTATTCTATCTGCCTGTAACCACCACTGCTGGAAAGGAGGCTAACATTAGAGTGTTTTTTACTCTAGACCCAATTTAGTCCAAATTAATCTTGGTTCAGTGGGGCACGGTGGCTTAGTGGTTAGCATATTCGCCTCACACCTCCAGGATCCCGGTTCGATTCCCGTCTCGGCCATGTGTGTGTGGAGTTTGCATGTTCTCCCCATGCCTCAGGGGTTTTTTCTCCAGGGTTCTCGGCTTCCTCCCCCGGTACAAAAACATGCACGGTAGGTTGATTGACACCTTGGAAAATTGTCCCTAGTGTATAAATGTGTGTGTGTGTGTGTGTGTGTGTGTGTGTGTGCGCTCTGCAATGGGTTGGCATTCCATCCAGGGTGTACCCTGCCTTAATGCCCATAGACGCCTGAGAGAAGACCCGAGGAAAGATCGGATAAAGTGGTAGAATATGAATGGATGAATGGAAAATCTTGGTTCAGGCATATAAAATATAAATATAAAAATGGAATATAAAAGAGGTGATAAATATGTTCACCGTTTCTGAACCTTTCATTAACGAGAAACACCCAGCAACAGGCATCCACTCACTATTCCTAAATTTCCCTGAGGTAATCCTACTAGTGGCACATTCACAACAAGTATGATCTCCTCACTACATTACCGTATAGCATATTACAGTATGTAACCTTAATGTATCAACAGTTTATATGGAAAGCAAACAAAACCGGAACCTAATTCCCAAAGGAGGAACGTCCCATATTTAACAATTTTAAAAACAAATGTACATTGAAATGAACCATATATTAATATTAAATCCAATTTGAAATAAACTAAATAAAGGGGCATAAAGGGGCATGGTTGCTTAGTGGTTAGCATGTTCACCTCACACCACCAAGGTCTGGTTTCGATTCCCATCTCAGCCATGTGTGTGTGGAGTTTGCATGTTCTCCCCGTACCTCAGAGGGTTTTTCTCCGGGTTCTCCGGTTTCCCCCCCCCCGGTCCAAAAACACATGCACGGTAGGTTGATAGGCACCTCGGAAAATTGCCCTGCGTCCACCCTGCGTTGGCATTCCATCCAGGGTGGTTCCTGCCTTAATGCCCATAGACGCCTGAGATAGGCACAGGCTCCCCGTGACCCGAGGGAAGATCGAATATAGCGGTAGACACACACACACATACATGTAGAGTCAGATGAAACTGAACTCAAATAAATATTATTTATAGAGTGATGTGAACATTGTAGTGTAATTCACGGATGCTGTTGGTGTGTATCTTTATGTGCTGTCTTCGATGGCCCTAAGTCTTCTTTATTGACAGAGGAATGGCTGGAAGATGTGATGTGTGGGGTGAGAGTGGTCAGCTATAATGCTGCCAGTGTGCTTTACGACCCTGCTGCAGTAAATGTCCTGAAGCGTTGCTAGACTATAACACATACAATGATCTCCTTGATCGCCATGATCATGCATTGGAGTTTGGCTTGCTCCTGTAAGGTGGAAGACCCAAACCAGATAGTTACAGATAATTACAGAGTTCTGACTTACAATGTAAAACTGGACTATTTGAGGGAGGTGGTAGCTTAGTGATTAAGGTATAGGTCTCTGGGCTAGAAGATTGCAGGTTCAAATCCCACCACCAAGCTGTCACTAGTGGGCCCTTGATCAAGGCCCTTAACCCTCAATTGTTCAATTGTATATCGCTCTGGATAAGGGCATCTGCCAAATGTTGTAAATGTAAATGTATTTGTGACTGTGGCAATTTAAACCTACTAGCTGGACATTTATTTTCTTTGCTCCAGTGTCTATAGTGACTATGTTTCCTCTTCAAGGAATGTTTCAAGGAGTGTGGAATGTTTCCTCGTCCACATCACCTCCCAAAATGTGGAGCTCAACTCAAGTCAAGGAACTTCAGAAACTCATCTGTAGAAACCAGAGAGGAACTAATGTTAAGTTTATCAGGGAGTGACATCTAAAATCGACTTTTGTTTTTTAGTTATATAGTATCAAGTGGTTGTAAATGCACAAGACAAATAATTGCTCAACTTCTTCCATGTCAAACTCATTAAAATATGTTGATGGCAGTCAGCGGTGGGCAAAAATCCACATGTGTATGAGTGAAAGTAGCAACAAACCATAAAATATTACTCCAGTAAAAGTGCTCCCTTTATATATGTCATTCTATTACATTCATTCATTCATTCATCTTCTAACGCTATATATCCGATCTTCCCTCGGCTCACGGGGAGATCTCAGGCGTGTATGGGCATTAAGGCAGGATACACCCTGGATGGAATGCCAACCCATCGCAAGACACACACACACTCACATTCACACACACACGCACATTCATACACTAGGGACAATTTTCCAAGGTGCCAATTAACCTACCGTGCATGTTTTTGTACCGGGAGGAAACCGGATAACCCGGAGAAAAACCCCCTGAGACACGGGGAGAACATGCAAACTCCACACACACATGGCCGAGACGGGAATCAAACCCGGACTCTGGCGGTGTGAGGCGAACGTGCTAACCACTAAGCCACCGTGCCCCCCCCCCCCCCCCCCATTCTATTACATTTGAAGGTAAATACTTTTGTACTTTCACTCAAGTGAAAGTTAATTGAGTGACAGTACAAAAGTATTTACCTTCAAATGTACTTAAGTATCCAAAGTACTATGCTTTATTTTTTTATAATGCTCCTATTAATCTTAATCAATGTTATGTGAAAAGACCCCGATGCTATTCTCCAGCTATTCTATCATTAATTAATAGAATGATATTACCGAGTCAAACACGATATGTATTAAACTTGCCTACAAACTTTCAACTCCTCACGCAAATAAGGCCAATGACGTTGTGGCAAGTTAAAGTTTTTTTCCATCATTTAAAACTTCCCAAAATGTCTTGGTTGCTGATGTCTTGGTGTGTCACAAAATGGTGTTAAGTAAAAGGTAAATGGAATTACCCAAATGGAAATACTTTAGTAGAATAGAGATGTCCAACAAAAGCCCAGCATTGGACACATTATCTAGTGAATGTAAAAGGAAAGGGCAAAGCACACATCCATTTTATATATGATTTCAAGTTTTTAAATATTATAAACGTAAATCATTTTACAAATATAGAACCCTGACATTTTGGATGTGGTGTACATTATTCTATAAATAGCTTTCCAAAATGATATTAAAAAGGCCCTATCTACCCTTAAAAGATGAATTAACTGAATACATTAATGCATCGTGCTTCTGTAGTGTACCGCAGAGTAAACTTTAATGAGAATGCCGTGCTTTGAATATCACAATATTTGCGCATTATTTTGCTAAATTGTTTCTTGGCACCACCCATAACCATTTATGCTTTAAACAGCACACAGATTTTTTCCTATTTTTTCAACATTCAATTTACAAGGACCTTGAATGGATAGACAACAAAATGGATCTTAGCTATGATTTACCACTTTCTGCGTTATATACATGGATTTATGTAATTGTCTATACAAAGTTCAAGGACTATTTAGCAGCCACATTGAAGCCGTTACTATTACGTGTTGATGGAAGCATGTGAATTCCCCCTAAGCATGAACCTTAATCCTGAGATGATTGTTCAGCTCCATTGATTTTCTCTGACTAAGGATCCTCTAAGGCTCCTGAAAATTAATCATTTAGCTCTGTGGGAGAAGGCGAAATGATTGCAGTCCAATATAAACATCCATCAGGTCCTAGAGTATAGCCTAAAGGAGAATTTAAGCAGTGCCTCTGCTCCGGCCACGACTCCTCCAAGCTTTGAAACCTGGACACACCACACACTCAGAAAGGGCTTCTCAAATCATTGACCTTTCTTCTGTCTTTTCACACACAAGTGACTGGGTTGGACCTGCAGGGCTGCCACCGCACAGATATTGGTTCTCTGTGAATGGGTTTGAAACTTGGATGATGAATAAGATTGCAGTATTGTGCTGTCAGCATGCAAGCCTTTGCAGTGGAAAGACAAACTTTCACAAAAAGTAAATCTGCGTTTGACGGCTCATCGCTCAAAAGGGCAGTTTCGCTTTTGCATTACATTGAAATGAAATATAATTAAGCAAGAGAATATTAGATTGTTTTTTCGCCTCACACCGCCAGGGTCCGGATTCGATTTCCATCTCGGCCATGTGTGTGTGGAGTTTGCATGTTCTCCCCGTGCCTCAGGGCGTTTTCTCTGGGTTCTCCGGTTTCCTCCCGGTCCAAAAACATGCACGGTATGTTGATTGGCCCTTTGGAAAATGGTCCCTAGTGTATGAATGTGTGTGTGAATGTGTGTGTGTGCCCTGTGATGGGATGGCATTCCATCTAGGGTGTATACTTCCTTAATGCCCATAGATGCCTGAGATGGACACAGGCTCCCCGTGGCCCCAGTGGAAAGATCGAGATATAGCGGTAGAAGATGAATGAATTATTATTATTATTATTATTATTATTATTATTATTATTGATGTTGTTGTTGTTGTTGTTATTATCCTGCACATTTGAAGCAACATGGGCCATGCTGTAGATGTAGAGCGTCTCAGCTTGATCAATCATAGCAATACTAGTGAATCATAGGCATCTTTGACTCGTATGTGTGGAACAGAATGGTTAGTGCTTTCTTGCGTTCAGCACAAAACAGCAATTTTTAGGCTATCGACTACTGAGATTAGGCTGATCCAAAAATCCACTTTTGCGTTTCAATTTTTAGGTCATATAGAGTAGGACAAAGCATCTAGTGCAATCTGTTGTGTTGTCAAAGCAAAAAACCTGTCTCAATTCAGAACTTTCAGTTGTTGATTTGCCAAATGATTTGTGTGTTGCAAATGTCTCTTGCAAATAGCAAATATATAAGTCCTAAGAAAAGTATAAACAGAAGCAAATGTGTGTATATATATATATATTATATATAATATATATATATATATATATATATATATATATATATATATATATATATATATATATATATATATATATATATATATAAAGAAAAGTGTTCATGCTCTAACTGCTCTTTATGGAGAGTAAGCATATATGTATCTGTCATAAGGGAGGTACAGCGATTTGATACTCCTGGAAATATTTGAAAAGGGTATTGAGCAGAACTGATTGTATGTCAGTGTGTGAGTCAAAAAAGCCCAATTACCCAGTAAAAAATTAATTAATGAAGTATCCATTGGGCATAAATTAGCTACAATACCTATTTCTATCTTGGATTAATATCTGATTTTTTTTAAAAAAAGGATAACCTTCAGTCATTTTTGAGATATCTTATACTCAGCCACAAATGATTTAAATTAATTATTTATGTTGTTAAAGGGTATTTTCACAAATACTTATAGTGGTAATGAGACTTAACCAAGTCCTTCAACTTATATTGCCACGGGGCATTATGTAAATGTCCTATAACATTTACACCAGCAATTGTTATCCGACAAATAACAAATGGAAGTTATCATGTAACGTTCTGAAAGTGGTGTGTACTGATGTTCACTTCCACAATTAAACATAAATTGGTCATCTACAATAGTTGAAATGCAATTCCTTCTGCTCAGTGGTTCGCAAGAAATGAGGAGTTTTCTTATACTTAATTGTTTGAATCCATTATCTTCGGGAAATGAATTACTTTTAGCATGTGCTTGTGCCATGTATTGAGTGTATTTGGTTTTGGCACTGAAACAAAAGCAAAAGGGAAGTTTTAAATAAACAGTTTCATGGAACGCCAGACAACTTAGTATGTTTTGTCCCTAACAAATGATGATTCCAAGTTTAACAATCTCATTACTGCTAAATGAAGGCAGAGTGTATGCTTTCGCCCATATTCCTCCTCAGAAAGCTGTGCAAAAAAAAAAAATAGCCACATCTTTGCCTCATCAGGGAGAGCAGAGGGCAGGCAAACAAGCATTTGCAGAAGAAACTCTCCTAACTACACAAACACTGGGTTCATCTGGGTTTCCGTTAATAGCTTGGTTGTAAATAAAGAATGTGGCGAAGAACACGAGGCCTCTGATGTGGGCGAGAGAAAGACTTTTTTTTCTGCCTTGGCAAAGTCATTTGTGAGTCACTGCTCCTCTTTATGTATCTCACCCCTTTTCTCTCATTTGATTCAGTCTTTCCACCATTTACCAACTACGGTTTTCTCTCACTTTTATTCCCACATTTTTTTTTCTAGTTCATTGTAATTTTTTTTCCTTCTGTCATCCTTTTCATCATTCCCTTTCTTCTTCATGAACACTTCTCAGCCTTCCAAGGGACAAACATATGGTGCAGGCGGCTAGATGCATATAAACAAGGAGAGTGCTCCCTGTTGAGAAGAGATTATTCCGGGCAGTTCAGGGCCAGCCAAACAAAATAAATAATAATTCTTTTTGTTGTGGGATCGCATATGTATTAAAGCACCACAGGAACAGAGGAACATCAATATGCCAACTGTCAAGTAGGCATTTGGGAGCTCTTCAGGAATGACTACACTAAGTAAGTTACTCTTTGTTTCAAAACCAGTGAGATTATGGCGCCAGAAGTGAGCGAGAAGAGATATGCTGAAATATAGCATTGTTGACAGGTTGCACACCCCCACAATCACTGACATGCAGTTGTTTTCATCTGCGTTTTCTCCCTCTCTTTCTTTTTCTCTGTCCAACGGAACATATTCATATCAGTTGTACACTTTTTTTTTTGTCCAGCATCAAAGCACTGATGCTGTATGGACAAAGACCTCTTTATGCATTGCCTTGGTGGGACATGATTGGCTGATTGGATAATTGCACAAATGGACATGTGTACAGGAGTTTCTGGCAAAGTGTTTTGGTGAGTGCAGCAATATATGTTACACTTTGATATAAAAAAAAAAATGAAAAAAAAAACTGACAATTTCACAAAGCCAATTTCAGAGATATGGATGGAAAAGTGTAATGCAATGACTCTCTTTCATACGCGAAACCTGTGTGAGCCATCTGTCAAAGGCAGCAGCTGATGAGGCTCTCTAGTTCTGGCCTGATCCAGTTTTGAATTATCGAGGGAATATCTCTCAGTTTGCAATTACTGCACTAGTTCACTGAAAAGTGTAATGGAGAGATTTGAAAACGGACCATTTCGATGCATTAATAAGTCAGATCGATGCCTGATGTATTAAGTGTGAAAGCGCTTATGTATCACACTACATATTCTAATGCGCGAATGGACGTTGCACCACAGAAGGAAGGATCCCAAGATATACACTGTGTTAAACACACGTCGGAATGTGTAATGAACAAATCGCTTTAAAGCACTTCGGTCCAACTAAACGGCATACGGACGTTTTTTTTTTCTTTTTTGGCGAAATAGAGAACGCCACTTATTTAAATGTAGCGAACGTGACGCCTTTAATATTAAGCAGGATTAGAATGAGAGAATGTCAGCACGTGTCAGCAGATGTGCTTAGAGGAAAGGCTATGGCAGGTAAGACGTTAGCGAGGGGCACAGAAGCCCAGCAGGTGCTGCTCTGAATCTGTCGACGTTCCTCACAGTCACGCTCAAGAAAAACAAAACAGGCGTTGCCATCCGCCCACTCTGACAGCCCCGGGATTCGCACACAGCCGACAATGTGAAAAGACCGCGATGATGGCAGGAGTGCATGCACAGCTGGCTTAACTTCCTACTGTTGCTCATCTGTTGCATCACTGATCATTTTTGCTTTGCCTTTGGGCAAATTCAATCTGGATGTCTTTATTCCAGAGTTCTTTTCGTTTTAGAAATTGGATTGTATAGGAAACTGTCCTGCTGGAGATATCGTCGATCGAAGATAATGCGACGGGGGAGTTCAAATGGAAAATGAAAGCCTAATTGATCACATTATATGCCATGAAACAAATAAATACTTGTTTGAACAGTTGTGCCTAACATTTTGCCATTACACAATTATAGTGGGAAACCATGTTTAATGTATTTTTTTCCCCTCACTAGTCCCCAGGGTGATAAGTCTCCTGCTGAAGTCAGCACCATTCGAGCAGACTAGTCCATGTCTCCTCCGGTGTGGATAATGATCCCACTATATCTTTCTCAACCACCTGCCATGCAACACTAACAAGAGCTTCAACCCACCCAGAAAAAAAAATACTAATCACTTACCTCTGCAACAAGACCGTGTTGACGTTGAATCGGCACGCACGTTCCTCAGCAGCTTTAGCAAACATATAATCAATCCAAACATTTCTTTTGTGCGAGTGCACTCTCCAGGTATAATTCATCTTGACACTAATCATCAAACTGTGAATTTAATTGTACATGAGTGGATCGACTTAAGTCGTCAACTCAAAAGTTTTTTTTTTTTTTTTTTTTTTTTTGTTTTTTTTTGTTAGTCATACTATATTCTCCGGTACTTACATGTGCATTTCGGGGCTGATTTAGAGCAGGTGTATCAAAAGTAAATGATTTTGACACTAATAAGCAGAACAGCCCAAATTGCACATAAATAATTTGGCAGCGTACAATCTGAACTATAATGCTGCACGGATGCTTAGCTCACATTTCTGAGTAGATTTTTCATCACTGATGAAACAGTTTCCTTAGTGTTTTTTTTTTTGTGTGTGTAACATGAAAGCATTACAGGCCTCACACCGCCAGGGTACGGGTTCGATTGCCGTCTCGGCCATGTGTGTGTGGCGTTTCCATGTTCTCCCCGTGCCTCAGGGGGTTTTTCTCCGGGTTCTCCGGTTCCCCCCCGGTCCAAAAACATGCACGGTAGGTTGATTGGCACCTTGGAAAATTGTCCCTAATGTGTGAATGTGTGTGTGTGTCCTGTGATGGGTTGGCATTCCATCCAGGGTGTATCCTGCCTTAATGCCCATAGACGCCTGAGATAGGCACAGGCTCCCCGTGACCCGAGGGAAGATTGAATAAAGCGGTAGAAGATGAATGAATGAATGAATGAATGAATGAATGAATGAATGAATGAATGAAAGCAGTATAATACATTAAAGCATTAAAGTAAACATGATGCGAAAAAATATTAAAAGGGAAATATAGAACTAGTAGGACTATATTTGGAACTATTGGACTAGACTATAGGCGCACATTCCTATAGCACATAAAATAGCATTTGATATAACCTATACTTTCTTTGAACCAAAAATACACTTTCCTAATATTTTCTACCTATGGCAATGAAAGAATGTGTTTCATGGGACCATATATGATGTGACTGGATGTGAAACGGTTGTGACTGGAGACAATAACGTTTTTGTTGCATAAACGGTACAGTAAATTATATCCTGCACTGACGCGACAATGTGTTACAAATTGAGGTCATGTGTGAGTGCAGTGTACTTTCTTATGCTTTGTTATGCTTTATGCTAATTTTGCATTTTTTTTTAATTAGTGAACCGTGACCGTGTGCCTTTCACATCAGCATAAGACGGCAGTAAACAGTTTGAAAAATTATTGTTCCTACTAGCTGTTAATTTTAACCAAATATGTGGATCACAAAAAAGAACGTCATACCGGATCGGTCGAGGCCCATAGGTATTGTTAGCCAATAGGGTAATTGGGATACTCTTGGCCAAAGGAAGACATCCACAGAGACAGCAGGGAATGGAGAAGTGGAGGAGAGGTTAGTGTGGGTACTTTAAATGTTGGTACTATGACTGGTAAAAACAATGGAGTGGAGAAAGGTAGACATGGTGTGTATTTAGGAGATCAAGTCTAAGGCCCGGAAAATTGGAGGTGGGTTTAAAGTGTTCTACCATGGTGTGGATGGACTTATTGTGGTGGTGGTGATGATGGGAGGTAATCCTGAAGGAAGAATTCAGTAAGAGTGTAGTGGCGGTGAAGAGAATTTCTCAGAGGGTGATTAACATGAAGCTGGAAGTTGAAGGCGTGATGATGATCTGCAAGTATGGTGGGCGATGGAGGAGAAGGAATAATTCTGGAGTGAGTTAGATGGACAGGTGGAGAGTGTTTTGGTGATTGGTGATATGTGAAGACTACAATGGTCATGTAGGTGAAGGAAACAGGGTTGATGAGGAGGGGATGGGTAGGTGTGGCCTCAAAGAGAGGAATGTGGAAGGGAAATAGGTGGTAGATTTTGCAAAAGCACAGGGTGATATATAAGAGTGGATGAAGGTGCAGACAGGTAAACTATATTCTGTACAGGAGATATGGAGCAGATTTGAAGACTGTAAGGTGGTAACAGGGGATAGAGTAACTAGACAGCACCGGATGGTGGTCTGTAGAATGGCTTTTAGAGGTAAAGAAGAGGAAGAGGTTGAAGACTGCAAAGAGTATAAAACTTTGGAAACTGAAGGAGGAAGACTGTAGTGATAGATTCAGGGACGAGGTCAGATAGGGGCTCGGTGGTGGTGGTGAAGCGGTGCTGGATGATGGGGCAACTACGAAAGAGGTGATAAGGGAGACAGCTAGGAAGGTCCTTGGTAGAAAGAGAAAGAAAGGCAAAGAGACATGGTGGTGGAATGAGGAAGTGCAGGAAGGTGAGAGAAGGAGAAAGAGTTTGGCAGAACAGAATCTGCAGAGAGATGAGAAAAGCAGGTAGGAGTATAAGGAGATGCAACAGCAGGTATAGCAAAATCCAAAGGAAAATGAGGAGCTGTATGTGAAGCAGTAATGGATTTATAGTGGTTGGCCAGGTGGAGGGGCCGTGCTGGGAACGATGTGCTGTAAGTTAGGGCAATAAAAGATGCAGACGGAAATGTGTTGACTAGTAAGTAGAGTGTGTGGAGAAGGTGGAGGGAGTATTTAGAGCAGCTGATGAACGAGGAGAATGCGATGGAGAGAAGGGTGAAGCAGAAAGTGAATAGGTGTGCCAGCCCATTGGGAGTGGAGGGCGGAGCCGGACGGAACGAACGCTAAGGAACAGCTGAGCCTGATGAGAAGCGGTGGTCCAGCCCAAAAACACCCAAGCGGACACGAGAGAAGTCAGTGAGTGGGCGTCGATGGACAATGCTCCCGAGCCATGAGACTGTGGGTGTGTCCTGGCGTAAGTACTAGGAAAGCAATACAAATGGCTCTCTTCTATGGTATTGTATTAGGAAGTCAGCTGTAGCAGAGAAGTATGTGACGGTGGTGTGGGGACATGTATGGGGATAGCAGTGAAGTATGCATTAGGAAGCACAGATTGGTTCAAGGTGGAGGTGGGATTGCATCAAGGATCGGCTCTGAGCCCTCTCCTGTTTGAAGTGCTGATGGGCAGGTTGTTGGAAGGGTATCTGTAAGAGCGAAAGGGGAAGTTTATAGGAGGGCGGTGAGACCTGCGATGTTGTACGGTTTAGACACAGTGGGCGTTCTCTAAAAGACAGGAGGCGGAGCTGGATGTTGAAGATGTTGAGATTTCGAGTGACGAGGATGGACAGCATTTATTAGGCTGACAGAACATATAGGATGTTTTGGAAATAAGGAGTGTACGGAAATTGAGTGTACGGAGGTTTTAGTTCAGTGGCTAAGGGATTGTGCTTTGGACCGGAAGATTGCAGGTTCAAATCACACCACAACCAAGCTGGGCCCATGAGAAAAGCTCTTAACCCTCAATTGCTCAGATGTAACTCTGGATAAGGGCATCTGCCAAATCTCGCAAATGTACGCGTAGATTGAGATGGTTTGCACATGTGCAGAGGAGGGACATAGGACAGAGGTGACAGAAAGGACAAGAAGGATATTTATGTATGTGGTGAGGGAAGACATTCAGTTAGTTGGGGGTGTAAAAGGCAGATGTAGAGGACAGGATGGTATCTCCTACAGGATGGTGATCTCCCTAATGGGAGATAAGAGGAAGATGATGTTAATATACTCTCCATTAAAACTATTCTAAAATTCACATTTAATTATATATAGACTTATGATTTGAGCTTAAATCTGAGGTCAGCTAAAATGCCCTTGAACAAGGCCCCTCCATCAACTGATCAATCTGAATAAGATTGTCTGCCAAATGCTATATATTTCAAATAAATGACCAAATCAAGTGAAATATCGTTCATGTTACAATATTTCTAAACGTAAATATTCGTAGTGTATGTACTGTCTATTCAAAGCTATCTTCATATGGACACATCCATCAAGTGTACACTTTAATATCACAGTGGGTTCCTTTGTCACTTGTTTGCGGATGTTGTGGATTTGCACTTTTGCTGAGCTTTGTAGTGTATTTCTAGGGAGAGCAACAACAGTGATACATTTCTTCCAAGTGTAAGTAGTCTGTGCACCTGCAAATGCTTTTCACAATCACGCGCTTCCACTTTTTCCCCTCTAAAATCTCTGTTTGATTGGGCCATATAATACTTGGACAGAATGATGTTCCGAACAGCAGGTAACCAAGATTGTGTGCTTTTATATGGCGGCCCACATCTAATGCAATCATTGGACTGAACGGACTCCGATAATCTTATTTTCAGCAGAACAATGCAGCCACCGGTATAAACCGTTTCACATGTTTTGGTGTTTCGTTTGTTCTTTTTTTAATCATCTTAATGGTTAAATGATGTGTTCGGAGATTGGGAGAAGGATCCATCCTCAATTTGCACATCTTCAAGGCTTGCGATATGACCCGAAGAAGTGTCTCGACCTTAATTCGCTCTAGAATTACAAGTTTGTTAAAGGTCACCCGGGATAAAAGAACAAAAGATGAATAAATTATGACTGCCGAAATAACAGAGTAAATAAATAAAGTGCTCTTTCCCACTCTTCTGTAACAGCCATGACTGCCATGTGCGGTAATTTATTGCAGTTCTATTTAACTGCAGCTTACAGCGTTAAAGTGCACCACTGGAAATAAAATTGTAAACCAGGGAGCATTGTTAGAAGTGGGGCTGCTTTAAAAGCACCGTTGACGTCCCTACAAAACAGGTATCCTTGGTTACAGATAAAATTGCAAAAGTGGTATCTAAAATACAATATAGCTTTACAGATGGATGGATTTGATTTGTCCTTAACAAAGAGGTGATAAATGTATCATTAGAGACATTAATACTAAATATTAAATGTGTTAGTTTTACGATTGCTTGATTTCTTTATTTATAAGAATATTTGCTGTGTTTTTTCACCTCTATAACACTCACTATATTGGAACTATTAGGGTTATGTACATTTCTTTCCAAGAATCAGTGACACATGGAGATGACTTGCAGCACAAATTTAATATATATATATATATATATATATATATATATATATATATAATATATATATATATATATATAATATATATATATAATATATATATAATAATAAAAAATATTATTTGATATAATAGGCACCTTAAATTATATATAACTAAATTGTTTGATTGGCACCTTGGAAAATTGTCCCTAGTGTATGAATGTGTGTGTGTGAGAGTGTGTGTGTGCCCTGCAATGGGTTGGCATTCCAGGGTGTCGCCTGCCTTAATGCCCATAGACACCTGAGATAGGGAGGGAAGATCGGATAAAGCGGTAGAAGATGAATGAATGAATGAAGATGAATATAAATATATACATACAGATATGTGTCCTGGGATCATATTTGTTTATGTGGCTTTGTGGTTATTTAGGTTAGCATATCCAGTGCTGGTTGTTTAAACTCAGCATCTATGTGTCTGTGTGCATACACTTTACCTCTTCCTCTAATGTTTATTTCCCACCAGTTTTCCAGTTTTCTCCTCTAATCTATAGAGTGGGAATGTGTGTGTGTGTGTGTGTGTGTGTGTGTGTGTGTGTGTGTGTGTGTGTGTGTGTGTGGTGTGTGTGTGTGTGTGTGTGTGTGTGTAATTTTTTTGCTACATTGTGCCCCAAGCATTTTGGGATAGACCCCATGTTGTGTGACCCTGTATAGGATAAACAGCATAGAAAATGGATGGTTGTGTGTCCAACACAAATTGGCTTAAAACAAGAAAAATGGGTTCACATACACAGTGGCAAATGGCACAACAGACGAACAAACGTTCGCCCTATTCAGCAACCACGGGATCAAAGTGCAAGTTTGCAACACCCAGCCATCTCTTGCCCCTGTCATTCACAATGCCACAAGACAATTCCAGGCATCTACGACCTCTGACATGGCCAAGAAGGTAGATAACACTTTCCACTAAGTGTGTTACAGTGATATGTGTTCCAGTCCATAGAACCTCTTTGTGATTTCAAATACACATTGTTTTACAACCCTGTATTTTAGTATTTTATGCTGTTTGATTGATTTTTGTTTTTTTAAGCAGTAAGGAAAACCATCCACTACTTTCCATGTTTGCATGTCGCGCTCATTAGAGGCTCGTTTCCCACTGATGTGCACAAAGAAAAGTTTCATTTGAATTAAATGTGTATCATTTATACGATTTAAGAACAATAAAGTGGCATCGAAGTGCTTTCTTTATAATGAATATGATTACATTTCCAGTGTTTACTTCTGCATAAATATAACCTACAGCAAACTGATGTTTAAATACAGTGCATGACACGAGAATGACATGCAAATAATAACATGTTAACATCTCGAAACGCAATGTAAAGTTAGTGCCGTGCTACTGTGGTATATCATGAGCTCTGGAGATCATTTTAGTAGGAGAGTGTAGAATTGACAGGAATGTACAGTATGTATTTTACTATTTTTTTTGCTCTTTAGCAACTTTTCCTATATCACTTTCAGTTGCTTTAAGTCTAAGCAAACTTAAAAAGATGCGTCAGTGGGTGTAGGCACCCATTTTCCCCGGAGACAGTATGCCACAGTGCTATCTGTGATCTGAGGAACATCTTGGCATCATGTTAAACAAGGTGTTCTCTTTGCACCCCGTGACTGACGTTTTCCCTTACACAAAATAGTGGCCGAAATTACAAGATGTTGTCAGTAATTGTACGGCCGTCATTGAGTCAGTGTTACGTTTACCTCCTTTTTTCACTTCCTTTCTAATAAAAACTGTTCACCTGTATTAGAAGTATGAGTCATTCCTGATCCAGTCACCAACCAGCAGCTTCCATTGCTGAGTGGTGTGTTTGTACAAAAAGGCTTAGAATGACACAAATTAAGCGTCTATATGTGGAAATGTGTGACGCCACAGACCTGCAGGACTAACCCTCAAAAAAGAATGAGAAGAAATGGAGGGGTGAACAGGTTTATTGTTGATCTACTGATCAAACTGAGTCAACTATTGAGTCTATTCAAAAGGACAAAGGAAAAAATATAAATCACTGTATTGTAATGGATGGGTAGCTAGGTAGGTAGGTAGGTAGACCTGCAGGACTAACCCTTAAAAAAGAATGAGAAGAAATGGAGGGGTGAACATGGTTTATTGTTGATATACTGATCAAAGTGAGTGAACACAATCACTGTACTGTAATTGATAGATAGATAGATAGATAGATAGATAGATAGATAGATAGATAGATAGATAGATAGATAGATAGATAGATAGATAGATAGATAGATAGATAGATAGATAGATAGATAGAGTAAATGAGTCTGTTCAAAAGGACAAAGGAAAAAAACAATGTACTACAATAGATAGATAGATAGATAGATAGATAGATAGATAGATAGATAGATAGATAGATAGATAGATAGATAGATAGATAGATAGATAGATAGACTGAATGAATGAGTCTAGTCAAAAGGACAAAGAAAAAAAGCAATGCACTGCAATAGATGGATGGATGGATGGATGGATGGATAGATAGATAGATAGATAGATAGATAGATAGATAGATAGATAGATAGATAGATAGATAGATAGATAGAGTGAATGAGTCTGTTCAAAAGGACAAAGGAAAAAAAACAATGTACTACAATAGATAGATAGATAGATAGATAGATAGATAGATAGATAGATAGATAGATAGATAGATAGATAGATAGATAGATAGATAGATAGATAGACTGAATGAATGAGTCTAGTCAAAAGGACAAAGAAAAAAAGCAATGCACTGCAATAGATGGATGGATGGATGGATGGATGGATGGATAGATATAGATAGATAGATAATAGATAGATAGATAGATAGATAGATAGATAGATAGATAGATAGATAGATAGATAGATAGATAGATAGAGTGAATGAGTCTGTTCAAAAGGACAAAGGAAAAAAAAAACAATGTACTACAATAGATAGATAGATAGATAGATAGATAGATAGATAGATAGTGAATGAGTCTTGGGTTTTGTTTGGGTTTCCTAGTAAAAGTGAAGGAGAACTTTAATGCTAATACATCCAAAGTTATAGCATAGGTGCGCTTCCTGGCTTCCAGACAACAATATGGTGTGGAGATGGTAAGGCTCAGTGGTAAAGGTATTGGGCTCTGCACCAGAAGGTCACAGGTTGAAATCCCAAGCTGCCATGAGTGGGTCCTTGAGCAAGGCCCTTGACCCTGAATTACTCAGCGGTAAGTCGCTCTGGATAAGGGTGTCTGCCAAATTCCTTAAATTTAAATGTAGTTAACAGCAGGGAATTGATCATGGAGAAGATGCTGACTATGAACCTGCTGGTTCTGAGGCAAATGATCTTTAATCTCCTCATGGAATGATGGAGCTTGGATAGTTTGGGCCTGGGACAGGAGGAGTCACTCATAATTCTCTACACTCTATTTTTATATCTCATGTTCAGTCGCTGAAAGATGCCATCTATGACGTGACGTGTAGGCTGGTTCCTAGCATATTTTGCAGGACTTTCTTTTTTAAAAAGAAGTGTGGAGCTGCCATACCACACTGTGGAAGAGTTAGTCAGGATTCTATCACTATAAAAAATCACTCCAGATGTGCATCACTCCAGATGTCCTGCACTTAACTAGCTGTAATTGTGTACTATTAATAAATTAAACATGTGACACATTGATATATATTTGCTACGCATTAATAAGCTCAGAATCCATTCCGTTTTCCCTTGACAGAAAGTGAGCGCATGTCCTCGAGTGGCCAATTTGAGTCGAGATAGGGGCAGTGACAGGGCTTCTGGGGTGTCAGTTAATATTGGAAAATTGAAAACACCTACTCGCTTGTCAATCAGATGTTGATTGGCTGATGTACCGATTTTTATTAGGGGCGGAAAATAAGGCGGCTCTCTTGACAGATTTCATAGTGATGCGTTATGGCGGCACACTCCTACTGCCGTCGGGGCTCCTACACAACACGCGTAAAGGTTGTCAAGGTAGAATCCCTTTTTAGACCTTCCATAGAAAAGGAATGCCTTACTCATATCGCTCACTTGGCCGATGCTAAGAGGCAAGGCCAGTATGTCGTCCAAAGTCAATAGCTCTCCTCAGCATTACACAGATAGATATGTACCTGGAATTAAAAGAGACTCAACAATCAACAGATCAACAGATCAGATAGCACAGGCCAGAGGGGCATTTGGGGCCCATTGATTCAAGCCAACAAATTGAAGGCCTTATATGAGAAGAGACAATTGGAAGGGAGTACAGAGATTTGTTTATAAATACTTTATTTCTCCTGGCAGGAGGGATCTGAGGTTTTAATGAAACTGTCAGGGGCAGTGAGACCCTGACGAGAGACCAGACAGTACCGCCCATCACACACACACACACCCACACACATACACACCACACACACACATAAACACACAAACAGAGCTGAACCATGGTCCTTGCCAAATATAATTATGTCCAGATTACTACAGCCTAAGATCCCTCTGGGTTATCCACTCTCCACATTTCCACTCCCCTATTCCCTCTCTCTCTCTCTCTCTCTCTCTCTTTTCGTCTTCTCTGCAATGCAGTGCAAACACAGCAGTCTGGTTCTTCTTCATTAACAAAAATGAGATTACATAATAAGAACTACTTTCACGCTCATCCCTGCATCGGTCCCTTAGTTCCCGGAGTTGTGTAATGCCGTGTGCAATTTTGACAGCCGTCGGATTGTAAATAAGTCCAAAATAATGCATTAAAAAACAAACAAACAAACAAAAAAAAAAAACATCAAACCCAAACGCAGATTCTGTTCAATATGGACTCCGTGTATATTTATTCATAAGTACGCAAGGATCAAACAGTGGAGAGGGGATATTTGGTTTTTGCACGAGGCGACTGAAAGTGTGCTATCGGATTCCTTTCATGCTCTCTTTGCATAGTCAGCATACAAATCCTTTACAGCATTCACCTCGGAAAGACAAAGACATACCCTCCTAGTTCTTGTTGACTCGCAGATAGTCATTAAAGGTGCATGTTGCGCTGTACTGATTTAGATAGACAGCTTTTTTTGTGTGTATGTGTGTGTGTGTGTGTGTGTGTGTGTGTGTATGTGTGGAAGCCTTAAGAGCATTGCGCAGCAAAAAAGTGCAACCAAGGACTTGCATTGATCTACGGCCATTATGCGTCAGTGAATTCACAGCAATGATGCAAATGATGCACTCTCGTTGGGTCTGCAGTGCTTGGATGGAAATTTTATGTCACAACATTTGCATTGCATTATATGTACGGAATAAAGAGGTCGCGAATGCTTCCAGGTGAAGCTTCATAGGTTAAACCAGCTGTTATATTACTTGTGTGTGCAAATCATTTGCTGTATACTTTTGAGGTTCCAGATCTCAGCATTGAGGCAAATTAATGTTGAAATGTCTCCCAATTAAAAATCCCAGGTGTTTCGGTGAAGTAATCAGCTTCCTTTTTTATTCTTCCTTTCCAATAAAGAAAGATTGCTACCAGGCAACAACCTGCAATTGGTGCATGTAATTTTCTGTGTATTATATCACATACTGTAATGACTTGCTATTGGCACTCATTTATTTATTTGTTTATTTATGTACAATATATTTATATTATCTAAAGATCCAAATGAATTATTTTCAGCTATAAAAATGCTTGATCATATTGAAGGAATTTTAAGTGAATCGCCAGTCCTTAAACATGCAGGCATATACTATTTATTCATTCATTCATTCATCTTCCCTCGGGTCACGGGGAGTCTGTGCCTATCTCAGGCGTCTATGGGCATTAAGGCAGGATACACCCTGGATGGAATGCCAACCCATCGCTGGGCACACATATTCACAATCACACACACATTCATACACTAGGGACAATTTTCCAAGGTGCCAATCAACCTACCGTGCATGTTTTTGGACCGGGAGGAAACCGGAGAACCCGGAGAAAAAAACCCTGAGGCACGGGGAGAACATGCACAAACTCCACACACACATGGCCAAGACGGGAATCAAACCCAGACCCTGGCGGTGTGCGGCGAATGTGCTAACCACTAAACCACCGTGCCCCGCATATACTATTTAAGTGAATCCAATTTATACATTTGTATTTAGAATTGCAAAAAAATAAAGCATATGTCTAAAAGAAAGTAAATAAATTAGATAGCTGAGATGAGTGTTATATATATATGTCACATAGTAAAATATGTGAAATATGCAAATAATGA
>JACRUU010000002.1:9796716-9926716 GCA_030449085.1 Kryptopterus vitreolus | reverse complement strand
TATTTGCTGCCGCTTTAGCGCATTGAAGAGATGAGCTGGCGTGACAAGTGGCATTGACTCAGTACATATTCAGAATATTCATCTTCATCGTTTCAAATGTTTCTGCTCGCTCCGTTATGTAAAAAAACGCAACGTGGCAACGGAATATGTAGATTAAGATAGAGAAAGTAAGCAACAGTATCTGCTTTTACTTTAGCATTATTAATGCTTTGTTAATTAATCATATCGGGTCCTCATGTAAGTAAGAATGATTTAAACCTGTTACTTTGAAATATTGATATTAATGCATGCTCGCTTTTTTAGTTTAAGACAGAATGTTATTTATATTAGTGAAGAGAGATAAGCATTATTATGTGAGCAATAAAAGAGACACAGAGAGAGAGAGAGAGAGCAAAATAAGAACATGCTGACTAATTCAGTAATTGTGATTTCAGGAAATTAAACACATCATTTGAGATGTTGATTTAACTCATGGGGACATGTAGGGCACTAGCAATGATGGTTAGCTCACTGATGCATTGCAAATGAGTAATGTTGGACCACGGTGGGGCAGCAAGCCTTAGTAGCTAATCCATTTCCATGTTCTCTGTGGTGATAGTTCATTAACTGGTCCACGGAAGTGTGGTTGCTGCAACTTTTATCTCGTCAGAAGCCCTCCCCGGAGAGCACTATCATTTTTCCTGAGCACTCTAGGAAAGGGGGGTGGGGGTGGGAGGGGGTTTGGGCGCGTGCTTTGCGCCAGTGCAACTTTGAAGGAAATAACAGATGGCTGTTGCGCAGAGGAGGAGATTACCAAGGTTAATGATACTGAAAAATTAGCGAGATTGATGCATAATTACAATGATGGATGAAATCAAAGCCAGCCACTTGAAACTCCATTAGAGCGATCACATCTCAGGAGTTGTTTGCGCGATCTTAAGAGACCGAGTTGTTATCTAAATGTCAGCCGATTGGGCGGATCATGAGAACTCGTTGTCACGTCCAGTTGAGACATCCAGGCATGTCAGGTCTCTCGGCGGCAAGATCAAGGTTAAATCATTCCCTGTGTTAATAGCCTTTTGATACTGACAGGATTATGGAGTTCACTGTGAAGCGCACAATTACTCATGGTAACGATCAGAACCAGTGGTGTTGAGTTTACATAATGTTGAACAATTACTTGGACAATTACTAATGATTTCTCGAATATGGAATGGTAACATCCTGGCGATAAGCCTACACAGTCTATAAGAGTAGAGAAAGTGCTACATTCTTCCTTTTCTAGCTTTTAGGATGTACCAAGGGTTGTTATTCGGTGATATTCTGTATTAAGCTTACTAAGCTAAATATTAACACCACTGTCATTTTTAAGATTCAGCTATGTACCATTTATGTGTATCGGCCGGGAAACACCTGTTGCTACAAGCAAATTCTACCGAACAACCAAAAATGTTTAAAAAAACAACATTTTCTGACTATTTTATTTTTTCCCACCTTTAACAAAAATCAATATATCAAAACAGTAGCATCACTTTTCTGCACACATGACCATCAGCTGGTTTTCGAATTGATTAGTCATGCCTTAAGGATTCTTTTTTTTAATTGCTTATAGCTCATTTTGCCTTCTGGTGCCAATGGAGCTGCCTCCAGATAAACGAGGGAAAGGCCTAAAGTGATTTTGGATTTCCCTAGGCAAAAACACACTTCACTATCACTAGTGAGCATTCAGGGAAGGGGTATTGAGAAGGTGGACAGCTATAAATACCTGGGTGTCTATCTGAACATCAACCTGGACCAGACAGAGAGCACCAAGGCTATTTATAAGAAGGGACTCTTTCTGCTGAAAGATCATTTGGAGTACAGGGAGCTCTACTTAAGAGCCTTTTTGACACTGTGGTGGCTTCGGCCATTTTCCGTGGTGTGGTCTGTTGGAGGAGTAGTAGCTATCTCTACAGGAGACAGGAAGAGACTGGACAAGCTGATAAGAAAGGCTGGGTCAGTGTTGGGGATTCCTCTGAACATTGTACAGGTGGGAGGTGGGAGAAAGGAGGACGGTAGCTAATCTATCATCATTGCTGGAGAACCACTCTCACCCTCTGTATGAAGCAGCTCCTTCAGTGACAAACTGTTACATCCTAAATGGTTGAAGGAGTGACACAAAAGGTCTTGTCTCTCTGCTGCTATTAGACTTTACAATATGAGCTGCTCCCAATGAACCATAATGCAACGGTTAATCCTGTCTTTAAAACTGTGCCATCAAATACGCTAATGCGATTAGCAACTGTGCAATTACACTGGTTTAAAATGTACAATACTAGCCATGTGCAATTTATTTTGTCTTTTTTTGTGAGTATTTTGTGAGTACTACTGTTTTTTTTAATCTTTATTCTATATTATTCTCTATTTATACAGTGTGATGTATATATTTCTGTCTCTATTTGTTTGGTTTTTATATAGTTTAGTGCTGCAACATTGAGATTTCCACACTGTGGGACGAATAAATGTATTGCAGTTGCTTATAAATCAGTTAAAATAAATAAAATAAATACAGTAACAGGTCAGTTGAAAACAATGTTATTTTTTTATTATTAAAGCAGAATTAGGTCTGGAAAGTGACTTTCTTGTAAACGTGAACATTTTTACATTCATGGCATTTGGCCGACACCCATATCCAAAGCGACAAACAACTAAGCAATATAGGGTTAAGGGCCTTACTCAAGGGCCCACTAGTGGCAGGATTCAAACCTGTGATGGTCCAGAAGCCAGTGCCTTAATCACTGAGCTCCCACCACTCCAATAAGAAATAGTCGTTCTCAGTTTAAAAAAGAGAATAGCTTCTGAACTAAATTAGTTACATAACATTCAGAGCCTTATAAATCAAATCACATGCTCCATTTTATCATATTATATTGTATTGTAGCAGATTCATTTGTAGCATTGAATATGAAACTGTTGCCTTATGAAATTAAATTGCACTTTCAATGGCATTATTAAAAAAAAAAAAAAACGTTTTTTGTACTTAATAAATTGCAATGTGGCAAGTTTCAAAACTTTATGAACAGGAAACAGATCTTCTATCTTATACAGTGAAAAGTTTACTCTGTGAATCATGCAAGCCTTAAATAAGAACATAAGAGAGAGACATAAATTACAAATGGAAAGCCATGATAGTGTTTTTTGAGATTCTGTATCCAAATTCCCTGGCAGTGTTAAATTGTGAAAATGTCTGTGCCAGCTCCTATCATATAGAATCCTGTTGTTTACTCCCCTGGACATTATGCAGGGAAAGCTTAGATGTGGATTACTTGCCAGTTCACACACGGCTTCTATGTGTTTAGGATTAATACCATATCTACTGTGCATATTAACTAATACCATCCCATTCTATAATTTGAGAAGTGGATTTACGAAGCTAAAATTGCTTTTAAGGTTGAAATGTTGTGGTTGCAATGAATTGTCAAACAGTGATTCCAGGCCTAACGTTGTTCCTGATGTGAAGCAATATTGAGCAAGAAAAAAATGGGCTTAAATTCAAGGACAGAATCCTTTTTAAATGAGACACCCAGCTTTTTAAGCAAGTCAGCCTTTTGCCTGCAAATCCTGTACATCCTGTAATAAATAGCACTTGCTTTTAGGCAGTTAATGTGGAGGTGTCTTAAACTAGAGACTTTAAATGCAGCGCTCGTTCTGTATTTAGACTTGGAAATGCTTTAATTTGACCTGTGATTGAGACATAAGAACAAAAAGAGTATTCATGGTGCCTGAAAGATTTGAACATGTAAAGAATTTTACCCAGACTGCTTTGCAAATACTTGTCGAATCTACTGCAATGGTGGCAAGTACGAGGGCAGCATTTAGACGGAAATGTGCCACATAAAAAAATGGCAAAATGTCACAATAAGTGTGTTCAACCTTAAAATGATATGTTATTAATACCATGTATATATCATAAATTAATTACAAATGTTTTAAAGTAGTAGAATAGAATTATTAAATATAATAATTTTAATAATTTGTCTAATAAATATAATAATTTGATTTTTTATTATTATTTTGAAAGTCCCCAGCCATTAGGTTGGCACAAGGTCATCCAGCGTAAAACATGTGCCAAAACCAAATATGCAGATCACAGCCGCGGTGGTGACCCAACGGGAGCAGGAGAAAGAGAGAGAAGAACATGCTTATAACATGAGTTAACATGCTTATAACTGAAGATGAACCTTTACATGTATAATGTATGAAAACACAGTCACGCTGATCAAAGTGTGGATCCGGTGTTTGGAAATACATTATTTATGCAATGTAATTTTATCTTTGATGCAATTCTGTGTTTTGACTTTATTATGTGCCAATCACATGCATGTTATAGCTACAATGCAAACATGACTTTGTAGTATTTATATTACAAGCATGTAATATAAATCAATGTGCATCAACCTTTTATGTGAATTCATATATATATATATATATATATATATATATATATATATATATATATATAAAATATAAATATAATATAATTATTATTATTATTATTATTACATTTATATAGATATTTTCTAGACAGACAAAGAACTTACATTATGCGCTTCCTCATCCACCACCAGTGTGCAGAATCCACCTGGATGATGTGATGGCAGCCATAGTGCGGCATCTTACTGGCAGAATGATGAAGGCAATCGGTAGATATGGGGGCGGTTAGGAGGCCGTGATGGTTAGAGGACAATGGGTGAATTTGTCATGCTGAGAACACGGCTCTACTCTTTTTCGAAAGGACATCTCATATGGAAGATAGTGTTCTTTTGACAGTATTGTGTCACTGTCACTGGGGTGCTAGTACCAACACAGACCACAGAGTTAACACCCCCTGCTGGCTTCAATAACACCTCTTCCAGCAGCAACCTAGTTTTCCCAGAAGGTCATCCATCCAGGTACTAACCGGGCTCAACCCTGCTCGGCTTCAGTTGGTAACCAGTTTTTGGCTACATGGTGATATACAGGGTGGCTACTATTATATTGCGTTCATTCATGATAAAGTTGTATTTTTTACAACCTCCTATGCAGGAGTTCCAAAGAAGAAAGCTTGAGAGGAACCTGACTCAAAAAGAAACCCCATCCTCTTATGAGTGACACTAAATGTCCATTAATTATAGTTCCATAATCGTTGAGGTTATCAGTTGTTCACTAATGGACACTGGAGTACAAACTGTCCATGCGATTGTAGTCCTAATCCATTGTAACAACTGGATTCTAATAATCACAATTCACGGTTTGTGAGTTTAACCCTTCACTATAATCTCATGAATGTCCATTAATGTCCATTATTAGCTCCCCACTGCACAATCAGTACTAATTTCTTGGTGCAAGTTCAGGATTATTACTGTAGCACTTTCACAATTGACCTTGTCTCCAAAAAGTTTTACAGAAAGGAAGAATTATAGAACAGAATTTTAATCTATGTGTATTTATCCCTAATGAGCAAGCCTGGGTGACTGTGGTTAAAGAAAAACCCTTTTGGAATGAGGAAGAAACCTTGAGAGGACTTCCTCATCCATCCTCATTTGGGTGACATTAAGTTTGTGCTTATAAATAATACCAGAGAGTGTTTGTATTCATTATAATCACACTCTTAATGTGAACATTAATGTGATTGTGAATGTCTTAAGACAATGTAGTCCAATGTCAAAACTCTACATGAAGTAGGATCCAAAAGGCACTTTATATAGCTAAGGCAAGCATAGTTAGGTATGCTTGCAGGGTTTGCTTTAAGACTCCATAATCTACATGTACAACAAAACAACTTGTTTTTGACTGGTATATCACTTGTACTGCTATCAGTAATACAACAGTTGATTATGGCTTAGTAGAAATTATGTAAATACCTTTGTGTAAGAAAGTCTTTCTATCTAATTGTAATCCCACACTTAGCCATTAGGGAGAGATTGGCAGTACTAGTCAGGTCAAGTCATCTCTGTAACATCACAGTGCTCTCAGTGCTTAAAAGCCAGAGTACCAGGCACTTTAGTCACTTCTTCTTTCACCTTTCTTTTCACTTAACCCCTCTTTGTTTGGACTCAGCTCCACCAAACACATCAATTGCAAACAATCAAGCTAGCTGCAGCAAGCAGAAGACTACGTCGGATTCTTCATAGCAGCAGCACGCTTAAACATCTACCACCGGCACATCCATACTGCTAATCCACACTCATCCACTCGCCAGAGATGCAAAAGACATCAATGTCCCCAATGTCTCATTAACGTTTTGTGGGACAAACTCTTCGTGCCCTTACTCTCTAACAGGAGTCACCTGTCTGCAAGGGTTATTAGAACCCAACCGAAGCTAACCTTGCCTAAGTTTCTTTTCAATTTGACACACACACATTGTATCAAATATTTGCTGCTAGAATCTTTACTTAAGACGTCCATTAATAAATTTCAAGTGAAGTGATGAAGATCTAGTTTTATTACCACTTTCTATGCATGATATGGAGAAAAACATATTAAATAATATTCATTTCTGGAGCTCACCTGTAATGATGTTTGGCACAGGCTTATCATGTTAGGCTTAAATGAGTGTATATTTTACTTTTAAGTGACATTAATCTCTTGAAAGCTGCAAGAAAAACAAGCCGGAGAAAAGAGACTGATCAATCACTTAGAAGAATTAATTATTCTAAAAATAAATAAATAAAGCTGTTATTCCAATACATACAAGGTTGCCTGTGGGGTAACCTCAGGTCACCCCCTAGCTCTGCTACGATACATGGTGATTCCATTACAATGATATGACAAGAAAAATGAGAAAGTTTAACATCTAATAAAAGCTGGTTGTGTACAGTTTTAAATGCAAACCTTTGGCATTGTGCAAAAAAAAAAACACACGCACACAAAAAAAATGTCTATTCCTGTTGAGCATGAAGTATCTATCCAATTAATTACTTCCACCTCTCAGTTCGTGTGGGCGTTTGCTGCTTACACTGTGATTCATCACACAAAGCTTTTAAACATCAGGAGAATGCTCCCTACCAGTTCTGACACTTGTGTGAGGCTCTTCATCTCTTGAAGAATGGTACTGAAATTAATAAGAGGTGGACTCGGACAGTCAACATGATTACACCCTCTTTGTCTCATCCTGTCTGTAGCTCCCTCAAAAGCATAGACTCCTACTCCTCTCCCCTTGAGATACTTCTCCACAGGTGTATCCGTATCTACGAAGATATCTATTAAAGAGTGTTATGTCTCCACCACTCCAGGTGGAGAATACTACAAGAAAAATGACAGCACTCAACAAAAAGATCATACTATTTTCCCTAATTCTAACGCATTGTTAATGCTAATGCATGTTGAAACTATTATTATGTTCTAGTATCCAAGGATGATGTGAAATATTCTCCCATCAACTAGTAGCGGCAAATTAAATTGATTAGCGATTTGAAGATCTGTGTGTTTCAACAAAATGAAGCATGTTCTGTATAATCCCTGACTCACTGCAGCTCTCATAAAAAAAAAGAAAAAAGAAAAAAAAAAGGATGGCATGAAATGTGCGCTAATATAATCAGCCATACATTTATAATGTGATTTTCTTCAGACTCATCAGCCAAATTTAGACCATGACTAAATAAACATCAGCACCGTTTGAAAGTTTCATGCGGCTAAATTTACAGTCCTGACTGTAGTTTATAAGTCTTTTCTCGTCGGGCAATGAAAACTCAAGGTCAGTCCTAGGTCAAAGTCACTAAGCCACAGCGAGCGGGACGCGGGTCAATAGTGGATAATATTTTATTTTTACATACAACTTTGATGTCCAATTCGCATTCACGAGCAATAAAGTTTTTACAAGCCTAATGATAAGTACTCTAGTTACACCAGGAAAGAATTCAATTACTTTAAGACTGTGCTGTCAGACCATTACGGCCCAACTGTTCGAAAAGGACATTCTCTATGAAAGTTTGCTAGCCAATAAGCCATTTTTTTAAATTAATGGACATTTGGCTTATTTGAAGAGGTTTTTACCCTACTACCTGCACCAGAAATGATGCAATAATACATAATTGATTTGGGTGGTAGGAATTTGTAATACAGGGGCACGGTGGTTTAGTGGTTAACACGTTCGCCTCACACCGCCAGGGTCCGGGTTCGATTCCCGTCTCGGCCATGTGTGTGTGGAGTTTGCATGTTCTTCCCGTGCCTGAGGGGGTTTTTCTCCGGGTTCTCCGGTTTCCTCCGGTCCAAAAAACATGCACGGTAGGTTGATTGGCACCTTGGAAAATTGTCCCTAGTGTATGAATGTGTGTTGATTGTGAGTATGTGTGCCCTGCGATGGTGTTGGCATTCCATCCAGGGTGTATCCTGCCTTAATGCCCATAGACGCCTGAGATAGGCACAGACTCCCCGTGACCCGAGGGAAGATCGGATAAAGCGGTAGAAGATGAATGAATGAATTTGTAATACAGTTTTCAAATGATTAAACAAACAACAATGTTGATGTGAAATTTGTAATAAAAAATAAGAAATATTCAGTATTAGTGAAAGATTGTGAATTACCACATTGAAGCCTTTGTACATATGCATGGCACGTCTGAGCTTCCTAACTAGGCCCACATACCATGCTCTTCCTAGTCCTCAAAATCTGTGCCTCTGGCGTGGCTCAGAGGAGTCTTGCCAACTGTGTAACTCACAGAATCCGAGCTTGCAGCATACCATTTCTAGCTGTAAGGCAGAATTGACACAGGGGTGCCATGGAAGGAACCTAACTGCTTTTTTTTGCACAAGTCAGCTGTGATTCTGGAAGTTCTCAAACTAGAAATGAACCAGTTTTATCAGGCAAGAGGGTCAGTCTGCTAAGTGGGTTTCTCCTGTCTCTGAGTAGTGAATGGAACCTGGGTGCTGACATCGACCACCAGCTGAAGTGAAAGATCACAGAAACATCTTTGCAGTACATTCTTGCTCTCGTCTACATCCACTAAGACAATCATTATGTTGAACCTACTGTCTAAAGTATAAAGAGTGTCTTAAGAGTGGATGGAGGTGGCTTTGAAGAAAAACAAAGAATAGTACACAGGCTCCTGAAGTTATTGTGGATCACAGGGACCACATGGCCGAGGAAGGCTTTGGGAAGACCTGACTGAGAACAAGGTTGCTTCTGGATCTGTCTCTAATGCATGGACAAGACCTGTGGGCTGCTGTAGAGGGTAAGGAGAAGTTTTGGTGCATTGATTGTAGATGTTCAGGGAGTCAGTAATTAGGTGTTGGACAAAGTGCCAATCACACGGCCTCTAATTCTACATAAGATCAAAAAGCATTATCCATTCCAATGAAGTGTTTCCGTTTGAAAAGTGTATTTGATCCAACATGGATCGCATGCATAAACAAATAACAGTATAATTAAAAAGTGACAGTTTGTCAAATTCTACAATTAATTTCATTAAAGCTTTGCTTTATACCATTTCTGGTAGAACGCTTTAAAAAATAATAATAAATAAATAAATTACTTTGGAAGGTTACTTTGGAAATGTAATAGGTTACAGGTTACAAACGACCCTATTCAAAATGTAATAAGTAGTGTAACTTTTCAATGACTTTATAAAAGGAAAGTAACTGATTACATTTGATTACTTTTTAAATTATTTTCCACTTTTTTTCACTAGGTGGCACTTTAAGTTAACTTTCTAAGGGAAAAAGTTCCAACCCTCGAAAAAAATATCGAAATTAAACTGCAGCAGATCGTCATCATTCAAATCGAAATCGCGTTTCAGTTGAAAATCGTGCCGTCGTCTGATTTTACATGAAATTGTTCAGATGGAACCCTATTTATAATCTTTAACATGTAATGAATTACTGTTACATTTATTTTGTAATTAAATTACATGTAACACTAATTACATACATTATTATAACGTAATTACATAACACTGTTACATACATGTATATAAGGGGGTACGGTGGCTTAGTGTTTAGCACTTTTGCCTCACACTGCACCAGGGTCCGGGTTCGGCCATGGCCTCTCGTGTGTGGAGTTTGCCCGTTCTCATGTGTGTGGGTTTCGGAGTTTGCATGTTCTCCGGTTTCCTTGTCCTCCAGGTTTTTTTCTCGGGTTTGGTTGATTTCTCCAGGTTCTCGGTCCAAAAAAATTGTCCCTAGTGTATGAATGTGTTTGTGTGTTTGTGCCTGGTAAAAACATGATTGGCACTTTGGTGTGCCCAAAATTGTCATAGTGTCCCATAGTGTATGAATGTGTGTGTGATTGTGAGTGTGTGTGTGTGTTCCCTGCGATGGGTTGGCCCTATAGGTTGGCATTCCATCCAGGGTTGGCATTCCAATGCCCATGACGATCCTGTTCCTTAGATAGGGACAGGCTCCGTGATATACCCAAGGATATATATATATATATATATATATATAGTTGAAATTTTTATTCTTTGACACACTGTTCACTGGGAACTCTGCAGTTTGTATTGAAAAAAACAAATATATATATTTATTTCCATCACATTTCACATCAATTGTTAGAGAGACTTGTGTGCTGATAGGGAATGAATCTCTTCTGCTTTGGCAGGACTGAGTTACATACACATTCAACTACAACGGAAGAAATAATTCATCTTAAGCAGTGCCACAAGTCCTCGATGCCCTTCTGTGTGGTCAGCGGTTGTGCTCCAATTACTCATAAAGTTACCATGTAGGTCTAATTTAGAATTAAGCCATAGTTCTTTACCAATCAATAGTCCTCTAGCTCTGACCTGTCTTAATATGATAAATTATGCACTTGATGTTTAATTTCCCTACAGATGGAATATTGACATTGGTTTTTTGCAAAGTAGATGTGCACATTCCTAAGACGTTGTATTGCTAAGGAAAGATTAATATTTACACTGATATTAAATATTGATATCATTTGCTTACAATTGGGTCAATACCTTGGTCTAGTCACATTCAGGATGGCATAGATTCAGTATTGTAATTGCAGGTTCCCTCGCGGTACGAAGAAAATGCTTGCGAAACGAGAATAAAAGCAGTAGTGTACGCTTCTTGTACGCATTATCTGTCTGACCGGCCCATTTTATTTCTAACGTTTAATGGGAAGTCAGTGCCTTTAATCACTGCCACAGTATATGAAAGTCATTGTAGAGTGTGATGGATTTCTAAACATTTGAGTGCGTCTTTGAACTAGTGCACTACAAGTCCTTCCCCGTTCAATTGACGGGTCACCCGGCCCATCGTGAATCTCATTCATCTCCATATGATATTAATTATTTCCTGCACATATTCAATATTCTGTGGCGATCTCAAAGGAGAGGAGGCACCATGGACATAGGTCACTAGACTCTGATTTAACTGAGGTGGACAAGGTAGGAGGTGGTGCGGTGGGTGAGTGTGTGGAGAATATTTAAAGACAGCATAATTAACTAATGAGCATGCCCCTGTGGGCAAACCCATGACTGATTGCATGCTTGATTTGCTGGGAAGCTAGTAAAAGAGCAGAATGATCCCATCTATTCTTTGACCTAGTGCTGACTGACAGGCTTCTGTCTTTCGTTCCCTCCATTAAGCAGAGGGTTGTTGGTAAGACTCAAGCAGGTCAGGCTAACTTATGTTTGATAAATCAAGCCTTATTAGGCTGACAACTAATTAGATGGATGGAGCTGACAAGGGTTTTAAGAGTCTATACAGCATGAATGACATTATTAATATATATTTCCGCACAACTTTTTTTTTAATTGTCAGAACACACACACACACACACACACACACACACACACACACACATACATGATTAAGATTAGTACAATGTTTTATTTGCATGGCTTGCTGGTATAATTTGCCTAGTGGGGTTAAGCCCTCCATCTGTTTTAGCATCCGGAACATTAGCGATTAGCATTGCTGTTGGGTTCGATTCGATTTGATTGATTTATTTGTTTTACTTTTTGTGAACCCAAACCAAAGCGCTATACGATAACTAAAATGTCAAATTGAGGCAGCGGATGATTTACTGTAGATTCTCGCAGTTGATCACTAAACGTTTTGCGAAAATTCATAAATGGCATTAAAGATTTGCGAGGATATTTTTGTTTACACATATTGAGATGTTCAGTAATCTGTTTACTCTTGAATATCGAGTTAAAAATTACCATTTTTAATTTACCCTATTGACATACTGATGCACCAGCTATTTTGGAAACCTAATTGCTCATGCACATACAGATCAAAAGCTTTGGTTATGGCTAACATTATTTTCATGTTTTTTTTTTTGAGCCTGTGCCACTCTAAACCCAGATTCTTAGTGTTGTCTGACAGGAGTGAAATGCAATGTGGTCTTCTGCTGGTGTAGCCTATCATTTTCAAGGCTGTAAATATTGTATACTATGAATAGTATGCATTCTACTATATATGTGGTATACTATGAATTGTACTGCATGATGAGATTCTTTTATCATACAGGTTTCATAACAGAAGCTTATCTTTAGGATTTTCCATCAATATTGTGACCAGACATTATGTATCACCATATATTCATGTGTCTAATTATGTATGCACCCATTCAGTAATAATTGCTCCAATTGCCTACAAATAACTGTCATCCTTAGACATTAACAAAAGCAAGATTTCAACAGGAACGTATGAATGTATGTAATGTACTCTGACATCTATGCGAGCTCTAATACATTCCTAGACATGGTGGTATAATCTAGAAAAATAAAACATTTTCGCACTCAACTGCACGGCATCATCATCTCTAAATCAAGCCTCTCTTGAAGTGCATCCTTGTGATTATACAAGAAGTCAAGCCACCTTGAAGTACTACTACTAGACTTTTGAGAACGATTTATAAAAATCCTGTAAATGCCTGCAAACACCATGATGAGAAAACAGTATTTCTGGTCAATAAATGTAATAGCCAAATACTCACAGTATAATTCATAAGGACACACACTCCAGTTTTTACCATATATCTCTGCCCAGAAAATATAATTCAACTGATGTTGAGAATTAATATGTCGATTCCACGAATCAAAAGGACTTTCTAGGGAAATGGATTATAGTAGATTAAAGTGGTCCTTACCTTGAAGTGGAGTTTGAAAAATTCCTGCTTTAAAGGGACGCAGATGGCGAATCAAAAGTCTGATCCTTCACGGGTCCCCCAACCGCCCCAATGTCCTGTCTGTCATTTTGAGTCAAGCAGCAGTGACTCACTTTCTCAGAAACTAAGCCTAAGGTGTTGCATTACTCTGTGTGATCTGGTCTGATTGCATTGTGCTGTGAAGTACTCATTCTGACACTGCATTGCATAAAACAGATTGAAGCTGCTTTAGTGTGCAATGCTACTAGAAACCAATAAGTTCACAAAAAATACACAGGTTGTTCCTGAGATCAGTTTCATGTTCATTCATATAAATGACAAACCAGCGATTCATGAAACGTTTCTGCATTGGGTTTATTGTGTATTTATTGTGTGTGTGTGTGTGTGTGTGTGTGTGTGTGTGTGTGTATATATATATATATATATATATATATATTATATATATATATATATATATATATATATATATATATATATACCCATGTGTGTGTTTATACCACAACTCTTTTAGGCCTTTATATGTCAATAAATTTACTGTGCATCTTTACAACATTGCTTTTAAACACGGACACCATGCACCCGCCACTTAACGCCCTTCACTTTAAACTTTTATTCTTTATGCATTATTTTTATTATTATTTTTTATGAAGATGTCTTTTTTACTCCTTTTTTTCTTTTATTTATGTTTTATTTAATTTTTTTTATCTTCTTTTATTTACATTTATTTATCATTTGGCACGCACTCGTTTCTTTCTTATCCTTCTTCTCTTTACTTCTTCTCTTTCCGTTATGTTTAAAAAAGCATTTCACTGCAAGCAGTACTGTGTATGTATGTGTACGTGACGAATAAAATCAGAATCTGTATCTACATAAGATGAACGAAGCTCATGGAACAATCGACACAAATGTAGATTTCGCAGTTTAACATTTGTGTGTCTGTAGGATTGCATTTAAAATCACGTCTACACAGAATACAACTGTAAGAGCGGTTCATGGAATTATGGGCACTGCAAGGGTTTTATACTTCCTTTGAAGGCTAAATAAAAATGAGTTGGCACAGCAAACTTGTCATTTTGGGAAAATGTCCAATGAACATAAAGTCAGAAGCCATGAGAATTCCAATTACTATTCTGGGATGAATTATTATGGCACCTAAAACTGTTCTTTATTATGTTTTAGGAAATGAGCAGCTTAATGATATACAATATGCGTACACACACACACACACACACACATGCACTTCTATTTATTGTAATCAGTGCAACTGTATAGATAATAGAGTTTGAAGAGATTTATAACTGAACGTATAGAAAAGATATATGTAATCAATGTATTAAATACTCATATATTTTGCTAAACAAACACATTTCTTGCCTTCCCAATGAGTGTTTTTCCATCGTTTGTCTTGTACAGGAGAAAAGGAGGTCACAGAAACATAGAAAGATAGTCCATCTCATTACTTTAATAAATGAAGGTCAGTCAATCTGAAGAATCTCAAAAACTTTAAACGTATCCCCAAGTGCAGTTTCCAAAACCATCAAACTCCATGATGAAACGAATGTGGACAATCCCAGGAAAGGAGGACCTAAAGCTACCTCACATGCACCGGATTTGATTTACCAGCCTCAGAACCAAGCAATTTACATAAATTTTGAGTCAAATTTAATATTTTTGGTTCTAATCGCTATAACAGACTTACAGAAGGGGGGGGGGACAAACGGTTCCTGGTTGTATGGGTCCCAGTGCAAAGCCTGGAAGTCCCAGTTGGTGTGGAGGATGCTTTGCTGGTGACACTGTTGAAGATTTAGTTAAAATTGAGGTCACACTTAACCAGCATGGCTACCAGGGCATTTTACAGCACTATGCCATCCCATCTCGTTTGCACTTAGCGGGACCGTAATTTGTTTTCCAGCAGGACAGTGACCCCTAACACACCTCGAGGTTACAGAAGAGCTATTTGTTCATGCCTTAAGTCCATTTCTGTTGCTGCTAAAGTGAAAAATGCCTTGTGTATGTTTGTATTAAATTAAATGGATAATGGATTAAATGGATTTTTTTTATTAAAATGATTTATTAAAAAATAAGTGGTATATTTATATTAAAAGTAAAAAAAAAAATTAAAAAAATAATAAATAATGATTAAATTAATTGTTATTATTAATCACAGTTCACAAAATGCTATCTAAACTATGAAAATAACATGTTTTTGTGTGTGTGTGTGTGTGTGTGTGTGTGTGTGTGTGTGTGTGTGTGTGTGTGTGTGTGCGTGTGTGTGTGTGCTTAAGAGAAAGAATAAATAAATGATTTAATGCATCTAGGTTTAATAACCCAGTTGCATTAGTGTGCACACCCCTAAAGTAATACTTTGGTGAAGCACATTTTGACTTTAAGGATTGATATAAAGACGAATCTCATTAATTCTCTCTTTCAAATTTGATTTTAAAATCTTGACTTAGAGTAACAACATTTCTCCTTGCAAGAAAAAAAATAAAAATAAAAATAAAAAATACATCACTTTGTACACTGTACACAGCCCACTTCAGGTCATACCGCAGATTTTTAGATGGATTCAGGTCTGAACTCTGCACAGGTCATTAATCTTCTTCTGGTTAAGCAATTCCTTTGTTAATTTGGAAACATGCTTTTCATGCCGGAAGGTGAAATTCCTTTTCAGCATACAAGCAGACTACCGAAAGATTTGCACTTTCCTTTTTGTAGCTGTTCACGGTTCTTTCCACCTTTCTTGATGGAAAGCAATACTAGATGATGACGCAGCCACTACCATGCTGCACTGTGGAGATGTTTTGTTTCGCTATAGATGTTTGATTTTCCCAGTAGTTTTCCCAATAAACCTTGCGAAAGTTTGTCATATGAATTGGTATGATTTAGTTGAACTTGCATATGCTTTTTTTTGTGTGTTTATGTTTGTGTTTTGTGTCAGAAAGGGGCTTCCTTCTAGTCACCCTACCCTATAATCCAGACATGTGAAGAATATGAGAGACTGATGTCACATGCAGAGAGCAATCAGTACTTGTACAATTGCCAACTGAATGTTGTGGAAGGTCTCTTTGCGGCTTCCTTGCTATATATATATATATATATATATATATATATATATATATATATATATATATATATATATATATTTTTTTTTTTATCTTGTCTATTTCATCTATTTGTTCTTCATGGAATTTGCCGTGTTTTGAAAATTCCTTTTTTTATCCCTATCCTTATCTAAACTTTTCAATATAAAAGATGCCATGCAAGCCAAATGGATCTAAGATGACATGGGGAAAAAAACTACAGATATTTAATCAGAATAATTTGACTGATAATAGCTGAATGATAATTACTTGTGAACACAAGGCCAGATCCTTGTGTGGGTTCAATCCTGGGACGGGAGAACCACATAGCAGACACCCTGTCGAGGCAGGGGCCTGTGGAATGGGAGGTGGTTAAAGCATTGGGCTCTGGACTGGAAGGTTGCATGTTCAAATCCCAACACCAACAAGCTGTTGACAAGCTGAGCTCCAGTGGATCTGTTTGCAACTTCATACTGTCCCATCTCTCTCCTTCTGATAGCCAAATCATTGGCCGGTTTGTCCATGGGTTGAGAACGTGGTGGCCCTTCTGTATATCCATGCTGGGAGTAGCCACACTGCGTGCATCCTTGCGCACTTACTTTCACTTTCAAATAATGGTGACCTGACTTGACTTTCTAAGCTGATGCCGATAACCTTGCATTACGTTGCTTCTGGGTAATGCTGACATCACTCCTGTCCATTGGATGAGATGGTTGAGCGCAACAATGGCTTTCTTCTTGCAACTCTTTCATAATAGCCAGATTTGTGCATGACTAATGGATCTCTGCAGTTCCTCCAGAGTTACCAGGGGCATTCTGGCCTGACAGTTTAGGTGGGCGGCCATGTCTTACTAGGTTATCAGTTGTGCCATACTCTTCCCATTTTCGGATGATGGATAGAACAGTGTGATAGAACTGAGATGTTCAAAGTGTGGGATATGTTTTTATAATATAACACTGTTACATTTAAGTTTGTAGTTATAACTTCACATATAGTGGAAATATTCAAGGCGTTTGAATATTTAATATATTCTATTCTATGTATATATATATATATATATATATATATATATATATATATATATATATATATATATATATATATATATATATATATATATATATATATATATATATATATATATAATGTTCTCCCCGTGTCCTCGGGGGGGTTTTTCTCTGGGTTCTCCGGTTTCCTCCCGGTCCAAAAACATAAAACATGTACGGTAAGGTTGATTGGCACCTTGGAAAATTGTATATATACAGTGTTGGGAAGGTTACTTTTCAAATGTAATAGATTACAGATTAGAAATGACCCTATTCAGTAAATGTAATAAGTAGTGTAATAAGTTTTCAATTACTTTATAAAAGGAAAGTAACTGATTACATTTGATTACTTTTAGATTACCTTCATTTGTCCACTAGATGGCACTTTTTGTAATTAACAAAAAATGTAGGTTATATTTTCAAAATTGAGCTGCATCAGAATAAAATTGTTGACGTTTTTGTGGGCTTGTGGGAGTTATTTTCGAGTCATTTTCAAAAGTAACTGTAATTTACATGTTTTTTTTTTTCTCAGTAACTGTAATGAAATACTGTGACATTTATTTTGTAATTAAATTATGTAATGCTGTTACATGTAACTAGTTACATATATGTACACCACACACACAATATATATATATATATATATATATATATATATATATATATATATATATATATATATATATATATATATATATATATATATATA
Organism: Kryptopterus vitreolus; assembly: GCA_030449085.1. Lineage (NCBI taxonomy): Eukaryota > Metazoa > Chordata > Actinopteri > Siluriformes > Siluridae > Kryptopterus > Kryptopterus vitreolus. Next base: position 9,908,821 of record JACRUU010000002.1, on the reverse strand, counting down.
TATATATATATATATATATATATATATATATATATATATATATATATATATATATGTGTGTGGTGTGTGTGGTGTGTGTGTGTGTGTGTGTGTGTGTGTGTGTGTGTAGAGCAGAAAGATTTGTAGCCTTTTTTTTTAACAACCTTAAAAAATGTTCCTTTAACTTATCATACACCATTAGATAGCAAATAATAATGGAAATATACATGAGTAAAACTCCTTGAAAGCATGCCAACAATGTGCCAAATCTCTCGCTCAGCGCTGGGATTTTATTTCTCAACACATTCAGAATGATGTCAAATAAAAATCCAATTATTCCCAGCTGCCACGCTAACATACCTGTGACAGCCAAAAAAATGGAAGTGTCAGATGTGATACTGTGTTGTGTAGCTGCTTTGCCAGCACTCTGGCATATTTGTTTCAGACAAGCAGGATAGTAAGAAGGTCGCTTTCACCGTCTCTCATCGCATTACGATAATCATATGCGTAATAATAAATCTTTCAATTTACCGGTGAACTCTGTTCAATTCTACACGGCTTAAATCACCAGGTAGCCACTCTAGATTCAAATTAAAGAGAGTGGATAAATATGGAGTGACATAAATAAACATTGAGAGAGAAAGTGAGAAAGTGTGAATATGTGTATGGGATAGAGAGTGTGAGAGAGAGAGAGAGATGTAGGGTAAGTATCATGCTGTGTTAAACAAATGGGGTGTTTGTAAGCTGCATCCCTGGGTTCCTAGTTTGAGGAGTGAAAATTTATTAGGTCAGCGAGAGCACAACAGTATTCTGTGTTTCTTATGCACAGACAGTAATAGCATGGAAACTTGGGCTAACAAAAGGGAAATAATTTAATTGCTTAAAAAAAAGGATTAAGGTTTAGCCTGGAATTCAAAAAGAAGTAAATGTCAGAGTCTGTCCATTCTGTCCATTTATTATTCCATTATCTGTCCATTTATTAGGAGTGTTCATGATGTGCCATGATGTGTCAGCTTGAATCCCTAAAGAGATTCAAAAGCTTTGTGTTTCAGACAAACTCAAGGATTCAACTAAATTTAATGTTTATGGCTCTATTAAAAAATGACCTGCCAAAGTCCAAACAAACCCTGAAAACACTGAATTCAGAAATAAGAAAAAACCACAAAGCTGTTGGAAAGCATCAGACCATGAATAAAAGTAAAAGTGTTTTTTAGTGGTTAGCACGTTCGCCTCACACCTCCGTGTCCAAGTCCGGGTTCGATTCCCGTCTCGGCCATGTCTGTGTTTGTGTGAAGTTTGCATGTTCTCCCCGTGCCTCAGGGGTTTCTTCTCCGGGTTCTAAGGTTTCCCCAGGTCCAAAAACATGCACGGTAGGTTGATTGGCACCTTGGAAAATTGTCCATAGTGTGTGAATGTGAGTGTGTGTCCTGCGATGGGTTGACATTACATCCAGGGTGTATCCTGCCTTAATGCCCATAGATGCCTGAGATAGGCGCAGGCTCCCCATGACCTGAGGCAAGATCGGATAAAACGCTAGAAGATGAATGAATGAATGAATGAATGAATAAATATAACATGCACATGATACTTTTTTAAGGATCGTTACAAGCGCATAGTGAGAGTACTCTTACTTTGACTCTCACAAGAACCGCAGGGTTACGCTTGCGATCTCACGACAGGTGCTCATTTACCACACTTTGTTTTCATCTCAACATGGAGAGCCATCTGTGTGTTTCTTTTTCCCTAAAAGGCAGCGAAGTAAAAAGTAAGATAGTGCATGTTAAAATGTAGTAAAGTGAAATGCCACTGTTAAAAGTGCAGATATTTATAAAATAAAAAATAAATCAGTAAAATAGCACTACTATGTAATGTGAAAGTTTGTTCTCAGACATGTACAGTATGTATTATCTCAAAATAAATGTAAACCCAGATTGAGTTGTCTTTTATGAACTTAATACTCTGCTATTTTCTTTGCCAAGCTCAGCTGAGCAAAAACGATATTTGCTTTATGTATTTTTAACCGTAACTAAACGGATTTTTGTTGTTTTTTTTTTTACTTAGTGTTAAAGAGAAGGCGCGGACTGTAGATTGTTCTTGACCTTGTTCAGGGTTATTCATCCAAACAGCCAAACGCATTATTCTTTATCTACTTCGTGTCATAAAAGTGTCAATCCTGCACCTAAAGTCAACAGTTATGCTGATTTGATCCCTCCAAGAGTTCAGCTAACAAATCGAATAACGCATTAGCCTTTTTGAGCGACTGAAAAAGAGAGGAAGAGGAGTTGATGCATAGAGTATCGTGTTGCTGTGGAGGAGTTCATGATGACATGGTGTGAGCAGCTGGATATATTTCGAACTTGAAAAAGTTACTTGTGTTATGTAAGTCATCACATTTGATAACTTTGCTATTCACTAACCCTAATTTCATGAAGTAAATTGTTTGTACACATTCGTTCATCTTCATCTTCTACCGATATATCCGATCTTCCCTCGGGTCACGGGGAGCCTGTGCCTATCTCATGCATCTATGGGCATTAAGGCAGGATACACCCTGGATGGAATGCCAACCCATCGCAGGGCACACACACACACTCACAATCATACACACATTCAAACACTAGGGACAATTTTCCAAGGTGCCAATCAACCTACCGTGCATGTTTTTGGACCGCGGTAAAACCGGAGAACCCGGAGAAAAAAAACCCTGAGACACAGGGAGAACATGCAAACTCCACACACACATGGCCGAGACGGGAATCAAACCCGGACCCTGGTGATGTGAGGCGAACATGTTAACCACTAAGCAACCGTGCCCCTCTTTGTATACATCAGTCAATAAAAAAAAAAAATCAATACAGGATTATCACATTTTACCACACAAGCTGTTAAAGCGGTTCAAACATGGTGATTTATTCTCTATAATAGTAGCCGTGACAAAGGATTTGGCTTTAAGGTAAATCTATGTTCAGTCATTCTAATATTTCATTGTTTCTATAGTAACAGAACATTTACAGGGGTTTGTATGACAGAAACATAATGTATGCCTAAGAACAAAGAGAGGTTTTAAACATTATAATTTCCCTTTAGTATTTCTTTGTATGGAGATTCAATATATCATTTAAAGTGTACTAATGAAGGGTACAGTGAAAACGCTATACAGTAAAGTGCGGAAATAACTTCCGTGCTTTATGTGCAGAGGACATTGTTTTTACACTTTCTGACTTATGTGACACAGAAGTGTTTTTTTTTTACTTTATTTACTTTTATTTTTTCTGAGGTGGAGAAAGGAGATTCAGTAGAGACTTCTAGAGTGAGAAGAGAAATAACATGTTACATTAAATAAACGGTGCAGGGTTTTTGTTTTCTGCGACAAGTCTTAAAAAAAAAAGCTAAACATTGGCAAATTGCTGTTGAATAGGAGGAATATAGCATGAGACATCCTGTTATGTGTTTGAGCAATTTATTGATCACAGCTTTGCTGGCTGTGCCTAAGCATTACATCAAATATCAAGCTGTCATTTCAGTTTAAATTATATAACAGCAGCAGGCAATAGTCTGTGAGCGTCATTATCTGTCTGGATGTTGTGAGACATATCTTTCATGAGAACAAAACAAAGATATGTGTTGCACCTGCTCGTTCGTACCCGATCGGGCAGCCGAGTGTCGGCGCATAAAACCGCGCAGATGCAGGTCGTGAGCCTCAGTTTATATACACATCAAACACCAAAATGGGGGGAAAAGTGTGATCTCGGCGACTTTATCTGTGGCAATGTTTGTTGGGAACTGATTGGGTGGTTTGTGTGGTTCGGAAACGGCTGATCTCCTGGGATATTCGCACACAGCAGTCTCTAGAGATTACATAAGATGGCTGGTCTGCAACCTGAAACCCGTTGCTGATGAGAGAAATCAGAGGAGAATGACCGGGTAGGTCTGAGTTGACAGTAAAGTCTCAAATAATAACTCTTTACGGCTGTGGCGATCAGAAAAGCATCTCAGGATGCCAATTATAAGATAAAACTTTAAAACAGAAGGAGACTTTAACCTCGAATCATCCAAGAATATAAATCATAGCTATAGTCAGTGTTGGGACGGTTACTATTGGAAATGTAACAGGTTACAGATTATACATTTACATCTATGGCATTTGGCAGACGCTCTTATCCAGAGCGACTTACAACTGAGCAATTGAGGGTTAAGGGCCTTGCTCAGGGGCCCACTAGTGGCAGCTTCGTGGTGGTGTGGTTTGAATCCATGATCTTCCGGTCCAGAGTCCAACACCTTAACCACTGGGCTACACACCCTGCTCCCACAAATGACCGTATTCAACATGTAATAAGTAGTGTAACTTCTCAACTACTTTATAAAAGTAAAGTAACTGATTACATTTGTTTACTTTCAAGTTTCTAACGGATATTTCCAACTCAATCATTTCCAAACATTTATAACTTTACAGTTAACCTTACATTCATACTCAACTCTTGTTTACTGTTAGAATTTCAAAATATTTCATCAATTTGTTTTCACAACAAACTTCATAACAAAAAACACTTTTAATGCTGTTTTAGAAATCAAATATTTGCATAGCTATGACAGGACACACAGGAAAGTAACATGGCGGAGGCGGGAATAGAACCCCCGACCCTGGAGGTATGAGGCGAACATGCTAACCATTATTATCATTATTATTATTGTTATTATTATTATTATTATTATTCAGTATCCTTGGTTTTGCAGACTTTGACATTTTCATAAGTAACTGTAATTTAGATAGACATTTTCCTCAGTAGCTGTAATGAATTACTGTTACATTTATTTTGTAATTAAATCACGTAACGCCGTTACATGTAACATGTAACTAGTTACTATAGACTCAGAAAACACCTCACATAACCAGATTTCTGTTTCAACTGATAAGCATTTGGCAGACACCCTTATCCAGAGTGACTTACAACTGCGAAATTGATGGTCAAGGGCCTTACTCAAGGGCCCACAAGTGGTAGCAAGTGGAGGTGGTGAGATTTGAACCGGCAATTTTCTGGTCCAGAGGCCAAAACCTTAACCACTAAGCTCCTACCCCCCCCCCCCCCCCCCCCCCCCCCCCCCCCCCCCCCCACCAACGAACCAAGTTTCTGTAAACCTCTGCCCAATATATTCTCGTTTTTGTCCTCCCCCTCATATCGACACAAGGTTTCCACACAGAGTTGTCGCTCACTCCATGCATTTTGTTTTTCACACTAGTCCGTGTAAACTTGCGAGACTCTTGTGTGAAAATCCCCGGAGATCAGCCGTCTAAAACGCGCAATCCAGCCTGTCTGGCACCAACGTTTCTGCCACAGATGTTTGATGCTTTGAAACAGTGAACATTACCTGAACCTGCATCTGCATGTTTTTTTTTTTTTGTTTGTTTGTTTGTTTGTTTTTTTTCTTTGCGCTGCTCCTACTTGACTGGCTGATTCGATAAGTGCATAAATATACAGTCGTCTGTAATAAACTGAGAAGAGAGACGAGTAAATATTTATTCCAAACTTAGAAAGTAGTTTATGATAATAAAAAAAAGATGTCCCCAACAATAAAAGAAGATAGTATAAGAGGAGCCGAAAACATGTTTTCCGAAAACTTAAAAGGTGCAAAGCAAATGCTAAGTTTAAAGACGGCGAGGAATAAAAATCACATGCGGATCAGATTAATGGCTGCGCAGGACACTCCTTCAGCTTTGGCTCCTCAGCATCCCCTAAGCCCAAAGAAAAGGTCTGCAATCAATTTGAAACCGCCATGAAGCAGAACTGGCACATGGTACCATACATCAGCGGCACCTACGATTCTTGATAAAAGGCGTTATTCACTGTTTTAAGAGAAGAGGTCTCGACTCATCAGGCTCCCTGCTGATCTCTCCGCCAGTCCCCTGCATGGAAACTGAAAGGGATCCACTCTGACCAATCTGCAGACTTCAGCGTTCCTTGGCTCATGATGTACGGCTAGTGCTGGAGGCTGTAGTTCACAGAGGAAGAGCGAGCCTCCCCTCTATTGCCGTTAATGATGATCAAACAGGTTGTGGCGATGGCTACATGCCCCCCGCGTCTGTCTGCACTCCATGCCAAACAAATTATTCTAATGCTGCAAGCATGAAATTAAACCTGCAGGGAGGGATGTGCTCACTCAGCCCAAGCCTAGCTAAAGGACTGTGTGTGTGTGTGTGTGTGTGTGGTGTGTGTGTGTGTGTGTGTGTGTGTGTGTGTGTGTGTGCGTGTGTGTGTTCATTGTTATCATCCACCTTTCATATGCATTATCTACATAAGCTTGCACCCACAGTTCAGTTTATCTTTCAAAATTCTGCATTTCTCTGATCCCAATTTTCTTATTATACCAAGCCCAGAATAACACTCTGATTAACCCCTTCCTGCCCACTGCATATCTGTGTGCTGGGGAATCAAACGCTGGCAACCTAACGTCCCGGCACATGTGGACAGTTTTGACCCTGTGGGATTATTTTATGAGAATATTGTCAAAGAGAAATTGTAGAATTCGCCGAACGGGATGTCAAGATTAAGATTAGACTTAGGTGTAATTATAAATGATGTGAATGTCAAGTCCTTGCAATGGCAGTAAAACAAGCATGACCATGTATGCGCGAGCTCGTGTGTGTGTGTGTGTGTGTGTGTGTGCCGAGAAAGGTCCATACTGAGCATTGCCGGGAGGACAGGATTGTGTGCAGATGAGACCCAGAAAAGCTGTGACCTGAAATCATGAGATCTCGCCTGAAAATTGCCTTCCCAGTGTCTCATATTACCTTGTGGTTCAGTATGCTGAACAGATAGCTGAATAAATAGAGTTGAGTGTAAGTAGTTAGGCAGATAACGAACATATATATATATATATATATATATATATATATATATATATATATATATATATATATATATATATATATATATATATATATATATAATATGGTGAGACGAGAGAGAGAGAGAGAGAGAGAGAGAGAGATGGTCGTTATCTGCCTAGCCTATATATATATATATATATATATATATATATATATATATATATATATATATATATATATATATATATATATATAAATATATACAGACCCTCTGCTGTTGCTCTATATAAAACGCTGGCTTTTCAGGCAGCGATACTTCCACCAGCAGTTCACAGTTAAGACGAATGAGTGAGAACGTGCGCAGAGGGTTACTATGGTTTCTGATACGAGAGGCTGTTTGTAGCCCAGCTGTTCCGTGCAGCTGCTGCTCAGTGCCGTGTTCATTAGCTCCCTTCACAGGCCACTCGCTCCACATTCAGGCCCAGCCAAGGATGAATTCAAGGCAATCACAATAATAGGTTGGCCAATCAGGCTAAACTGTCTTCAGATGCAATTATTTCTGGCCTGTTTTTCACCAAGAATGTGTCGGCACCTTGAAATGGCTCCCGCCTCCCTATGTAGTAGGTGTGAGTGCCAGAGGTGTCAGAGTCCAGGTCTGGTTCACTGCACTGTTCATTGAACGTGGCACCGGGATGACCGTGGAATACACTTTGGAACGTTTGTTTGTTTGTTTGAATAACCTTGAAACGTTTTCCTTTTTATTCATTCATTCATTCATCTTCTACCGCTTTATCCGATCTTCCCTCGGGTCACGGGGAGTCTGTGCCTATCTCAGGCGTCTATGGGCATTAAGGCAGAACACACCCTGGATGGAATGCCAACCCATTGCACGGCACACACACACACACACACACACACAATCACACACTAGGGACAATTTTCCAAGCTGCCAATCAACCTACCGTACATGTTTTTGGACCGGGGGAAACCGGAGAACCAGAAGAAAAACCCCCTGAGCTAAAGAACTGAGCGGAGAGCATGCAAACTCCACACACACATGACCGAGACGGGAGTCAAACCCGGACCCTGGCGGTGTGAGGCGAACATGCTAACCAGTAAGCCACCGTTCCCCTTGTGACATCTTATACTGTACATATTACACATTTCACCAATTTCTTCATTGCAGCCCCCCCCCCCGACCCATCATACACCATAACCTGGATCAAATGCTCAGTGAGGATGAAGAAATGAATGAGGAATTATCTCTAATATGAAGTTTGATCCATTCGCCACACATATTCCACCTGATCAAAATCTTTAATAAACGAGGCGTCAAAAAAATCCTAATCTGATCCAGTCACTCGGCAAGAAACACGTAACCAGAAGTACTGGTTTGTTCGACCATGTTTTAACCTCTAATACTAATTAAGCTTGCTTTCTAAAACAAGCACCCTCTGTGTTGTGGTAATTGATTGCATTTGAGCTTTTGTGTCACTGCCAGCAGAGTTGCTCGCCATGACAGCGCAGGGGAGAATTTATTGGCATGCACTACAACTGTGCAATCAAAGAGCATGACCAAGAAATGTTTATTCAAAGCATTCGCTTTTTTTTTTCCTCAATATACCTTCAACTTGTGCGCAAACCACTGTGGATATGCCGGTATACAGTGTGACGGTTCATGCTAGCAATTGGATGTTTATGTAAATGCCGGGGGGGGTGAGACGTGTCTTGCATTAATGACTAATCTAAGGGAGGAAGTGTTTGTTGGTAAACTAGGCTAAGATGTTCACTGTATGGGCCAAGATGAAACAGAAGGAGGAAATTCTTGTCCAAAGCAATCTGGATGGAAGGCCTTGATACGCATGCATATGCTCTTGTTATAAACAAAATATTGCTTGAATCAGTTCCTGTCGCTCAGTCTGTAATAATGAGGGATGAAAGAAGGAAAGAAATCATTCGCATAATATGAAATAACGCATACCGAACCATACGTATAGAACGGAAGCGTTCAATCAGAAGCATGCGCCTAGTCTGGAGTTTGTTATTGATTGATTTGATATTGTGGCTTTACAAAAACACACACACACACACACACACACACACACACACACACACACACACACACACACACGCACACACACATGCACGTGATAATGTAAACAAAGAAAGAAACGTGTGCATGTGTGTGTGTCTGTTTGGGCGGGGCGGTGTATACTTGATGTTTTATATTTAGATTTCTGGATATAAATAAATAAGTAAATAGATCTGCAAATAAGGTGACACACGGTTCGGTCCCCAGAGGTAGCGTGTCCTGTAATTAAAACGTTCCGTCTCTCGTGCGCCGCCGAGTGTGACGCAGCACAATGCAGGTGTTGGTCTCGCGAGGAAGAAAACCGACAAAACTACAGAAAAAGCACATGAGTGCATGAGTTTGCCAGTGTGTGTGTGTGTGGGTGGGTGTGTCTCCTTGTGCTTCTGTGACACCCTTTTGATAAGACATGTGACGAATGCCATACATGTAAAAATCTGTGTGTGTGTGTGTGTGTGTGTCTATGGCACCTTATATATCGCTCTTATTTATGTTTGAAAAAAGGCTATGCAACCAACACTGTAAGAGCTCTGAGTGTTCTATCAGGCTTGATGATACTGAACTCCTGCCTAATCACTTTATTTCGTCCACGATTGCCAGCTTTTGATTGACTGTTTCCAGCCCGACCTTAAAATCAAACCAAACTCATTATAACCCCGTGCTACGCTAGCTATAAACAAAACTCAATTATTCTCTTCCAGCCCAGAAGCATTTTCATCAGCGGCACATCCAGTATTTCATCGGCCGATGTTTCCAAAAGTGAATCAAGAGCAGCGGACGAAGGGGTGCCATCTCTTTTATATATTCGCCAATAGTGAGACCGTTATAAAAGTGAACTTTGATTTCCTTTTTTTTTTCCAACCAACTCTCGCCTAGCAGAGCTCATTCTGATGCCTGGTATATGACCGTGCAAGAATACATACCAACATGGAGCTGTAAACTATTCGTATTATATAAAATAATTGTACAGACTGGAATTTCTTCTCTGACAGAATGACCTGAGACTGCGTTCACACTGTAGGTGATCTAATAACAGCGCTCTATACAGGCCCAGGTTCGTATTGGAAGTTGAGTTTTGCGTTCCATGTCACCACTGATCGTACCATTTCTGTCACTTTTTCTGTAGCATTAAGAATGGACAGACAAATGCAGCCCACAAACAACAACAACAACCTTTATTTGAGACATATGCAGCGATCAGGCATAATATAATGGCATAATAGCATTATAAGCAGTGAGTGAATGTAACGCTGATTTTTTCTCATTATGGCACCTGTTATAGTCAGAACAGTCTTTATTTGTCACATATACATTACAGCACAGTGAAATTCGGAAAAATATGATACGCCACCCCTGGAGCACACAGCCTTACTCAAAGACCCAAGAGTGGCATCTTTGCGATACCAGGGATCAAACCCCACAGCACCTTAACCACTGAGCGACACTCCCTCCCTTATGCAGTTATCCAGAGCATTTGAGGGTTAAGGGCCTTGTTCAAGGACCTCCTAGTGGTGGAGATTTGAACCTGCAATCTTAGAGTCCAGAGGCCAATGCCTTAACTGCTGAGCTACTTCCTCCCTTATGCAGTTATCCAGAGCATTTGAGTTGTAAGGGCCTTGCTCACACAAGGGCCCATTAGTGGCAGCTTGGGGGTGGTAGTGGAGATTTGAACCTGCAATCTAACGGTCCAGAGACCAATGTCCTAACCACTGAGTTACCAGTTAGTGGGTGGGACAAAGCAAAAGGATTTGGATAAGGACCAAATTGTTCCTGATCCCCCGTAGACGGTGTCTATCAAAAGTGGTCCGAGGAAAGAACACCGGTGACCCCGGGTCATGGGTGGTCACTTGTGTGGTCCGACCTAACAATTGTAGCTGAGGAACTCTGCTCACCACTGGATAACCAATACAAAAATTAAACACTAAACTTTTGCCTGTTTTATAAATATACCAGCATGGTGAACACTTGGGTTCAACAACTCTTAGTCTATTTTCTTTCATTATTCAAGCATGGAAATAACTATAATTAGGAATATTGTTCATATGAGATTTTGAACTCTAATCAGCAGCCCAAAGCCTTTAACCACCGAGGCACCATCAGCCATGGAGAAAATGAATTGTTGTTTTGTAATGCCCGGTAATGGATTTAATCAAAACCTACAGCACGGCGATGATTACTTAAATCAATAGGAGTTAAAAATGATTAATTGAGTGAAGAGGTAATAGAGACCTCTGGGCGCCACAACCTCATGGGCCCTCGGTTTTGATTTGCGCCTGCCAGGGTTCCTTGTTCTCCATGCATCTGCAAAGGATTTGTTTCAGGTTCTCCATTTTTTATCCCCCCCTCCCCAATAACATGTCCTTGGTGGCCAGGCTTGGCGAAATTGGCCATTAATGTTTGCATGGGAGAGACTAGTGTCCCCTCTGGAGGGACCCGAGTGAATGTTTTATAGCGATTGATCTGTAGATTTAGTGCCGTCTATCGATTATTTAAATCAGCATGAACTAGGTGGGATTCATTAAGCCTGCACGGATCACAGAGAAGCTCGCAGGAACTTGTTGGAAAGGTTTCCAATCATGACGAATCCGATTCCCGGATCGCAGAAGATAAACGCTAAAGAAATGCACAAGAAAAAAAAAAAGCATTAATCTCACATGTAGAGCTCTTGGTTGAGCTCCGTGTATGTCATTCATCTTTTTTTTTTCCCGCATTTTTGATGTGACGCTTTGTTCGTGTGCTTTTTTTTCTCTTCTTCTCCTTCTTCTTTTTCTTTTGCCTGCAGATGAGAAATCTGACTGAGAGGATAAGTTGCTTTTATCGTCTTCCTTCAGATGCGCCCAGCAGTCGACAAGAGAGGAAACAAAGCATTAAGATGTTCCCAGATTCAATTTGAGTGAAACCAAATGCTCAGTGTAGACGACAGTTTTCTTTACTCCTCTTTGTTCCAGCAGGAAGGCACATGATGCTTTGCAGTTGTAATAGCCTATTTAGAGCACAATGTTAAATTTCCTCCCATTTTGAAATGAAACATGTAACCTCGCATTGATCCAGCATCAGCACCGTTTTTATATACAGGGACGGTGGGGGAGGTGGAGGTGACTCACGGAAGATGCTTACAAAAACATCATTGAGCACACACACTCTCTCTCTCTGTCACACACACACACACAAACACACACACACACACACACACACACACACACACACACACGTGCGCACATACACTTAACAGAATTACTGCACAGCCCTCTAGTGGTTTGCCACTGGTACTGCCTGTTTCCAAATAAGTGCCATTTGGTCGTCCAGAGGAGAAAGAAAATATTGTTTAACAAAACCCGAGGCCGCTTTCTTTACTGTCAAGGTGCATTCTTCACACCCAAGCCACACATATTCACTAATCACAAGCACCGCATCTAAATAACGTCCACTATTCTTTAGCTACAAGCATGAGTCCAATCCATAAAGTGTCTAGTGAAGGGCAAAGTAAGACTAGAGGATGATATTTAATTCTTCCCTGGTATTTCTGCACATTAGTGACGCTCTGGGTGCAAATTACCGAGGTGAGGATGTTTCGCCAGCGCCAGCACATGAAATCGGATTTGTGGTGTCACAATAATGGGGTGCCATTTTAGCAAATCCCACAACCCTCCACACTGGAGATTTGGCTCAGTGTTCTTTCAGATCGCTCTATAGGCATGCATGTGCTGGGTGAAAAGAAGTGTGGAAATAAGGCGGGAAAATGAAGCAACTCAACAGTGCCCCCTTTTGTTTGTTTCGGGAGGCTGTTAAACATCACATCGTTGCTCTCAGCCTGTTAGCTTTCAGATGTTTTCATCTTTTAACACATTTTGGCAAATAGTGTTATATACACAATATAATGAGTTAAGGTGTGCTGTTCTGAAGTGTATAGGAGCTCTAAAGAAAGGGAAAAGAGCTGAATGCCTCTTTACCTGCTATATCGAAGCATGGCCACTAGGTGACTATACTGACTCTACTTGCTTTACTGTGTCCTGGTTTGGTTTTAAAAAAATACTGTTTAATATGCATTCGTTGTATTTTATTCAAAACAGCAAATGCTAAGTAACAAAAGTATCATATAGCGAAACATATTGACTGTATGATATAGCAAGGACCACACACACACGCGAACAAATACTTACATAATTACATTTTTTTTTCTTTCAAATTGATCTCCTTGGACAGCCTGGTCGATCAATGTTGCAGATTTATTTCAGGAGATGATAGATTTGTACACACTGATCAATAATTAATGAAATAAGAGTGAAGCAAATGATTAAAACAGGTTTTTAATGTATGAATAAGAATATGAGATTTGTGTTTGAAACAAATATCTACCTACCCATCTGTCTGTCTGTCTATAATTGTTTGATTATTATTTTTATTGTCATTAGTATTATTATTATTATTATTATTATTATTATTAATAATAATAATAATAATAATATTTATTATTATTATTATTATTATTATTATTATTATTATTATTATTATATGCAGGGTAGTAGTAGTAATAGGAGGAGGAGAATTAGTTTTATTATTATCATCATTATAATTATCAACAGTAGTAGTTGGATCTGGACAATTCACACACCAGCACACAATCACCACTCTGACTGCACACTTTACCTGTAATCTATCCTCATATCTACCATATTAACCTCCTTTTTATCACACCTTAACTATGCTATAATTAATGGTTACACTTTATTTCTGTTAAATGCTACTCTTGCTGCTTCATTGTCTATGTACATTACTTTGTATACTGTTATGTGTATGTGAAAGAATGACAACAAAGATATTTCCTGAATTGTTAGAGAGGAAAAACCATGTGATTCGAAGCTGAATATATATATATATATATATATATATATATATATATATATAGATATATATATATATATATATATATATATATTTTTTTTTTTTTTTTTTTTTTCTGCTTACAGAATGTGAAGATTGGTTTCATTGTCAGTTTAACATTGTAATTTTTTTAATAACTAAAATTGCACAAGACAGCAGTTATAGCAACCTCATAAAGATAATAAAAAGACTCTCATTCTGGTTTGTCACTATAAAAGCCAAATTTATTAGCGGCAGATGATTTTTTTATGAATCCATATCATTTGTATGGCTCAGTAGCTTCGGTAGTTAGTCATATTACCAGTGTTTATATTGTGCCAGCAGGAACCTTATAACTCCAATTCCAAAACAGATGGGAACATATAAATAAAAACAGAATGCAAATCACATAAACTCATAATTAATTAACAGTATGAAACATATGAAATGTTTAAAATGGGGAAATAAAACATTTTTGTGAAGGGTGGGGGGCATTTTTACAATAATGGCCACAAAATTTCTCAAGATATTTCAGTCTGGGCCATGTTTACCAATGTGTGACATCCCCTTATTTTTTACAGCACCCTTTACACTCCTGTGCACTGAATATTCTAATAATATTCTTTTATCTTTTCATGATATGTCCGATATAGAATAGCCTTTATTTGTCACATATACATTACAGCACAGTGAAATTCTTTCTTCACATATTCCAGCTTGCTCGGAAGCTGGGGCCAGAGCGCAGGATCAGCCATGATACGGCTCCCCTGGAGCACAGAGGGTTTAGGGTCTTGCTCGAGGACCCAAGGGTTGCAGCTTGCTGATACCGGGGCTCGTGTCTTTAACTGGTCTGGTTTGGCATCACCTAGATTCTTCTACACTGAAGCCATACTTTTAACAAAGATAAAAGGATTTTCCAGGAAAAAAACATAATCTGGATTACCTTTGTTGCCCTAAAACCCTCCTAGAAAGTTCAACAGTTATTTTTCCTTTTATATTTATTATAATTTGGATATATTGTAGGTACAAATGTACTTGTTAACTTGTTGATTGTAAATACTATCTGTATATATATGTAAATGTATGTAAACACTATCTATATATATATATATATATATATGTGTGTGTGTGTGTGTGTGTGTGTGTGTTATACATCTTTTGTGTTGTTTTTGTGAACACCAGTAGTAGGGGTGTCCCTGCCATTTTTGCTGGGTGTGGGTTTTCTTTCGTATTTTTCCGTGAGGCAGCCAGTCTTTCTTTTTGGGATCGTTTTGTGGTTAGATCTAAACGTGGTTAGATCGTTTTGTGGTTGGCCTTGACGTACTTTGAAGCTAACCTGATCACTGTAAATACTTCAATACATTCATTCATTCATCTTCTACCGCTTTATCCGATCTTCCCTCGGGTCACGGGAAGCCTGTACCTATCTCAGGTGTCTATGGGCATTAAGGCAGGATACACCCTGGATGGCATGCCAACCCATCGCAGAGCACAGACACACATTCACACACTAGTAACACACTAGTACCAATCAACCTACCATGCATATTTTTAGACCGGGGAGGAAACCGGAGAACCCGGAGAAAAAAACCCTGAGGCACGGGGAGAACATGCAAACTCCACACACACACGGGAATCGAACCCGGATCCTGGTGGTGTGAGGCGAACGTGCTAACCAGTAAGCCACCGTGCCCCACTACTTCAATACACTTCCGGTTAAAATATTCCTGGAGTTTTTGTTCCATTCCTCCACTCCTGATACCAAATACATTCACATCCGCCCACCACCTAGTGTCTTAACACGCTGTACGCCCTAACCCTAGACTGGCACGTAACAACACTAATAGCAAGCTAGATGATCCCCCTACTCTTTAGTCCAGAGCATGTGCATCCATGGATTTCAAGAAGAACTTAAAATCTCTATTTGTCTGACCACAAAACAGTTTTCCACACTGCCTCAGTCCGTTTAAAATTACCATTGGCCCAGAGAAAGTCCCCTTCTGGATCATGTTCATATATTGCTTCTTCTTTGGCTGATAGAGCTTTAACCTGCATGTTTTTTTTTTTTTGGTGACACAGCAAACCGTGTTCACAGACAGTGATTTCTGGTGGCATTTCAGAGCCCATGCAGTGATTTTCATTACAGAATCATTCCTGCTTTTAATGCAGTGCTGCCTGGGGACCTGGAGATTACTGCCACCCTATATTGATTTTCACCTTTCTTCCTTGCGAACAGAGATTTATCCAGATTCTCTGAAACTTTTGATGACATTATGTACTGAATAATATCATGCTAAACATTATTCTAAAATGACTTCACAATTTGTACTTCTGCATCTGTATACACTTTTTATATCCCCTTATATTACTGTTTTAGTAACACTTAAGCCTTTTGAAGTGCAATGGCATCCTACATTTTATAGCCGTGTTGCATCCATTGAAATAAAGCACAAATCAGTAATCTTCCCTAAAAGCATATTAGCTACATTTTCTTTGTTTTTGTACAGGTGAATGCTCCTATGTTGCACCTCTTACTATATCACTACTACTAAGATTACCCGTGTTATTGCGTAATTGATTCGTACACGAAGAGAAGAGTTGAACGGTGAAGTTAAATGATGATCTTTATTAAGAAAAATAGGGAGAAAAATCCAATTAACCTGGCGTAAGGAGATTTGTGTGTTATAGTCAATGAATGGTATGGGAACGCATCGGCCATCCTCTCAGAGGATCCTCTCACAGGCATAACTTTGCCCATGACCTAGTGGGAACACACTCACAAAATAAACAAAAACTATTCAAATAAGCATTACAAATACATTTTTATTATATTTGCTGGCTCCAACAGTTCTATTACAAATAAAATATGAGTTTACAAGATTTGAAAAATCATTGCATTGTATGTTTGTAATTATTTTGCTTTTTATTTACATGAAACTGAACATTCTGTATTATTGCGATTAAATTGGAGATAATTGTTGTATTAATTTCGATTAAATAAATAAATTAATACATGGCGTCTCAGGATTAGGGATGAATTTTTATACTGTTGTTCTTAAACACCTATTATACGTTATTAAAAAAAGATTTTGCTTATGTTTAACGTACATATTGCCTGTCAGATATAATCACAATAACTATCATGAAGCAGTTTGTGATTAATGTCTCTCATTCCCTTACTCTGTCTTGTCTTGCCCTATAACAGTGGCTAATAAATCATTTCAAGGTTCTGTAGATGGACGTGCACTCATTTATTTTTTTTTTTTAGATAAACACTGCAAGATCACTAAAGATCACTACTACATAAACAGTACATATGATGCTGGTGTCCAAATTCATTGAATAAATTCAATTTAATGAGATACATATTTGCCTTCATATACACACACACATAGATATATATATATATATATATATATATATATATATATATATATATATATATATATATATATATATATTATATATATATATATATATATATATATATTCATTCATTCATTCATTTTTTACCACAATATCTGATCTTCCCTCGGATCACGGGGAGCCTGTGTCTATCTCAGGCGTCTATGGGCATTAAGGCAGGATACACCCTGGATGGAATGCCAACCCATCGCAGTGCACACACACACACACACATTCACACACACATTCATACACTAGGGACAATTTACCAAGGTATCAATCAACCAACTGTTGATTAACCTCTAATTAACCTCTCCGGAGGAAACCGGAGAACCCGGAGAAAAACCCCCGAGCCACGGGGAGAACATGCAAACTCCACACACATGGTAGAGACGGGAATCGAACCCGGACCCTGGCGGTGTGAGGCGAACGTGCTAACCACTAAACCACTGTGCCCCCATTATACATATGTATGAATCATGTACATATGCAATATGCATCATATAAAGATGATAAAAACATGGCTTTGCTGGTTGTATCAGTGCTGGTGTAGTGAGTAATAAATATGGAAAAGCATGCAGATGAACACTCCAAAGACATTTTCTCAAGCTCAATAATTCATGAGAAGTATGCTACATTGTAAGGAAAGACCTTTGTTGTTCCTGCAATATTAATGGCAGGGTTTGGCAAGAATAAGATATGGAATGGGATTATGTACAGTAAATAGTCCTACACAGTTAAATATGTTAATCTAATTAAACAACTTACATTTTATACAATTTTATATCTAAGGTGTAATTTACTAGGAAAATAAAGACACATTTGAGTTATTCTCTGATTAAAATTGAAACTGACTGTGATATAGGATGAGTGAAATAAAACACTTTACGCTGTGCTGTTATAAAAAAAAGAATGAAGTGGCTGCATGATGGTTTATATTATAAACACCAATAATGTTGACTATTATCTATAATGACACATCTCAGTGCGATTTTCCCAATGATAGTTTTGTGCATGCAATGGAAGAAATCCAGCATTACTGTTACAAAGTACTGAACATGGATGTTAAGTATGGAATGAATAAACAACATACAGTATACTTATCAAAGTTATGTTAACTGACGGAGCCTGAATATTACTTTTTCTGTGTATTGCAGTTGGTGAGAACTACAAAATTCATTCATTCATTCATTCATTCATTCATCTTCTACCGCTATATCCAATCTTTTCTTGGGTCACGGGGAGCCTGTGCCTATCTCAGCCGTCTATGAGCATTAAGGCAGGATACACCCTAGATGGAATGCCAACCCATCGCAGGGCACACACACACACACACACACACACACACACAGACATCATCATCAGCCCAGGCACACACTGACATTCACACACTAGGGACAATATTCCAACTACAACTACAAAATTAAACAGTAATAATTTCCAATAAACTATATTTTTATTATATCTTTGTTGCTTTAGATTTAATATAGTTATAGTAATTTACAATACTATAGTTATATTTATGGTATTTGGTGTTTAGTTAAAGCATTTGATAAGAATACATCAATACTATCTTCTTTTGCCTCAAATTGCCTCAGGAAGCTTCTCTACTTATCATTCTACTGATATGCAATGTTAATGTTCTCATTCAAAATCTGTATTAACACAAGATATAAATATTTGCATGTTTGGGATACAGGTTATGCACAACATCTCCAGCTCTACAAAACATCTAGGTTAGGGATTTCACAGATCCATCATAGATACTAATGTAACTGAAGATCTGCATGTCTATTTTCGACTGCTCTATTATTGAAAATACCCTAACCAGCTCTATCACAGTATGGTATGGCAACAGTGTGTGAACAGAAAGCCATGTAAAGTTGTGTCAACATGGTACAGGCTAGTCACTCAAATAACTGCCATTGAGCATCTTCATGAAGGAGATATCTATGTAGCGAATATATCATCATTATCAAGGACGATAAGGACGATAACTGCAACAGAACTTGCAGTTTGGAGCCAGCTTTTCTCTTACTACTGTCCTGCTTCTGGACCATAAACAAGGACGCTGATGTCTCACTATGCTTTACTGATTTTACTGTCGGTAATTCATTATGTATCTACATACCAATATAACATCTATCTATCTATCTATCTATCTATCTATCTAATATATATATATATATATATATATATATATATATATATATATATATATATATATATATTATATATATATATATATATATATATATCTATATAATTTCTGATACATACTGATCACTGCAGACCGGGAACATATCGCTATATCCGGTCTTCCCTCAGGTCACAGGGAGCCTGTGCCTATCTCAGGTGTCTATGGGCATTAAGGCAGGATACACCCTGGATGGAATGCCAACCCAGGGAACACACACACACACTCACATCACACAGGGACAATTTTCCTAGGTGGCCAATCAACTTACCGTGCATGTTTTTGGACTGGGGAAACCGGGAAACCGGGGAACCAACCGGAGAAAAGACCCCCTGAGGCACGGGAAGAACATGCAAACTCCACACACACATGGCAGAGGTGAGAATCAAACCCTGACCCTGGCAGTGTGAGGCGAACGTGCTAACCACTAAGCCACTGTGCTCTCCATAGAGAGAGAGAGAGAGAGAGAGAGAGAGAGAGAGAAATATGATATATTTATACATTTTACATTTATACAGTAATTATGGTAATCTGCACTTGCATCTGTGTACCTGTACAATACGATGAAAATAAGGTTTTATCTATCTATCTATCTATCTATCCATCTATCCACCCATCCATCCATCCATCCACCCATCCATGCCACCCTAAGTAGAAAGCTCAAACTTTTATTGCTCTTTAGTCACATAGTGGACCATTTCCACTATAAAAATGTGCATTTTACAATTCACAAATGAGAATATAATCAAGTAAGTGAATGAATGAATGAATAAATGAATGAATGAATGAATGAATGAATGAATGAATGAATGATACGAGAAAATATTCGCATGCAACATGCAAATCCATTAGCAAGATACATCCAAAGGCTATAAATGAACACACTTTCTCTGGGATCCAGTCGGAATGTTATGTAATAGAAATCGACCCGAGAAAAACGAGCGCCGTGTTTGAGATGCTAAGATGACGCGTGCAGCGGGGAAAACACGGCAGCTTTCCCGACCATGGCGTTCACGCTGCGGCGTAGGCGGAGTCAGAGGGCTGGCAGCTGGTTGGTTGCTGTCCATGGTACCCAGTGAACGCGGGCAGATGGGGGGAAAGCGGCAACACGAGCGTCTTCATCATCATCATCAGCCCAGCGCCGTTTTCACTTCCGTGTGGGAACCTACGGCTAAAAACATGAGCATGGGGAACACGGAGCGTGACTCACGGCGTCCTCAGTGACAGGAGCATGGTCCACTGGCAGGCTTTATTCTCTCTGGTAAGTCGGCAACTAGCATTGTGTATCGCTCTGTGTCACCGCACAAGAATAGCAAATGCAAGGCTTTCCTATGTACATGTGAGAAACTAGTGGCTGGATGGCCAAAGGGCTCATAACATGATTACTAATGTAATAGATTTAAACCTTTAGTTACTGCATAACACACCCCTGAGCAAGGTTGAGTTTGATTGAACTATGATAGAATATTTTGTGAGTTTTGTGTAGGAATAACTAGTTGTCATGGTGTGGCCTGCATTATTTTATATCTCTAATTCCAAATCATACCTTTTTTTTTCTAAATCCACATAATAATATGTTTTAATTTGAACAGTGCATACCTTATAAACAGCTATACTCAGTCACTGTCACCAGTCTGTGCTTTTTTCTCTGCAAGTCCTGTTACTGGAGACTCCTTATGTACTGTACATGTTATATACGTAAACGTCTGCTTACTCATAGGAATAAATACCATTTTAATCAGTTCCATTGTACGTAGATTGCATGAAGTATCCACTATAGAAATTCAAATGAACTAGACATTATGGCAGAATCTGCTAATAAATATATCGATGCCATTCAGCTGCTACTAACCTCAGACATCCTGTTACAGAAAATGATAAACTAATTGTGTCTCTTTCACTAACTTCGTGGGCCATTTAATGTTCCTTGAGTGTCTATGTTTATTATAACCACACTCGGGCATTTCATTGTGTATGTTCTCGCTATATGAAACGCCATATAAAACAGCTACAACGATAGTGTTAATGACATCAACAGTAGACATGGAAAACAAAACCTTCCCAGGAGTAATTTTCTTTTCTTTTTACTTAAAATATGAGAGTTCCATAGATGAAGATGAAAACGAGCACCAGAAGGCAATACCACCTTTTGGGGTAATGTAGAAATTTAGTTTGAGCCAGGTAGGCAGCATATTATTAAGTCTGAATATGGCTAATGTAGAATACATTTTCAATAGCCTAACCATGTGGCTCTACTGTGTTGAAAATTTGTGAATTATTTTTTTGCTAATTCTTTGCCTGTGGAATTAATCCTTTGCCATTAATTCTGTTGCATAATAGCAATATTGTGAATGTTATATTGCTTGATTACTTTGACCAATATGAATCTTTCAACAGTACTGTGATATAAATCATTTTATCCACAAAAGCACAGCACTGAAATCAGTGATTTGTGTTTTTGTGAGCTCCCATATATTTCTATATACATTTTTGGTGCATTTCACCAAAATTGGACTTCTTGTATTGTCTCGGAACACACATGATGACAAACACAAATGACAGTTTTTGTTTATATTTCAGGAACTTGTACTATAATAGTATGCATATTAGGCATAACATTATATGTTATATAAGACTGGTTATCTCTTCAGATTATCAGATAGTGGGTGGGATAGATCTGGCAGCAAGTGAACATTTGTTGATGTGTGAAGAGGCAGAAAAAATGGGCAAATGTAAGGATTTGAGATTTTAGCAAATTGTAGGGGTTCCTGGTCTTCCTGGTCATGCCTGGTCTGAAGTGGTCTAACAGGTGACAGGGTCATGGATTGGCAAGTATCTTTGATGCACATGGGGCGTGAAGGTTGACCCATGTGTTCTGGTCCAACAGATGAGCGTCCGTAGCTAAAATTGCTAAAAAAAACAAAAGTAATTTTGTTGACATTTGATGGGTCAGGACTGTTTTGACAGCAAACGGGGATCAACACAATATCAGGCAGGTGGCCATAAAGCTATGACTGGTTGGTGTGTGCACTTACTTATGGATGCTCATGCCCACACATAATTCTTACACAAAATCTACCCCAAATATGGAATCAAACAATTCTCTAGGTAGAACCAAGATGCCCAAACTTGCTTCATCATATCAATACTCTATTTCATCAAGCAAAGTATGGTAGATATGTTGTACATTGTTTGGAGTGGACAATCATAAGTGGCCTTCTACAGAGCTGAAATGCTGACTGCACCCCAAGACCTCCTCACCCTACGCCAGTACCTGGTCCCATGAATTCTCTGGTGGCTAAATGAGCACATATCCCATGGTCAAAATCTAAAACCATTGCCTGAAGTGCAGAGATTATTGTAACGCAAAAGTGTAATGAAATAAAACTGGATGTTCACATATTAGTGAACCTGTGGCCATAGAGTATATTGCATTTTTCAGATTCCATGCACAAGTCCATGCTACTAAATCATGTGTCATTCACTAATGTGGTGTGCTACTTAGGAGCATCTGCCTTTATTGGGCATATCTGTAGGTCTCAGATCCGCAGTGTTAAGGAAAAAACACCAGGTTTATTGTACAATCGGGTGACTTTACAGTCCTGATTCACTTCTCAAGCTAATTTTCAACGCAGCATGAAAAAGTTACATGAGGCATTGTTTTGTACTGTGAATTATAGAATGTGTTGAAAGGGTGTTATATTTTATATAGAGCGATTAAGAGGAGGTTAATGGTTAATCTCAAAACATTTGATGACTTGTTCATTAGGCGGAAACACACACCGAGCCTCATACATCCATTTTTACATTCAAATTGTATTCATTTTTTTCGTGCATATGTGATTTTTGTATGCAAAAACAACACAATGCTGTGAATGATGATTGTTATTAATGACTTTTGGAAGAAAGTACTCCAAACAACTTCATAGGGAAGTTTAGAATTTCAATTAAATGAAAAAAAAATGGTACCATTAAAAAGCAGGAAGAGTGTATATCTACACGTGTCAGTTTACTGCACAGACTAAGCTGCATTTTATGAATATTCATTATCATTTCAATGTTTCCAGCTTGCTTTTTTAAGGTAGTGATTTTAAATCAGCAGCAAACATATTTTTTTGTTGTTTTTTTTTAAATTCAAGACTGCCATATATTTGTGAGTGATACTGATGCCTCCAAAAGCAATTTATTGTGTTATAGGGTACTTAATGTAAATCTGTGTTTTATGCACATTTACCAACAACCTATAACCAAGAATCAAATAGATTCACTCTACACTGAGAGAGTGTTTTAATTGATCTAACACTGGCTTTAATGTCTTTTGGACAAGAATTTAGAAAATAGCCATTCCTTCACATGTATTACCAGGTCTCAGCATAAGGTTAATATACTGTATATTTTTTGCATTAGTATTAGCATCTTGGCATAAATAAATCTGTATACACCAAAACAGACTTAGGTATATAGTTAATGTTTTAAAGCCGTGTATACTTCTTCGAAACACCTTTTTGTTCATTTGCACAAGGGTTACCCCTCTGCACAATAGTTGTATAATGCCAAAACACTAGCTTCATAGCACTAAGTGAAGCGTAAGAGAGAACAGAAAATAACAGCACTCAGACTCTTCCGGGCAAAGCTATTAAGGCTTGAGAAACTTGTACAGGGATGTTCCGCCAGTCTTCCATCCATTTCAAGATAATCTATCCCGAGCACTTCTGAACCTCTGTCAGAATCCGGTCCACAGGGCGAATTTAATTTAGGAAAACACTGATTTTGTTTGGTCTTTAACTACTCCTGTGTTGACTTAGAGGTGTATTGTGTTTTAGAGGTTATTAGATAAGAAAAGTACCCTGCTGACTCAAACGCCTAGATGTAACAAGCATGATTGATTTTAATGTAAATATTTTTAGCACAAAGTTATCCTTGGAAGGAAATGCATATGGGATTGATTTGTTGATTGACCTTAAGTGGTGTTTTCAATTGTGCACAATGTCAGTATGTGTAATTTCCCTTTCTTAATGATTTTTTAGTCCATTCTGGTGTTGAATATATCTATTTATATCTAATGGGAGGTGCTTGCTCATTGGTTAAGGCATTGGGCTCTGGACCGGAAGGTCACAGGTTTAAATCCCAGCACCACCAAGCTGCCACTAGTGGTCCCTTGAGCACGGGTGTCTGCCAAATGCCATAAATGTAGTTTTTTATGAACATGGGATCTAAATGTTTCATTTGCTAGATTGGATTGAATTGAACTTATTTAACTGATGTTAGTTGGCAGGTGTTTTTAAAAGCCCCTGATCAGTAATGTGGTGAATTTTCGTATACAATTTAGGTATACCCATTTTCTGGATTATACAGTAGACAATATCTATAGTATAGATGTTGTACAGTATTTAGAAATACTCCTCTTAAACAGATTATAGCGGGAAAGGACAAAACTGATCAATGAGGCTACTTTTAGAGTATGTGATAGCAAGCCCCCATCCCGCCAACTCAGGAGAATGTACTAGCATGGACACTTCAACTTCAGCATTGTGATACTGATACCTCTAAAAGCAATTTTGTTCATGAAGACTGTTGTGTTATAGGGTATCTAATGTACATCTGTGTTTTATGCACATTTACCAACAACCTATAACCAAGAATACAATAGATTCACTCTATGCTAAGAGAGCATTATAATTCAAGTCCAAGTCAAGAGGTTTTTATTGTCATTACAACTATATATAGCTGATGCAGTACACAGTGAAATGAGACAACGTTTCTGCAGAACCTTGGTGCTCCATAAAACAACATATAACACAACATAGAGCTACTGAACACAAGGCTGAGCACTAGACTAAGTTGTCCTAGCCACATAAAGTGCATCATGTGTTGATCTAACACTGAAATTGATCTAACACTGACTTTACAGTCTTTTGGACAAGAGTTTAGAAAATAGCCATTCCTTCAAATGAATTACCAGGTATTAGCATAAGGTTAATATACGGTCTATTTTTGCATTCGTATTAGCATCTTGACATAAATGAGCAAAACAGTGTACAATAAAACAGACTTTGTTATATGCTGAATGTTTAAAACAGGATGTACTTCTTCTAAACACCTTTGTGTTCAATAGTTCTTCTGCACAATAGTTGTATAATGCCAATACTATAGCTTCATGATAGTAAGTGAAGCCTCTACATTGTAGGTCCCCAAGTTCCCGCCCCCACATTTGATCTGGCCCTTTGAATAATGCCAGAGACATATTTTGAAAATGTAATTTTAATGTATGTGTAAAGGATTCATTGGTCCGAGCCGGAAAGGTAGAGACAAACAACAGTTCACTTTCAAACATCTGTTCGGTATCTTACTATGGGAATCGCCTAGGGAGATCCAGGAAGCACCAATCACACAACACCTGTCGGAATGACAGACCAATCACGACCGTGATGTGTCAAATGATACCGAAATAGAACTTCTCGGTATAGATTCCACTCTCCTTGTTTTTGAGGGATTATAAGGGTGAGAACAATCCCAAGAACACCATCCCAACTGTGTAGCATGGGCATGGAAACACCATGCTGTGGGGATGTTTTCTGCAAAGGGGACCGGATGATAAAGGCCATGTATCAATAAATATTGGGAAACAACCTCTTTCCCTCAAAGGGGTCATGACTGGGTCTTGATAATGACCCCAAACACGCAGCCAGTTCACCTAAGGAGTGGTCCTGGTGTGGCCTAACCAGTCTTCAGACCTGAACCCAATAGATACTCTATGAAAGGAGCTGTGTTGCCCATCAATAGCCCCAAAACCTGAAATATCTGGTGAAGAGCTGTATGGAGGAGTGGGACAAAATCCTCGCTGCAGTGTATGTAAACCTGGTCAAGAACTACAGGAAACATCTGACCTATGTAAATAGTACAACATGTGAATAGCACAACATGGTCAGCTCTACTGCTAAGTGTGTATTGTCTTTTATCCATCCCGCCACTTTTTTCTTTTAATTTCTTTCCAAACCTTTAAATATTTTGTTTCTGTTTTTAGTTTACAGTTATGTACAGTCCTGGGTCTTGTTAAATTATGTTGTCTATGTAGCACCTTGGGGAAACGTTGTTTTGCTTTACTGTATACTGCAGTGTATATTGTTGAAATGACAATAAAGCCCACGTGACTACTAAACAAAGGTTTCTGTACCACAAATTAAGTTCTATTTTTCTATTGTATCACATACTTCTTTCATGCAATAATATGGAAATTCATTATTTAAAAAATTAAACAATGAAAATTACAGATCTATCCGTTCTTTTGAAGTGGGAAAAGGTGAAAAATCTGCAGTGTATTAAATACTTATTTGCCCTGCTGTATAAGTAACAGTGCAACTATATGTATCTGTTAACAAAATGGAAAGTACTTGAACAGAAGAGAAATCCGAAATGTGGCGTGAACCCTGTTTGCCTGCAAAATAATATTTATTCTTTTAGGCATATTTGTACTGTTTTTTGAAGGAACTCTGCAGGAAGGTTGTTCTAAACATCTTACAGAACTAATCATATATCTTCTATTTATGTAGGGTGATTCCTTCTGTCTCTTCATGTAATCCAAGACATTTTGAGATCAGAGCTCGAGTTCTAGGACTCCTTGTTCGTCTCTATAGAGAAATGTTAGGGGTGGTTGTTGTGCTGCAGAATAAATTTAGGGCCAATCACAAACCTCTCTTATGGTATTACATGATGGATAAGTATCTGCCAGACAGAATATGGGTGTACCTGGGCGCACCTGGGTTCCAACAGAAATTTGCTGATGGACTTATGTCAAAGGGAATTAAGTACAATTTGTCTTGGGGGCGGTGCTCAGTGGTTTAAGGCGCTGGGCTGCTGATCGTAAGGCCAGGGTTCGAGCCATGGTATCACCAAGCTTCCGCTCTTGGGTTCTTGAGCAAGGCCGTTAACCCTCTGTGCTCCATGGGCGCTGTAACATGGCTGATCCTGCGCTCTAAACCCAACTTCCAAACAATCTGGGATATGCAAATTTCACTGTGGTGTAATGTATATGTCACAAATAAAGGCTATTCTATTCTATTCTTTGATCTGTTGCTTTAACTTACCTTGGCAGGCCACTGCATCTCAAAGGTCTCGATTGTTTCTTAAAAATAGCTTAAAGAGCACATGTGTCCGCTTGGAAATCCTTACTGTAGAGTAAACTCTGTAGAGAACTCTGTAGAGAACTCGCTGCTGTAGTATAACTACAGTATAACGCGTGTCTTGTTGCGCAATCTGATGACGGTTTATAACTGTTTGGCTTTTCCTCACACAACCTTAAGCCTCCAACACAGCTGTTATTGTTTGTTTCACATAATGACTTTGTTTCAATTTACATGTGAAATCATTAGCACATTCTTGTTATAACTGGTTATTAATTAACTTGACTTGGATCCTATAAAATCCCTGACTTTGTGCAAATGTACAAAAATAGGATCTCAATGAAATCGATTTGTATTTCTTCTCTGTTCATTTACTCATTCACCCTGTGCATTGTCACTTTACAGGATTTTATAACAACTGCCTAAATGCTTGGCCACCTTCCTGTATGAATAGCTGTTCGAACAACACATATACACACATTATTTGCTGTTATAACAACTGATTCTCCTCCTGAGAACTGAAGCTGCCCTATTAGATTTTGGAGTGTAGGCGGGATGTGTGTCAATTCATTCATTGACAAGGATGTTGATAAAGCCAGCTACTGTTGTAGGGGGAGTAGGGCCTAGGGTGCAGTCATTATTCCAATTCATCCCAAAGGTGTTAACTATTGTTGAGGTTAGAGCTGTGTGTGTGTGTGTGTGTGTGTGTGAGATAGAGAGAGAGAGTGAATGTGAGAGGAAAAAAAAAGAGACACATATGATAATCAATTCCCTGGATTTAAATAATTTTAGAATGAACAGTTTAGCAATTGGGTAAATGTTACATTGAATTTATTATCATTAAAGTAATATTTGTATATATGTGCTGAATATATCTGTAATATACATGTATACTACATGGACATTGCTCATTCGGTAAATATTTATAGGTAATAAAGTGTATCTATCTGTCTGTCTGTCTATATATATATATATATATATATATATATATATAGATATATATATATATATATATATATATATATATATATATATGGGCATTAACTCCATGGGCATTAAGGCAGGATACACCCTGGATGGAATGCCAACCCATCGCAGGGTGCACTCACTCACATTCACACACACATTAATACACTAGGGACAATTTTCCAAGGTGCCAATCAACCTATCGTGCATGTTTTTGGACCGGGAGGAAACCGGAGAACCCGGAGAAAAACCTCCTGAGGCACGGGGAGAACATGCAAACTCCACACACACACACACACACACACTATATATATATACACAACACCCTTGAGAATGTGCAAATACACAATGATTAAAACAGGAAGGAGGCAATTCAGTGGTTAAGGTTCTTGTTTACTAGTCAGAAAGCCCTTCTTGGGGCCCTTTAGCAAGGCCCTTAACCCACTCGGCTCCAAGAGTTCTGGAACATGACCCTGCATTCCGACTCCGTCTTCGTAACAACGCTGGGATGTGCGAAGAATTTCACTGTTGTGTATGTGATAAGTCAAAAAGCATCTTTCCTTCATAATGTTTACCACAGTTTCGATATTTTTGATTGTATGTTAACTATTGAGAGTTACTTTGACCGGTTTTTGTCAGGGCTTCTCTTTTTTCCATTTGTGTGAGTTTTTCTTTATCATGGTCGCCTCTGGCTTGCTCATTAGAGATTGAGATCTTTCTCTGGATTTATGTAAAACAGCCTTTTGATCAAGAGAACAGATTAAAGTGTATGATATAAATAAACTATTCTCTTGGGTTTAAAGCCAATAGTTTAAAGTATCATATAAATACACTTCGACAAGCATCTAAAAATAAAAAAAAAATAGAAATAAAAAACAATGCAAGGATATGATGCCAGGGATTTTTATTTATTTATTTGTGATTTTTTTTTTATACCATAGATAGATATACCTTGTTGATGTTTGAGAGAAAAATAATACAGCAGTTTAGAAATCTGTAGATGTTCCAAAAGCATGTTTTGGTAAATCCGTTCTTGGAACCGGTTTAATAAGACTGGTAACGTGACAAAGATTTCATAACAACATAAATATTTGTTTACGTTATGTCGTTTGTCATCAAATGTGCCACCGTACCGGGTTGGAATTTGTTCGGTTGCAAAATACAGTGTTATGTCGTGTGATGTCACAATCGTACCTTCATGTCACCGTCACTCTGACTTTATATAAAGAGGTATGATATTTAAGTGTGCAGAAACAATAAGGAGGTTGTCACAATATTTGTGATCACGTTTTTTTTTTCTATGTGTGTGAAAATTCAACTCAACATGTACATATCTACGAATTCTCTACATGGGGGTAAAAATACAGTTAGATGGCATTGAATGAGGATCACCCATTATATATGTTATATATATAAAATTCAATGCAGGTTATCAATCAATGAATAAATAAATCAAACGCACATGAAAAACATGAGCATGTGGCTTTCATTGCCAATAGAACTGAAACAAGAAGGTGAATATAAGGGAGAAACATGACTTAAATTGAAAAGAAGGGAACCCCTTATTCCCCTCTGTAGATGTTATCTGACTTCAGCAATTCTGTAGATGCTATCTCATTCATACTCTGGCCTGAGAACAAAGGAGGTTTTGGGATAAGAATTTGTATAAGTGTTCAGCGTACAAAAACTATGACGCTGTTATATGCTATAGTATCTTTAATAACAGTCATAGATAAAAGACTATTAAGTTCTTATATCTGACAGAGATGAAATATCAAGGCCAGTCATCTAATTGAAGACTAAATATTCAGTTCACATTTTGTTTCTAGTGACATCTATCGCAAAAATTTTAGGAAAACAGATTTGGAACCTTAATAGTCTTTGCGTATGTTTCCACTTTAGCAAATATTTATATAGATATATATATATATATATATATATATATATATATATATATATATATATATATATATATACCAGGCTTAGTGGTTAGCAGGTTCACCTCCAGGCTCCGGGTTCGATTCACGTTTCAGCCATGTGTGTGTGGAGTTTGCATGTTCTCCCCGTGCCTCAGGTTTTTTTTCTCCAGGTTCTCTGGTTTACTTCCGGTCCCAAAACATGCACGGTAGGTTGATTGGCACCTTGGAAAATTGTCCCTAGTGTATGAATGTGTGTGTGTGTGTGCCCTGCGATGGGTTGGCATTCCATCCAGGGTGTATCCTGCCTTAATGCCCATAGACGCCTGAGATAGGCACAGGCTCCCCGTGACCCGAGAAGATCGGATATAGCGGTAGAAGATGAAGATGAAGAAGATGAAGATATTTTGAATTTGTATCGGCTATGTCCAAATGCCCAGACGCCCTACCCGCTAAACAAAGAAATCCACCTCCAATGAGGCATACAAACAGGACTTTTTACCCCCAAACGACAGGAATTTACAAACCATTAAAAGTCTACAGCATCGTAGGCAATCTAAAGTGCATGTCGCTTCCAATTAAGACCTGCTCCAATTTCTTCAAGGAATCTGTTTCACGCGGAGCGCAAAAGAAAAGAACAGAAAGAAGAAAAAAAGAGGCAGCAGATGAAGGTTAGTGGAAGATCCACAGTGCAGAAGTGGTACTAATTATCTATTAGACATGACGTGCTCTTGTGAATACAGGGCCTTAAAATGCGCACATGCGAAACCTGAACCTTCGACGTGATTCATTATTGTAATGGGAGACGTTGAATAATCAGTGGAGTGATAATTATGGCGACAGCAGACACAGCGAAATGGGTTTTTCCTTTCCCTGAGAAATTGCTTGCTGAGAAGTCTCAATTACCCGGAGGGAGTAGGAATATGGCTGCCGGTCTGCGTTGGCTAATGATGTCCTCGGTGCCTTGTGAAAGGATTTGAAAAAGAATGGATTTTAAGGGTTGGATGTGATTGCACATTCACACTAAGCATTCCATACGTACAGTATGTGTAGCTGATGAGGTGGTATATCTCTGCTTATGTTTACCCCTTTACTATATCTGTGTGCAAGATTAAGTCTGTGTATCCGTGTGTGGGTTGGTGGGTGCTTAGGCAGTCAGCGTCATCAGATTTCAAGTGTTAGCAGGTTTACAAATCATCCATCCATCCCCAAAATGTGATGCGGCGATGCGTGGAGCGCCGTCTAATTGCTGACGATATTTCAGCCTTTATGGCTCCACAGCTATTTTTACTATTGCCCATTCATCTCTACATACTGTACGTCACTTCATAATACCTAGTTTGCTCACCTGCAATTTGTGAACCCACAATGACGAATGAAAAAGAATCATATCCAGGGTAAAAAGGGTGCAATGTGCTGTGGATTAGATTTGTGTAATACAAAGCACGCTCGAAATGGCCCAAAGCCTTTGCTATTTATAGTAAATGAGTTAATGTTTGTTATTGCTTTATACAGATGGAGAAAGCATGTTCTTGATGATGTTTTGTATGTTCATTTATTTGTATATTATATATATATATATATATATATATATATATATATATATATATATATATATATATATATATATATATATATATTGTCATGCATTTTACTAGGAATTCATATTATTTAAATAGGCTATAAGGGTTCTATACTGGAAATAGAGTGGGTTTTGAATAACGGGTCCAATTTTGACACTTTCTACGAACAGTTTCCGAAAGTTACAGGCTGGAAAAAAAAAGAAAGTTTCTCATATAAAGTCAGGTTTGTAAAGTAAAACGTGAAAAAGCACACGTCTTCAGTGACGTCCTGTATCAGATTGCAGTATAAACTGATTAGATTTAATCGATTAGATTTATGGCCATGTTGCTTCACTGTCCAACAATATGATTATAGGATTAAAGCTTGTCATTCAGTGTGTGAGGAAATCCACTGAGGCACATCCACTGTAAAAATTAGGAGAAAAAAAAAATAAACCACTATTTATAATTAAAAAAGCACAGGAAGGAAAAACTATTAAAAGAAACCATTGGCCAGAATATAACAGTAACTTTAGTCAGTGTTATTATGTTTTAGGCAATTATTTACATTTCACATATACACAGACTTACAACTGAAGGTTAAGGGCCTTGACATTCATGACAGACGCAAAATGATTATTAGTCCTATATCTGATGAGTAATTTATTATTTTAAACTGATTCAATACAACCAAGTAGATTGAATTATGGCATGATTTATTAATTCAACATTAAACATTGAGCCAATTTACAAAAGGCTCTTTAGGCTTCTTTATTTCCATGTCCATAGTAATTATATGCATTTTCCAGTGCTCTAAAACATTGTTTTTTCTTCATCTCTCATAATTAATTTAAAGCATATTTAGGCTTGATAAAAAATAGGGGAAAGAAAATAAGAGATACGTGAAATATGATTAAACTTGGAAGTTAGTGTGCCTTTATTTTCATGCTGTTCATCGCCATTATTCATTTTAGGAAATCGATGAATACCAGGGTCGGGGTTTGATTCCTACCTCTGGCACGTGTGTGTGTGTGGAGTTTGAATGTTCTCCCCGTGCCTCAGGGGGGTTTTCTCCGGGTTCTCCGGTTTTCCCGCAAGTCGAAAAACATGCACGGTAGGTTGATTGGCACCTTGAAAAAATTGGTTGGATAATGGGTTGGATAAAAGTGGTAGAAGAAGAATGAATGAATAAATATTGATCCCATGAGGAAAATTCTTTTCTTTGCATATCCCACTTTTTTTTTTTTTGGAAACTGGGGTCAAAGCACAGGGTTACCACCCCGAGAGAATAGAGGGATAAGGTCCTTGCTCAAGAACCTAAGGGTGGCAGCTTTGCATTATTGGGGTTTAACCCTCTGACCTCCCGATCAGTAGGGCAGTAGCAACCCCCTGTCTCTCCCCTGAAGACAAAGGGCATATCTTTAATTTAGCGTCAAGGCCATAATTTTATAACACCAAGGAGAAAATTTATTAAATAAATAATAATAATAATAATTTAAAAAAACTTGAATAAACCTTTTATCATAGAACACATTTGAATGTTGTGATCATTTGTCTGGTATTTGTCTGGTAATTAATTATTATTATTATTATTATTATTATTATTATGTTTGTCCCGAGCATTTAAACTGCCCATTCTTCATAGGCAAAATTCTGATAAACTGTGCTTTACTCTCCAGAGCGATAAAAGATCAAATAAATAATTATCATTTAGTTTTGTAGGACAATTAATTAAGACCTTCACTCAAACATACGCAAACTAAATAGGCCAAGACAGTTTAATGGCATTTCTTTTACAAACTTTAATCCATCAATTTCTGTTCGTCGACACGAATTTTCCACTTTCGCGTGTCACTCAGCACAACACTATCTCTGCCTGGCTCCGTCTTCATAGCAACTGAAGCAGAGTATCATGGGTAATGCTGAAAGAAATGCCAAATGTAATCTTTTCCCCCCGTTTTTTTTTTTTTGTCTGAGAATGATAAGGCAGGAAAGATATAGGTTACATCTTTTGATGTATTTTTACTAAAAGGAATTACTGACGATGGTTAATTATAATAGCGAGTAGCTTAGAGAATATAAAACAAAAACAAGGATAAAAATCTCCTGCTTAAATTTTGAATCAAAGTGCTTGAAGGTTACAAAAATCTATAAGAAATGTGAAAAAAAAAATCCAGTGTCTAAAACTTCCTATTGAAA
Organism: Kryptopterus vitreolus; assembly: GCA_030449085.1. Taxonomy (NCBI): domain Eukaryota; kingdom Metazoa; phylum Chordata; class Actinopteri; order Siluriformes; family Siluridae; genus Kryptopterus; species Kryptopterus vitreolus. The sequence continues at coordinate 9,874,702 of JACRUU010000002.1, read as the reverse complement.
TAAATGAAATAGAATGTCCTCCTAATTGACAAATAAAGAGGAATATTATTGCCTATAAACACGATTCAATTGATTACGTTTTTGTGACTATCACAAAATGCAGCGAGACTCGGCTCAATAAGCAGCAGTAATTATGCCATGAATATTATTAAAATTAGCACTTCGGAGACTGGAGTCACTTCTACGCTTCCATGGATACACTCCACACAAACAAAATTGACAAATCACAAGCAAAAACACAAAAAAATGAGGATGGGGTTCCCCGTTAAGTCTGGTTCCTCACAAGGTTTCTTCCTGTTACCATCTCAGGGAGTTTTTCCTTGCCACCATCGCCTTCGTCTCAGGGACAAACTGACTTTCATTTCCACACACTATAATTAGTATATTATGTAGAGCTGTTTTGAGACACTGTCAATTGTAAAAAGCACTCTACGAATAAAACCGAATTGAAGAGAGTTTGATAAACAACCCTGCGGATAGGAGTATATCATATCAGCAATGTTTTTACTGCATGTCAACAGAAAAATGTGGTTCTTCCAAACGCAAAGTTGGAATCCCAATTTGTATGGGATGTCTTTGGTAGAAGCGTGATCTACAAGACTCATAATTGTGTACAAATCCAGCCTGCAAACAGACCTTTGGGATGAATTGGAACCCAGACTGCACCCTCACCACATCTACATCAGTACCTGACTTTACTAACACACAAAATGCAACCGAATGAACCGAATGGTTAAGGCATTGGCCTCTGGACCACAGTTTCAAATCCCACCGCCACCATGCTTCCACTTGTGGGCCCTTGAGCAAGACCCTTAACCTTAAACTGCTCAGTTGTAAGCTGTGCCTATCTCTGGCGTCTATGGGCATTAAGGCAGGACACATCCTGGATGGAATGCCAACCCATCGCAGGGAGCACATACATACATTCATAGAGTAGAGACACTTTTTCAGAGGTACCAACCAACATACCATGCATGTTTTTGGACCGGGGGGAAACCGGAGAACCCAGAGAGAAACCCCCTGAGGCACGGGGAGAACATGCAAACTCCACACACACACGAACGTGCTAACCACTAAGCTACTGTGCCCCACCAGAAAAGATTAAGACAGCAAAATTGATTATCTCCTGCGATACAAAACAGGAATTGGACAGCTATTATACAATTTACTAGATGCAGTATATTATTTACCAGGATCTGCCTACATACAGTTTTGTTTTGCCCTCTCCAATAATGCTCAACACCTTTTTTTCCCTAGTAATTTAATAAACCATTCACCTAAGCACTGTGCTCTGGGAGCTGTTTAAATGTGGAGACACCAGGCGTGTGTGTGTACATTGTGGTGGGAAGCTGTTCGTGTGTAACCTCTTGACCCTCTCTTCAGGATTTGATGTGCTTTGGGTTGGCGAGTCATTATGCTGCTGCACCTGTGTGGTGTTAAGGTCAGTACCCTTCACAAGATATCCTCTTTCTCCTCCTAACCCAGCATTCACCTCACACCACCCCAACATCACATGTGCATCAAGGTTCCGTGTGCGGGTCATCTGTACATTATGTGTGTGTGTGTGTGTGTGTGTGTGAGAACAAGTGTAATTTGTGTTTTTTATTCTGAGCTCCGTGGATGTGTTAGGTCTCTGGTTGTGTCATTATCTCTAATCATTTCATGCTGTGTGCCTCATTTTTTTTCTCTCCCCCAAGATGGCATTTCTGTACAAATTTCTTTATATCTTCTTGCTTTATTTGCTTGGAACCGAATGTTCCTTTGAGATTGGCCCTAATTGTCAAGGAAAGTCTGATTAAGGTCAAGCTCTCAAATTATTACCAGTTTGTGAATGTCAAGACAAAATTAACATCGTGTTCAGGAGGTGATGCTTGAAAAAGCCCCAGGTTTTGTGTAACTACAACATTAAGAGAGAATTAACAAAAAACATTAATAAATACATTTAATCATACAAACAAGCTTGATGGAATTCGTGTTGTTAGCATCAATGCTGCACATGTAGAACTTTCTAGGTTGTACTAATACACAAAATATGAGCACTGGATAAAAATGGCAGATATATCCTTATTGTTACTAAGAAAAGCTTTGCATTTACTATTATAGTTACTTATATTACATTATATTATATTATGTTTTAGATATTACTGAGAGATAGTACTTTTGATATAAAATTGGCCATACACCCAAAAAAACAGGAGGCGCAAACATATATCTAGAGTTTAGTATTCTGTACATTTCTCAATCTCTTTTTTGTTCATTTCTATGTTACTTTTTTTAGTGGTTGTTTTAAGTGTAATATATGGGACGTGGCTCCTTTAAGAATTCTGTTCTGGTTGCTTTCCATATAAACTGGTGATAGGTTTAGGTTATAGAGAAGCGCATTGCATTCACAAAGGAAAAATCCGCTTCCGTAATACGTATTTGGGAATGTAATACACTTCCGTAAGGTTCTTTACGGTTATAAACGGTAATATAGTGAGGAGCTCATACCTGTTCTGAATGAAAAGTATTAATTTATAGTACGTTGAAAAGTGTGATTAAAAATGAGTTAACTCGTGCGATTAATCACGATTATACATTTTAATCAGCCCTAGAAAAAAGTAATATCAAGCAACTGACACAAAATAACCAAATATACTATACTATGCTATACTATACACAATTGCACATCACTTCTATATGTGGCTCTTGCCCAAACCAAATGTTTATCTTGCTACATATTTTTTACAGTTGTTTTTGTTTGCTGGATCATTAAGATTCCAACCCGCTTTCAGCATTCTCCTGTGCAAAAAACCAAGCTCATGCTTTTTCCAAGATTGGAGTGGAAACGTTTTCTTTTATACTGAATGTATCTTCCTTCAAATGTCTTTGTTTCTCGATTCATTTGCAAAACCCCAGGATTTTTCTCCCTAATTACTCCTAATTGGATCCTCATTTGAAGATGGTAATCAACTAAAACATTGATTTGTTTAAAGTTCTGTAGAAACTCGACTAAAAGAAAAGACTAACCCAAGCCCAGATTCAAAACCTGGAATCTAAAGCTAAATGTGCACAGTGTTTTCTCTCCAGATTATTCAAATTGGAAACCGTTACCTGACTTTCCTGACTCACAACCATACTCCATTTCCAAAACATCAGCAGCTTCTATCACTCATGATTTCATTCTCATTCAAGGAATTATCTTTTGTAAAGTCTTGTAAAGTTTCTGTCGTCACACCCAGACAGTTGACAGACACTTGATCTGTCCTGATCATAGGCTCTCAAATACCACAAAGTGATGTTCCAAGTTTTCTCAACCAATTGCATTACCATAGACAACACCACAGCCAACACAACCATAGACAACACCACAGGTGTCCTGCCGTGGATACCCTGCTTGTTCAGTGTTTTACGTATTGTAGACTCATGAACAGATATGTTAGCAAGTTCCAATGATGCCTTCAAATCTTTGGCTGTCATTCGGGGTTGTTTCTTTACCTCTTCTAGGTAGAGTAGCAACAGTCCCAAATTGTCTCCATTTGTAGATTGTTTGCTTAACTGTAGACTGGTGAATTTCTAAAGTCTTTGAAATAATTTTGTAACCCTCGCCAGCTTCATGTAAATCAACAATTCTTGATCGTAGGTCCTCTGAAAGCTCTTTTTGGCGAGGCATGGCTCACATAATCATGTTCTTCTTGTGCAGAGCAAACTCCAAAGGTTTGAGGGGTTTTTATCAGTCAAAGTAGCTGTAGTCCACACCTCCAAACTTATTATCTTAACAAGACTCCAGGTGTGCTAAAACCAATTAGCTCCAATTAGCTTTTTTGAGGTCATTAACTCAAGGTTTCACTTACTTTTTCCACTGCCATTTTGAATGTTGAATGATTGCGTTCAATAAAGACAAGAAAGATTGGATTTTTTTGGTGTTATTATTTTTAGACACATTGTGTTTGTCAATACCAATGAATTAGATAAAGATCAGATAACATTTTATGACACATTTATTAAGAAAACCATGAAATTCCAAAAGGTTCACATACTTTTTCTTGCCACTGTACATAGAGCTGTGCATTAAGTATAAAAGCTGTGATATAACTAGTGTACTAGTTATGACAGGAAAGATGTATTTCACTTCTTTCTGTCCCTCACTAGTCTGCAAGTACATTCCTCTCTGTTAAGACATTGACCTCATTATGACATGCTTGCCATTATTGTTTATGTGTGTGTGTGTGTGTGTGTGTGTGTGTGTGTGTGTACGTATGTATGTGTGTAGTACGTATATATATATATATATATATATATATATATATATATATATATATATATGTACGTATGTGCACCTTGTGTATGAATGTGTATGTGTGTGAGTATGTGTGTGTGTGTGCCCTGCCCTGCGATGTGTGTGTGTGTTGCCCTGCGATGGGTTGGCATTCCATCCAGGGTGTATCCTACCTTAATGCCCATAGATGCCTCTGAGATAGGAACAGGATGTAGAAGATAGATGAATATATATATATATATATATATATATATATATATATATATATATATATATATATATAATATATATACATTTTCTTTTTCTTTTACAGAACTTATATCAGAGCAGGTTTCTGACTGCTATGTCCTCGCCATCGCGGAGCTCCCAGAACCATCGGCGGTGTAAAAACCGTGCACGCTATAGCCTCACGGCAGAGCAATGCCCAACCATCGATACCGTTCCACGATCCTCCAGCGATCCAGATCTGGTGTCAACCCACAGCCGGTCCACCCTTTCAGTCAGCAGCTCTATCTACAGCATCGGGCAGCCGGAGGACATCGTCATCTGCTGGGACATCAAAGAGGAGGTGGATGCCGGAGACTGGATCGGCATGTACCTGATTGGTAATTCAGACAATCAGTATCTTATGAAAAACAAGTTTTTTTTTTATTTTTATTCTTACTAAGAAAAAGTCTGTTTTCTAATCCGTAGATGAGGTTCTTTCCGATAACTTTCTGGACTACAAGAACCGTGGGGTAAATGGATCCCATAAAGGGCAGATTGTTTGGAAGATTGATGCCAGCACATACTTTATAGAGTGTAGGTATTTCCTGCTTTTGTCTCTCAGTCATTCTCAGATGATGCCTTTTTTTTTTGCAGTATTTTATTAACTTCAGCACGGAAATGTACCCATTGTACTTTCATTGTTTCATTGTGCTGCATAATGCAAAGAAAAACCAAGCCTATACAAGTCGTATGTATAATTTATATAAAATAAAGGAAAGCAACGTCAAGGGTTTTTTATGCATGGCTTTAATGTATGCATTTACATACCTAATCCAAATATAGGCTTTTCTGTGGATAATTACAGATTTTATTTTCAGTATTAATGTTAAGTACGATTGTTTTTATGAACTATTACCATATTGCACAAAGTGTATTGAATATGGGGGGCACGGTGGCTTAGTGGTTAGCACGTTCGCCTCACACCGCCAGGGTCTGTGTTCAAATCCCGTCTCCGATATGTGTGCATGTGGAGTTGACATGTTCTCCCCGTGCCTCAGGGTTTTTTTTCTGGGTTCTCCGGTCCCACCCCCCCCAGGTCCAAAAACATGCACGGAGGTTGATTGGCACCTTGGAAAATTGTCCCTAGTGTATGAATATGTGAGTGTGAGTGTGTGTCCTGCGATGGGTTGGCATTCCATCCAGGGTGTGTCCTGCCTTAATGCTCATAGATGCCTGAGATAGGCACAGGCTCCCCGTGACCCAGTATCAACCAAATGGTCCATTTCAATGTGTATAGACTGAAAAACAAAAAACAAAACAAATTTAAAAAAAAAACACCCTCTACACTCTCTAAGGAAACTCTGACTAGCGATACTAGTGGAAATGCCATTTTAAAATGATGCAATAATACAATTGGTTCATACAGATAACGCAATCAAGCCCAGTATCTACTTAACCTACGTGCAGAAAGGACGGGCAACGATACAAAAATCCATAATTGTTTTGTCTAGAGAGCCTGGAAGCTACAGTAAAACCTATATTAAGTCAGATTATTGCATTATCATGTCTTCATCTGTGGCAGCTATCTGTTGCCATGACCCTCCTAAGTGCTAACGGTAAATGGTTCAAACGGGAAATTGTTCCTCATTTATCAGGAGACACTGGGCCAGATGTGTGCTGCTCACTGAGCAGGTTGTGCACACTGCATGCTCTGAATGCTTATTAGGCTCTTGCCATTTAAAAAAAAAAAAAGCATGTGGTGTGTATATTTTTGGAAACACTTCCTTCATGCAGGTGAATGGGAGCGAGTATTAATGACCTAATATGGCTCAGCATCATTGTCTCACAGATGATTTCGCAATTCAGTTTACATTTTGCCAAACATAAATAGATGCATTCCTATAAACAAATGTCTACATTACCGTTTAAAAGTTCCCTTGGCATTTTTTATTGTTCCAAGGAAACAAAATTAGTCTAAATAGAAAATACAGTAAAAGAACAGGACATGCTGACACTGTCAGAGTTAGTTGATGATTTTAATGGAAATAATGAATGTTTTCATAAAAAAAAAGACCTTTTGCTGTAATTACAGCGTGTCAGGCCTTAAGCATTCAAGCTGTCAATTTTTCATGATAATTTTACTCCATTAGTGCAACGCTTCTCAGCAGCGAAACAATTGCAAAAGGGGTTTTCTCAATCAATTAGCCGTATAAAATGATTAAATTGAATTAGCCGCCATACCAGGAGACCAGGACTGACAATTGCTAATAATAGGACTCTATGCAAAAATGTTTCATTCTTTACAAATCAACTGACAAAGCTTGTTAGTGAAATGGATAAAATTGGGATTTGCATGAAAATGTGTTTTTTCTTTGGAAAACAAAAGCACTTTTGGTTCATTGCAAAGGAATTCAAACCTGTTGAATATTTCCACATTTTGTCACGTTATAAATACAAACGTAAATATATTTTATTGGGTTTGCATGTGATAGGCCAACACGGAGTATTGCATAATAGTGTAGTGATCCTACATGTATAACCGATGGGAGACATGGACGAGCAAATGGTGGATATAGTTCAGAGTCTTTATTAAACCAAAAAACCAAAGCATTGGAAATGTCACAAGAAAAAGCACACGGGAGCAGGCGGGCTTAGTGAGGGGAAGGAGCACACGGGAGCAGGCGGGCTTAGTGAGGGGAAGGAGCACACGGGAGCAGGCGGAAATAGAACCGGACGGAAACGGAATACTAGAAGATAAAGAACAAACAGGTTAGCTGACATATACAGTCATGGGAAACCAGGGAGGTCCTAGTCGCTGCAGGAGGTTCACAACCTATAGTTACATAGTGCTACTAAGAACAGACCAGGAGTGGAGGGAGAGCAGGGATTAAGTAACGAGTGAGAGAGGGAGAGAAACGAGGTGCAGCTGGGGCTAATTAGGGAGAGAGAGAGATTGGAAAACAGGGCAAAGATGAGCGAGGGACATGAGGGAACCGTGAAAAAAAAAAAAAAACAATGATAACATGACGTTAAAGAAAAAAAAAATATATAATTTATATATATATATATATATATATATATATAATTCATATGTATTCATCCTCGCAGAGTCAATACTTTAATGAATCACCTTTCACTGCAATTACAGCTGCAAATCTTTTTGGGTATGTCGTTACCAGCTTTGCACATCTAGAGACCGTACTTTTTGTCCATTTTCCTTTGCAAAACAGCTCCGGTGAAATCAGATTGGATTTAGATTGGATTTAGGTCTTAGGACTTTGACTTTGCCATTCGAACACATGCATATGCTTTAATCAAAACCATTCCATTGTATCTCTGGCTGTATGTTTAGGGTCGTTGTCCTGCTTGAAAATGAACCTCCGCAGCCTCGACTAGGTTTTCTTCCAGGATTACCGTGTATTTAGCGCCATCCATAATTTTTTTTAATGCAGGCCAACATTTTGGTCTCATTTGACCAAAGAACCTTCTTCCACATGCTTGCTGTTTCCCCTCCATGACTTGGGGCAAACTGCAAATGGGACTACTTATTCTTTTTTGTCAACAATGGCTTTCTTCTTGCCACACTTCCATAATATATGAGCTGTGGATGTCCTCCAGAGTTACCATTGGCCTTCTGGCTGCTTCTTGGATAAATGCTCTCCTTGCCCGCCCTGCCAGTTTAGGTGGACTCCCATGTCATAGTAGGTTAGGCAGTTGAGCCATACTCTTTCCATTTTCAGATGATGGACTTCACAGAGCTATATGAGATACTCAAAGCTTGGGATGTGTTTTTATAACCGAACCCTGCTTTAAACTTTTCCACAAATTTATTCCTGACCTCTCTGGTGTGTTCTTCAGTCTGCCTGATGCAGTTTGCTTACTAATCTTCTCTAATAAATCTCTGAGGTCTTTACAGAACAGCTATAATTATACTGTGATTTAAGTACACATAGGTAGACTCTAATTAGGTGACTTCTGAAGGCAGTTGATTGCACTGGATATTATTGGGGCTGAATATAAATGCATACCACCTTTTGTCAGATTATATATATATATATATATATATATATATATATATATATATATATATATATATATATATATACAAACACATACAAACAAATGTGCATCCAAAAATTAAGCCTATTGGCTGCACATTCATAGCAGGTATGAGGGCCTCACTATATATACCTTATATTACTAAACGTATCACCAGTTTATATAGAAAAGCAACCAAAACCAGAACAGAATTCTTAAAGGAGCCACGTCCCATATTTAACAATTAAAACCACCACTAAATTTACATAGAAATTTGAAATGTATTAAAAAGAAATTCACATTAAAAGAATAATTTCCAGAATCTGAATACTCTTTAAATATTTTGGAGCACGTTCGCCTCCAGGGTTGGAGTTCGATTCCCATCTCCGCCATGTTTGAGTGGAGTTTGCATGTTCTCGTCTTGCCTCAGGGGTTTTTTCTCCGGCCCAAAAAGATGGACGGTAGATTGATTGGCACCTTGGAAAAAATATCCCTAGTGTGTGAATATAAGTGTGTGGGTCCTGCCTTGATGCCCCAAGACACGTGAGATCCGTGACCCAGATCGAAGATCGCATAAAGTGATAGAAGATGATTGAATGAATCTTTAAATATATAAATGCAGTTTATATACAGTATAACATGGTTCAGAATTAGTGCTATTTAAAACAAAGTATTTATTTATGGTACACTGAGAACAGAAAAATCTCCTGGAAATTGTGCGATTAATCATGATTAAATATTTGAATCTACCGGTAGCCCTAATATACACATACTTACATACAAATAGTACATATACACACATTAATTATGCATTTACTCTAGGCTAATTTACTCAAACATGCCCCGCCTTCCCATCAATATGTACAATAAGTACACAATAATTGAGATTAAGGAAAATGAGAGACAATAAACAGGTCTAATGTAGTTTTATCATTCTTATTACTTAATGCCCTCAATAAGATCTAGTGATGCATCAGTTTGCCCTGCACTTAAGCCATACCTTCTTAGTTATATAAATAAGATAAGCCACACTGGACAAGTGTGGTAAATGCAAATGATAGTAGGTGGGTGAACTGAAGAGAAAGAGAGAGATAGAGAGGGCAGTGTAAATAAAAGGAGGTATTGCTCTGTTAACATTGTGTTCTCCTTGAGTCTTTCTACACATCCTCACACCTCAGTGCCTTGCACTTAGATTTCATCATGACCAGCTATCACTGCATGAGGTGGCTAGTGAAAGTCTGAGACAAATATAAAGGAACACCAATAGAACACTTGAATAAAAATACAAACACAAAAGGGCCATAGCGGAGGCCCTAGCATCTCTTGCTAAACTCTATTTTTGTTGTGCCAAACATAGATCTTTCAAAGTGAGAAATAAATGTTTCCGACCATCTGCTGTACTGCATAATGTATGCTTTAAGTTACAAGTCTCAGCTGCTATAAATTCTCTTGTGTACTGTAAGAAAAATGGAAGGTTGGTGGCAAGCTGCCACTCGTGTGCACCTGTGAAAGGCCTTTAACCCCTAAGTGTCTCAGTTTTATGAATGAGATCAGTGTAAGTCGCTCTGGATAAGGGTGTCTGCTAAAGGCCATCGATATTAGATTAGATGCACTTGTGGGTACAAAGCATGATGATAAAAGCAGGTGCAAGCAATTATTAGTGACATTGGCCATGATCTTATATGATGAGCTAACATGCAAACTCCACACACACATGGCTGAGACGGGAATCGAACCTGGACCCTGGCGGTGTGAGGCAAACGTACTAACCACTAAGCAACCATGCCCCATATATATATATATATACATATATATATATATATATATATATATATATATATATATATATATATAATATATTATTGCATATATATATATAAACATATAATACTATTTGCATATGTACAGTATGAAGCATCTCATCCGAGGGACGGTGCGTTTTGACAGTATTGTATCACTACACTGGGGTGATAGTACCCACACAGACAACATAGTAAGCGCCCCCTGCTGGCTTCACTAGCACCTCTTCCAGCAGCAACCTAGTTTCTCCCCAGGAGCTCATCCATTCAGTCTCAACCCTGTAGTCTTTGTCTACAGAGTGATATGGCTACAGGCTGGTATTTATGTTATTTTGCTGACACCCGTATCCAACGTGACTTACAACTACCCCATTCGTACAACTGGTCAACTGAGGAATAAGAGCCTTGCTCAAGGGAACAGTAGTGTTTTGGGATGATGCTAGGGTGAAAACTGGATTATACATCTAACGCCTTGCCCTCCGAGTTACCACATCCTCCCATTAAATTGTCTCTGCAGGCTATTTCGCAAAATCTAGAACAATTACAAATAGGGAAAACAGCTAACATTATTCTTCACTGTTAATTTTCACATGTTTTTTTTTTAAAGTGGTGACAGGTGGTTTCCATGAATAAATATTTGCTGGAGGTTTCCAAGTTAGTAATTGTTTGCACGGTTCCTGTGGCAAAACTGGTGGCAAAACATAGTGACAGTGACACCACTTTAACGAAGAGGCAAATAAAACCCTGTTGCTTGGAAATAACATGCCTTTAGAGAAGCGTTTTATTTTAAAGGGCTTTTTAAAAAGCTTCAAAAGAGATTGAAGTCGACAGAAAGTCAAATGTTTGATGTCGATTTTAATAGGCTTTACATTACTGCTTTTGAAGTACCCAGTTCTGGATTTTATTACACTAGGCTGATATTGCTTAAATGATAACGTAAAGGGAGTGTAGTGCAAGTGTTTCTGTTGCCTTTAATGTCTTTCAATTTACATAACCGAAGAAGGTACTCCTCCTTCTTGCTCTGCATTTTGCAAACCTTTTCGGAAAACAAACTGTACAGGGAAATGTTTGTGCGCTATGGCATTACCGTGACATTTCTACCTAAAAATAGTCATACATGCCTTCTTATAAATAACGTTTAAAGTGTCACTCACTTCTGAGAGCTTTTCATCATAGAGAGAAAAAAACTAATTTGTTTAGTAAGAACTAAAAGTTTGGCTTCTAGTTCTAGCTGTATCTCGGGACACTACACATGGCTTGCCTGAGTACCATTTACATTCTTTGCTTACTAAAATGTATTCTTATCCAAGGATATGATACTGAGGATTGTGCGGTTGGGGAGGGGTCAAGGGTGATTGACATGGCCATCAGACATTGCAAAATATAATTATTTTCCTTGATTTTCCTTCCATCATTGTATAGCCGAGACCAAGATTTGTTTCAAGTATTACCATGGAGTGAGCGGAGCACTGCGAGCCACCACCCCCTGCGTAACTGTGAGAAATCCTTCTGCCATTGTGAGTACACATGCACTTACAAATGTAACCCACATGTTGTTGTCTAGGACAACATAGAATCCTTTATAATGTGATTTCACATTGCAACAGAAGGCAGACATATACAAAGCTCTGAGCAAACAATTCCATTCATTGGTTTTAGAATTATATTAAAAATTATAAATGTCCTATATTGGTTTATATTTAGTACATTCATTAATACTACATTCTCATTAAGTATTCTTTCCAGTTCAGTAGAAAATATTGTAAAGTAACAGTGAACTCTATATACAAATTCACTAAGGCTGACATATCAACATTGATAACTATGCATCTACTTCCACTGAATAATTCATCTGTTTGTTTGTTTTTTACACTATTTTAATTCGTATTGTATTTGTAAGGGGTCTCTACTGCATCAGTCTTTCCATTGTGCCCTTTGTACTATCTAGCATTAGTATATTAAGTTTAGTTGCACTGTACAGATCAATATGTAATACAATGATATGTTTGATTTGGGATATATCCATTAATGAGGGGGACGGGACATTAATTTTAACATGTTCTGCACTCTAAACAACAACAAAACAATGTCCAATTGTTCCTCTAAAATTCACATGTTGCCTTTTCACTGGAAATTTTTACAAAGTGTTTGTTGAAGTGCATCTTTTAGTTATTTGTATACCCCAGTGTCTCCTGCACATCATTGATAAGGATCTTTTTGGATTATGTAAAGTGTTTATACACTCAAAGCAATAGATTATTCACTATTTTTTTTTATTCTCCTATTCCAAAGCTTTAGCATTAATGCCTGGTTGACTTTGTTCATGAATATCATATATATATATATATATATATATATATATATATATATATATATATATATATATATATATATATATATATATATATATATATATATATATATATATATATACGTCTGCTCAGTATTATGTCAGTGGCAGCATTGACATTGCACAGTTGTAGAGTATCTGAACTTCTGAACATTTACATGATACCTTGAAAGACTAAATCTCATGTCTCACAGAACAAAAAAACTTCATTCTTTAGAGAATATCTTGTTGTATCGACAATAAAACTGGTTGTACAGGGATTTTCCTGATGTTTCTTTTTTTTGCCTGTGATTTTATAACAACTGGAAATCAAATACTTCAAATATGCCACTTAAAACATGAACAGTTTGGCAAGTATTTCCTTTCAGGTGATATCTACCTCTGTTTTTGTCGAGCTGACACTCTAAAGACAATACCTTCATAGAACTACAGGATCTGAAAGGAGTTCACTATGGTCTCTCTTGCACACACACACACACACACACACACACACACACACACACACACACACACACACCCTCTATAATAATATAGTATCACACACATGTATTGTTACAGACTGATCGTGTTGTAATAACTTTTTTAATGTTCAATGATACCATATATTAACCTAAAAGATTATGAAGCTATTGACCAGATGCTTTTCTGCATCATTCAGTGCTTTACAACTAGACATACACTATATGGACAATAGTACTAGGAGACCTGATAGTTTTTGCCATTTGTGGTTCTTTTCCAAATTGTTACCACAAAGCAGGAGTCACACGAGTGTATAGGATGTTCTAGGAGTCTTGCATTTACCGAAAAACCCCAACCTGTTCCAGCATGGCAATGCCCCTGTGCACAAAGCGAGCTCCATGACGATATCCTATACATGCTTTGGAAAGGAAGATCTTGAGTGACCTGCAATAAAGCTATGAACACTTTTGGGATGAGTGTGAACACTTACTGCAACTCCAGGCCCCCCTCACCACACCTACACCACTACCTGACTTTACCAACACCCTTGTGGCTGATGAGCACAGATGTCCACTAGCACCCGCCAAAATCTAGAGGAACATCTTCCCAAAAGAGTGCAGGGAATTATAAGAGCAAACTGGGAGTGGGACTAAATAATGGGACCTTTTTTTCTATGTTTCTATAGTTTGAATGTCCCCGATGGACATTTTATTGGATGGATGGAGCTTTCTCTGTGCGTCAGGTGCTTTATCCGCAGCAACATCAGTCTGAGACTTCCTTTAGTAAAAGCCCAAGTGATGACGGCTGTTTGTGTTGCAGGCTGTGTCAGCTTATATTGTCACTTCATAATTGATAGATTGAATTGGGAGAAAAATGTCGCGCAGAGTTTCTAGTCGCTCGCCTCCAGGGCAGCCGTCCATTGTTCCGTCTATAAGATTAATGTGTCACCTTTTATTTGTCTTGCTGACCCCGGTGTTTTTGTCTCTTCCAGCTTACAATGCTTCTCTGTCACTAAATTTGATTAGAAAGTGGAGCGGTTTCAAAAGTCAGGCCAATTAATCACCGGCATGTCCAGTTTTGTCCTCAGTTAGCGCCTGGCACTGTTTGCGTAGACGCCTTCACTTACCATTCTGGACTCATCGCCACACTACTTTTGTTCCCTGAAGCATAAATAGTTAAGACATTGTCCTTTCAATATCATCGTCCCCTGTTTAGCATCCAGCTGAAGAGCATCCGGAGATATAGAGTTACTGTAAGCAACTGCTATTGTTGCTGCCGCCACCCCAGGAAACGCTGAGCACCCCTGAACCTGATCCCTGTGCCCTTTCTTAGAGCAGGCATTTAAAAATAACTGCTGGCGGAAGCAGGCGGGCACAGGAAAAAAGGCCAGGTGTGAAAGAGAAAGCCAGAGCCTGGAGGACAGGCAAATGGACTGCACACTTCTTCACGGAAACACATGCACCCCATTTATGCACTCGTTCCAGTGCTGAGGCTCGGGCAGGGGGAATTTGGGCTTATGTCACCCAGTCAGACCGAAGGCAAGAAGCGGAGGAGGAAGAGGAATGAGTGCTCCGTTACCTGGATGCCTGACTGGGCAAAGGTACATTATCCTTTTACTGTAATAACACTGGCTCAGAGAGATGGAGGTATGAGGATGTACAGTAGAAGGGCAAGATGCAGGTAAGATGATGGCTACGGTTTATTTGTGCTCAACAACAAAAAATGTATTGAAAAAGGTCCATCGATAAAGAACCACTCTCCGCTTCCTGTACGTGGGTGTGAGCTCATTTGCCAGAGATGATCACTACACCCAGAGGTTTATTATGATCATCCAGCTTGTATACATCTATGTATATGTGCATTATTATTATTATTTTTTTTTTTTTCTTTTTTTGCAAGCAGTCTGTGATATAAAAACGATGGTTTGATTTCTTTTTATCTTTTTTTTCAATTGTTACTAACACTGTCAGGTTTTAAACCCTTTTTATTTATTTATTTATTTTTTATTCACTTTGAATACACTGCATCTCAAAAACTGAGAACATTAAAGTTAACATAGAAGTGTTGGAGTTTATGATGTCATTTGTAGTTCTTTTTCTCTGGTTAAGATGTTAATTGTCTTAGGCAATACATATTACTATATATAGATTCATTTATAGAAATATGCCTCATCAATATTTTATTCGAATACGCCAGTCTAATATCAGAGCCATTCATTCTTGTATTAGACACTCCGTCTGAAGAACATCCCAGTCAAAGATTTCCTTTGGGGGAAAAAACCCAATCCATGAGGGCTGTTTTTGGTGCATTCTTGTTCATCTTATATTATCACTTAATAATTAATCGAGTATTCTAATAGAGAAAAGTTGTGCACAGTTTCTAGTCTGCTGTGTAACTGTCTATCTGTACTATTAATATACTGTATGTTTTGCTGGTTTGATTGATGATCATTTGATTTTTGCAAATGATACCCCCCCCTTTAGTGTCACTGTCACTAGTTTGTGGAAATATTGGAAAAGTCATTTGAATAAATATAGTTCAAGTTGAAGCAAAGTGTTAATGTAAAATTTGAATGACTGCATATTATACAGGAAAAATAACTGTTTCCACTTCCTATAACTTCCAAAATCATATAATTATATACTTATTATTATTATTATTATTATTAGTCATTCATTCATTCATCTTCTACCGCTATATCCGATCGTCCCTCGGGTCACGGGGAGCCTGTGCCTATCTCTGGAGTCTATGGGCATTAAGGAAGGATACACCCTGGATGGAATGCCAACCCATCGCAGAGCACACACAATCACACTCACACGTAGATTCATACACTAGGGGCAATTTTCCAAGGTAGCAATCAACTTACCGTGCATGTTTTTGGAAAAGGGGGAAACCGGAGAACCCGGAGAAAACCCCCCTGAGGCACGAGGAGAACATGCAAACTTCACACACGCGGCCGAGACGGGAATCGAACCCGGACCTTGGCGTTGTGAAGCGAACGTGCTAACCACTAAACCACCGTGCCCCTTATTATTGTTATTATTATTATGGTTATTATTATTAATACAGAATGTTGTGAGCAGGAGAATAATATGGTGCTATAGGATGTGACTGAATAAGCCTGAGCTGTGTCGCAAATCACACGCCAATGAACTGAAACTGATGTATATTATTAGTACTATTAGTCCTTACACTTCTAAAGTCTCCATTAACCTTTAAAACCCTCTCGAATGCTTCCATGTAACAATATACTGGTTAAAGACTCGGTTTTCTATTGATGCCAGTTAAACATTTTACGGACAAAAACTCGCTCCCGTTTAAACATTTGTCCCAAAAATCGACGGCACGAGTCCAGCGAAGATTTTGCAGCTTGACGCGGAAAAAAACCACAGGGATGCTTTCGCGGTCGACACGGGGCGAGTAAGTGCATGCGTAATCATGTGTAAAATATACACACCAGGTCTTTTTACTGGCTTTCCATCACATTTGTTTTTATGGCTGGATGGATAGATGGATTGCTGCCTGGCTGGATGAATAGATGGATGGATGGAGTGCAAGCACTTACAGTCTGGCCCTAAAAATTTGGAGTGTCTTGCATTCGCTCCTCACATGTGCCTCTACCGGGGGAAAAATGTGTTTTTTGTTTTTTTTTTTCTCCCCCATGCTGTCAGGAAAGAAAAGCATTTTTCAGTCTCATCACTCTGCCCTTTCAGTAAATGAAAAATAAGTGTTTCTCAGAAAGAGGTGTGTTTCTGGTTGTCTGTCCTCGTCTCAGCATAAGGACAGACAACGCATGAGACTGGAATGCGTTGTTCTATTCGTCCTTTAGGATCAAATGACCGAAGCTTTGATGATGCTGCTGACAGAACAGAGAGGAGTAGCCTTTCTTTCCTGAAGGTGATTCAATGACGAAGTCCTGCTCCAAGTTCGACCGTGATGACGTTTGCACACTTACTTAAACACAAAACTGGGCTGTTGTCCCCAGATTTAAGAAAAAAGAGCAGGTTTATTAACAATAATGGGACTGATTTTACTCCTAGTATGTGCCTTTGTTTGCACATGATCAAAGTTTATTACAATGGAATATGTACGAGGAGGCTGCGTCTTATTTATGGTCAGTCAGGAGCATGTTGTTACTACTGTATATGCACATCATAGCGGTTTCCCAGCCGAGCAGCTCAAAAAGGAAAAACACAAGACTAAGCATGCATAAGTATCGGTGTACCTAGGGTCATTCTGTAAAGCCATGCTCTGGTTGATAGAGAGTATATTTATGTATAACGCCTCTCTGCTGTTGAGATTTTGCTGAATCATTGCTGCATTAGGATTCATTCTTCATCCCGCCACCCTGTCCATCACAAGTCTATACGCACACATATACAAAAGCTCACCGTTCATCCCCCATGTGGATGGCTTTTAAAACAATCACATAGCACAGCTGAGATCAGATTTAAGCAGCGTGCGCTTTGAATGGGATAAACAGCTGCCGCCGGACTCGCCCTACACTTGACTACAGGGATAAATAATGGGGGGAAAGCTTTTCTTCACAGCGAGTGAGCGCGCAACACCACTTTATTACTTCATCACTTCATCATACTATTAATAATTGGTGTAAACTGGTTTGGCGACATGGGTTGTTTATTTCATAATGGTTGTTTTGCCATCTGTAGTATTCTTAAAGGATAAATAATACGATGCATCTTGAAACACTGGCTATATTTTGCTGTAATTAAATTTCTGAGACTGGAATGTGCAGTTACAGTGGCATTTATTTGGAGGGGGGTTCGTATTTATTGAAAAAATAATAAAATGAGTGAGTTCCAAAAGCTTGTCTTGGCTTGTCGGTAAGGCAAACACTTATGAAGCATGATTATTGAATCTTCAAAAGCTTCACAAGCAGTTTACAGATGGAAAGGTAGAGCTGGACTGACTTGGTGTAAAGGCCTGCTGCATCAGTCCTCTTACATAAAGATATAGCAAGGGATAAATCCCACTGGCACCAGTATTAGAGGTAAATAGTTAAGCAAAGTGCAAATTGACCAACTCTTAATTCATTATAAAGAGTAAGATTAATTCGGGTGGATTTATTCCCTTAAATATAGAATGGTTTAACAACTAATCCATTCTTTAACAGAATAAAGATCAAATTTGGATTCACACTGAATCATTCAGCTAATCACTCTCGCCTCGTCTATCCCCAACTTGCCATATAAGCTTAATTCTGTTTCAGCGGGAAACAGCCCATGGACACAGTTTATCTCTAATCAAACAGATTGTAATACCGGGATTTCATGCTCCAGCAGATTATTTTAATCTGGCTGTGTACTCGAGTAATCTGTTAAAAGTCTGGTGTTGCGGTGCATCTGAGTCAAGGGAGCGAACGCCTTCTCTTCTTAACGGTCAGCGGAACAGGATTTGCATTTCATTTTAGTGCCAGTGGGCCAAACACCTGCTCTTCTTTCAGCATGTTTGCTTTAATTTCCCTCCTCTATGCTTACTGAGCGTTTGTTTCTCTCGGAGGCTTCTTTGTGCACCATCGACAGCTTTCGTTAGGATTGGAGAAAGATAGCATCTTCCCCATTGAGCAGGTTTTCTCTAATGAATGCAATAGAAAAGACATGGGTGGTCTCCAATCGAACAGATTAATTAAGCCCGTGTAAGGAGTTAGAGAGGAGGATCTTTTCCCTATATTTTCCCTATATTACTTCCCTCGGGTCACGGGGAGCCTGTGCCTATCCCAGGCGTCTATGGGCATTATGGCAGGATACACCCTGGATGGAATGCCAACCCATCACAGGACACACACACACTCACATTCACACACACATTCATACACTAGGGACAATTTTCCAAGGTACCAATCAACCTACCGTGCATGTTTTTGGACCGGAGGGAAACCGGAGAACCCGGAGGAGAACCCTCTGATGCACTGGGAGAACATGCAAACTCCACACACACATGGCCGAGACGGGAATCGAACCCGGATCCTGGAGGTGTGAGGCGAACGTGCTAACCAATAAGCCACCGTGCCCCCTCCCTATATTACAATGAAATTTAAAATATAATCACTTTCACTCAAGTATAATTGTATGGAAAGAATACAGCTTCAATCACAAAACTTGTCCATGACTGAAATAAAGCAGATCATCAATGTAGCTTATGTGTTCTGTACATTTTCCTGCCAATGATGTCATTTAACATTGTGATTGTGAAAATGTATATCTAGTACAAGAATGAAATCAGGAACATGTACACCTCTCCATCCATTAAACAAATGGAAACGTGTATATATGAATATACTACAGTATATTAACATAGCGGGGGCACGGTGACTTAGTGGTTAGCACGTCCGCCTCACACTGCCAGGGTCCGGGTTCGATTCCCGTCTCGGCCATGTGTGTGTGGAGTTTGCATGTTCTCCCCGTGCCTCAGCGGGTTTTTCTCCGGGTTCTCCCGGTTCTCCGGTTTCCCCCCCGGTCCAAAAACATGCACGATAGGTTGATTGGCACCTTGGAAAATTGTCCTGAATGAATGTGTATACACAAGTGTATGAATGTGTGTGTGTGAGTGTGTGTGTGTGCCCTGTGATGGGTTGGCATTCCATCCAGGGTGTATCCTACCTTAATGCCCACAGGCTCCCCGTGACCCAAGGGAAGATCAGATAAAGTGGTAGAAGATGAATGAATGAATATTAACATAGCAGCATTATTGCTTATTTACAGCCTTAGATTATATCCGTTATATTCAAAGTTTTTCTTTAAACTTCAGAATCTAAGATTCAGACTTCAGATATCAATAGTAAACAATATATTCAACATATATTAATGTATATTTTTTTTCCTCCATGTAATTTGTCCAGTCTTTACCACAGGTGGGTGCAGGTTTCCATTGCAAGCAAGCAGTGTTTGGGAGTAACTAATTACATGTTGCAGTGTTCCGTAATTTAATTACAAAGTAAAAGTAACAGTAATTTGTTACAGTAACTGAGTTACTTTCGAAAATGTTAAAGATTACAAATCCCAAAGAACCCCGCCCCCTGTCAACAATTTGCTTCTGACATGTAAACATTTTTTGACTGTAATCCAAAAGTAATCAAATGTAATAATTTACTTTACTTTTATAAAGTAATCGAAAAGTTACACTACTTATTACACTTTGAATAGGATCATTTGTAATCTATTACATTTCCAACGTAACGCAACCTAAGGGCAACACCGAATAAATAAATTAAATAAATAAAAATCAGTAGATTTAAAACCGGTAGAATTGGGTGTGGTCTTGCTTGGTTGGAATGGAAATCTGCCCCCACAGTGGCCATTGAAAATCTAACAATTGTGTACTAACACACACTCGCACAAAAGCTATTGTGCTATTTTGAGGCTTTTACAAGGAAATGTAAGCCAACAGATTTAACAGAAATTAAGCAATTATGATTGCTCTCCAGGCAGCTAAACACAAATATTATACGAATTTCATTTAAGCAAACTGATTGCAACAAGCAAACCTGCACATGTGTAGACTTGGACAAATGTGCGTGTCTATTAGAGTTAAAATGCATGGTCTGGATCACGAGCACATGGGTCTCAGAGTCTCAACTTGCCCTTGTACATGTTGAAAATCACGGGTGCAGGAATAATGAATAATGCAACATATACATCTAAAGCCAACCTGCCAGCACCGAAAGACAAAGTGGGCAGTGGAAAAGTGCCAAGAGTCTTCAAAATAGCCTGCCGAGTCAGACCATCTCCCCACCACAAGCCTTTATTATTTGATCACTTGTCTTATATCATTCAGTTCTTTTTAGTGTACATATTTAATGAGTCTTAGTCTAAATCAACCAAGTACGAGTCTTTTTTTTTTTTTTTTTACTTTCTCTCTGGTCTCTCTCTGTCTTTGTAGATCTTAAAGCCTGTGATGACTCAGGATGTCACTCAGAGTCTGGGCAATAGGAAGCTCATCAGCTTTTCTCTGTCAGGTATGTTGACATAGGAAGAATCCTCTTTTCAATTTTATACGTATAGCGCTTTTATCAATGCTCATTGTCCTAAAGCGGATATACAGAAATAAATAATTACAAATCTAACATTTAAACAGTGTTAAATGTATCCCTTGTAGGTGTATCATGCACTGGACCAGTGCAGTAATGAATAAAGATATTATAATGAGTGAATGAATGAAGATATTAGGCAATTTTATGTATATATTACAATTCATACACAATGACAAAGTGATTTACATAAAAGTAAATACAGTAATGGTCAAAATAATTGCAAAAAAATAAAAAGATTTAAAATGAATAAAAACAGGAACAAAAATGATTATAAATAAAATGCAGTGCAATCAGTTCGGGTGTACTGCCCATTCAGTAAATGCACAACTGAACAGATGAGATGTTTTAGCATATCTGATCTCTTATGGAAAACGTTCCCAACTGTGGGGCAGCATATAAGCTAAAGGCAGATTCCCCTTGTTTTTGTGTGAACCCTTGGTATTTCTAACTGACTCTATCCTAGAGATACGAGCGGTCTGTTAGGTTTATATTCAGTGAGCATATCTGCAATGTATTTGGGTCCAATGAGTGATTTATAAAAGTCATATATTAATCTAAAACCAACGTGCCAGGATGGAATAATGCAAGATACTCATCTAAAAACAACCTGACCACCCCAGTAGGTGCCTGGCAGATTGTACATTCATTCAAACATACAGAGTGAATATATGAGACATTACAGCCTGACAGTTTAAATATTTACATGCAAACATTATATGGACAAAAGTATGTGGAAACCAGAACATAGAATATATATGTGCTTTTTTTTTCTACCACATCAAAACAATAATAACATAACAGTTATGTGGTCACTTTTGTTAACAGTTTGGGAAGAACCACATATAACTGGATAGTCACATGTCTACATACATGTCATGTATTTATGAAAGCACCTCTAGTGCCACGAGAGCCATGCTAGAAACCATGAAACCCCCTGCTTTGCTAAAATGTCAGAGTGTAAACTCCTAAAATGTCCGTCATGTCCATAGATACAGAGGAAATTATTCATACATTCTGCCAACTGGTGTCCGAGATCACTGATGAGATGCGAGATGCTTAGCACCTGCTGTGCATATGCCGATTTTGCGCAAAACAAGGTAGGCAAGCCCAGGTGGGGATAAATAGATTGCGTTAGAAAGGGCGTCCAGCACAGAACATTCGCCAAACCAAATATGCGGATCACAAACCTGAATTT
Source organism: Kryptopterus vitreolus (assembly GCA_030449085.1). Classification (NCBI taxonomy): domain Eukaryota; kingdom Metazoa; phylum Chordata; class Actinopteri; order Siluriformes; family Siluridae; genus Kryptopterus; species Kryptopterus vitreolus. Next base: position 9,852,343 of record JACRUU010000002.1, on the reverse strand, counting down.
CATAGCGGATCGGTCGATTACCAACGCCACAGGAATTGTTAGCCAACAGTATACCGGTGAAAACTGGATTGAAGGAAATTTCTAAACATTTTCTTTCTTTTCATTTTCAAGAAGTAAGCTCAAATTGTAAAATGCTGTAATTGAGAGCCATACAACAGGGAGGAAAAAAAACGCATTATAGAAATGATCTTGGTGTTTTATTTTCTTTTTGATCAAATTAGAAAAAAGTATTCGAAGTATAAATATTCCATTTTTGTACTTTTCTATAATTTAGGGATGAAGAGAACTGTGTCTAACTGTGTCTAAGAGAACTGTGTCAGACATAAATCTTTCACATTCGCAGAAAATGTAAATGTAAATATAGACATTGAGTACAACTATAGTGGTGTCCTGATTTCCATTTTTTTTACATGTTTGTCATACTTCAAATGAACTTAAATATTAGTCAAAGATAATGAGAGTAAACACAAAAAGTGTGAAAAAGCCATTTGTAAAGCTTTGGGACTTTAGCCATTATCCACAAATGGTGAACACATGGAATATTGGAGACCCTTCCTAGGAAATGCCGGCTGGCCGACCAATATTACACCAAGAGTGCAACAATGACTCATCCAAGAGGTCACAAAGACCCCACAACAACATCCAATGCAGGCTTGACTTGCCTCAACTTAAGGCCAATGTTCATGACTCCTCCATAAGAAAGAGACCAGACAAAAATGGTTCCAGGACCAAAACCGCTGCTGAGCAAAAAGAGCAAAGGCCAAAGGCCAAACACTTTCACACAGGACCATGTAGTTTTGGATTTTGTTTTCCCTTAATAATAAAAACCTTCATTCAAAAATGAAGAAAAAATTTACTCTTGTTATCTTTGTCAAATATTGCATGTTATATTTTTGGATGCAACAATTTTTTAATAAATATTTCTCTCCCCATTCAAACAATGATGGATATGGATATGTACAAGCTTAAATAGTACTTACATGGACACTGTCGAACCACAGTTTCCCATTATATCTACACTATTAGCAGATGTGGACAGTAAAGAATCACACACTTACCCTCTTTTATTCTTTGGTTAATGCCAGACATCCAGGCCGTCGGTCTGAAGAAAGGGATGTTCTTCAATCCGGATCCATATTTGAAGATTGCGATCCAACCTGGAAAGCATAGCATCTTCCCTGCTCTCCCTCACCATGGCCAGGAGAAACGATCTGGCATCATCTGCAATACCATCAACCCTGTCTGGAAGAGAGAGGTCAGGCCTTATTTCTCTTCTACATTAGAGCAGTCCATGAGCACAATATACACACCATATTCAATATACACAGCAGTTTGAGTGGATGTGGAACATCTACATACAGATGTGACAATTTGTCAAGATAATACAATTTCAGAAATAGTGTTTGATGTGCTCATGTTGTGTTAGGATACTTGTTTCGTAGCACACTGAGCCTTAACATCAGCGTGTTTCCCGTTTCTGCTTTGTTGTCTTTGATGGTACGCTGCTTTCAGCTTTTAAAAGTGCCGCTTTCAACAGATCGAATATTTTACATCTCAGCGTATTCGGAACATAAATAAAAAAATAAAAAAATAATGCAGAATTAAAAGAGAGAAAATAATGAGCCATCATTAGATATACAGTATGCACTATGATGAATAATGAGATTGTATTTAATTAGACCTCCGGCTTATGACCTGAAATTTTAGATCACTTTGATAGTTATACGGTGGCTTAGTGGTTAGCATGTTCGCCTTACACCACCAGGGTCAAGGTTTGATTCCTGGCTCGGACATGTGTGTGGAATTTGCATGTTCTCCCCGTGCCTCAGGGTTTTTTTCTCCGGGTTCTCCGGTTTCCTCCCCGGTCCAAAAACATGCACGGTAGGTTGATTGGCACCTTGGAAAATTGTCCCTAGTGTATGAATGTGAGTGAGTGTGTGTGCCCTGCAATGGGTTGGCATTCCATCCATGTGTATCCTGCCTTAATGCCCATAGACGCCTGAGATAGGCACAGGCTCCCCGTGACCCGAGGGAAGATCGGATATAGCGGTAGAAGATGAATGAAATGAATGAATGATAGTTATAGCATTTAAAGTGGTTATTTGTCACATAAATGTTGGAATCTAGCATTTCGAATCTTTACCACTTATGCCTCTTTTTTCCCCCCGCCTACTGGAAAATGATCATATTTTGCCCCTAGAGCAGCCATAAAGGGTTTCATGGAAAACATGTACTATATAAATGTGAAATGAAATAGCTGTTTAAGTATGAGTGTACTGTTACTTGGTTAAAAAAGTAAAGTAAAGCCTTGTATTTTTATTTTTTTATTCTTTCGCTTATTAGCAAGTCAGATTTGGAAAACCTACTGTGTGTGAAAGAAATTATTGTGGTAGCTTCTTATCTATCCCAGGTCTTGGCGTTGAATGCAGAATGCAGGTAGATACCTTTATAAAATGCCGTTTGCAAAATAAAATGTCGCTATCTTATACAATACAAGTAGAAGGAAAAAAAAGAAATTGCACCATCTCTAGAGTACACTAAGGATGTAACAAACAGGAAAAGTAGGGTATTAATGAGGAGACAAATCTGTACATAAATATTAATGAAAGGAATACATTACTTTTACAGTAGCTACTGAGTAATTCATAGTACCCTACATGGGAAGCTCTGTCCAAATTAAATTAGGGAACAATAAGCCACGAGCTTAGAGAGTTAACTCCCAAAATAAATTTCCAGCAGCAAGAGAGTCTTAACCATCCGTGAAATATACAACTTATAGCATTAGGCAGCCATCAGCACATCACGAGTGTGAAATATGGCTTCATCTCGGACTCGGCGCATGGCTGATCGCGCAGAAATCCCCCACAGCATGGTATGCGATCTCGAGACCGATGCTTCTCTCACTGATAATGGAGCCATTATGAACCTTGGGAACCCTGGTATGTGCATAGCCACTGGGGATTTTCCTCACAATACTTTTATAGATAGTTAGTGCTACTACTGCTATTATACAGTATATTATGACAGGAATAATATATATATATATATATATATATATATATATATATATATATATATATATATATATATAAATGTGTATATATATATATATATATATATATATATATATATATATATATATATATATATATATATATTATATCTAATAATAAGAGATTCTTAAGTGCAAACTGGCAAATTCTGCATTATATGGAAGAATAGCCGTTATTTGTCATATATACATATATTCCATGTATTTGGAAGCTGGGGTCAGAGCACAGGGTCAACCATTATTTGGCACCCCTGGAGCACAGAGGGTTAAGGGCCTTGCTCAAGGACCCAAGGGTCCTTGCTTGGATCCAAGCTTAGTGATTCTGGGGCTCGAACCCCTGACCTTCCATCCAGTAGCCCAGCGCCTTAAACTACTGAGGGGAAAAAAAGTCTACATGGAACTGGGTATCAATAGCCATATAGGTGAAAACTGAAGAAAAATAGAAAAAAACGAAAAAAAAAAACGATGGTACAAAATGCGGGAAGCAAAACGAACTGGTTCATTGTACAAAGCAGACCATTACATTGCTCTTTTGTGAAATTAATAAAAAAAAGACACAAAAGATGCATTTATTTGCATTTATGTAGTAGTCTTCAGCGAAACACTTTTATCTGCATATCCCAGTTTGGTAGGGGGTTGCGGTCAGAGCGCATGGTTCACCATGGTACGGCACCCTTGCACATAAACAGCAGCGATTTACTGATCCAGCGCTCTTCGATCTCAACCTTCTGGACGTTTCTCCACTGACCTTCCTTTTTTAGGGTAATAGAAGCTGCTGCCTAAATTCTTTATAGGTAAAATGACTCCTTTTTAGATGAAAGCGTGTACACACGGTGCACAGTTATCTTTTGTATCTGATTGTTTATCTCCATGAAGAAAGCGCGGGGGAGGGGAAGCTATATAGTCAAACACGGAGATTGCCGCAAAGCATGACTGTGACGCTGTTAAACGGATCTCCTCTATGGCGAGACTGTAAATCGTATTTCCTCTCTCACCAGAAATTGATTGGACTGAGCTTGCACTCCTACATATTGCTGCGTCTGCTTCTTTTCTTGCCTGCCGGATCAAAAGCAGGACGCGCATAGCTGATATAACCGACCCTGTGTGAAGTTTTGTTGGATTTTCTTTATGAGGACCTTAAATGCATTTTCATTTAATCAATGCAACTAATCCTAAATGTAACCTCAACTAAATGGTTAAATTAACAGCATAGCTCCAAGAAAAAAATGTATTTCAGAGACACCTGGCACCCCAGCAAGACATAAAAACACTCACACACATATAACATGACAAGGTTATTCTTGCAAGAGTGCAATTTCTGCTACATGCAGGTAATGCCCTCCAGGCTGAATAAATATTTACACCTCCTTTTGCATTTTCAAGGACAATATTACCTAATCTTATTACCCTAGAAATGAGAAGTTATTAGATATTGGATTATAAATGAATTGAATAAAATAAAATGAAGTAGTGGTAATTAGAAGAGGGTTGCGGTCCAATGGAGAATATTGCTTCACTGTTTCATCATTTTGTTTTTTTTTCCAGATGTTTTGAATAATTCAGTGAATACAGGACAAGGTTAGATCTTCAGCAGTCATCCATTTTTCAAAGAAGACTACTATCATCCTTACATTTTTTACAGGCAAATCTTGGATTCATCACTTGACTTTGATTGGCTGAATCCAAGGTAACCCAAATGAATAGCTGTCAGGAGATCGCATAGAATTCACACACATTAAGAAACCCCATTTAAGGCAGTTGGATCTGCTTAATTGCCCCTTACCAGCATGTTTTTGTATGAGTGGAAAAACAGGGTGATGTGAGGGGGAAAAGAAACATACATGTGTATGTGTGTGTGGAGGGGAGACTGTGAGGAAAATGAAACGTGTGGGTGTGGAGACAGGGTGAGGAAAAAGAAACGTAGAGGACAGGGTGAGGAAAAATAAACATGGGGACAGCTAAGGAAAAAGAAACGTGTGGGGGGGCAGGGTGAGGAAAATAAAGCGAGGGGGGCAGGTTGAGGAAAAAGAAACATTTGGGGGCAGGGTGAGGAAAAAGAAACGTATGTGGGGGCAGGGTGAGGAAAAAGAAACGTTTGGGGGCAGGGTGAGGAAAAAGAAACGTTTGGGGGCAGGGTGAGGAAAAAGAAACGTTTGGGGGCAGGGTGAGGAAAAAGAAACGTTTGGGGGCAGGGTGAGGAAAAAGAAACGTTTGGGGGGCAGGGTGAGGAAAAAGAAACGTTTGGGGGCAGGGTGGGGGCAGGGTGAGGAAAAAGAAACGTTTGGGGGCAGGGTGAGGAAAAAGAAACGTTTGGGGGGCAGGGTGAGGAAAAAGAAATGTGTGAGGGGGCAAGGTGAGGAAACATAAGCATGGGGGGAAAGGTTGAGGAAAAATAAGCGTGGGGGGGGCAGGGTGAGGAAACATTAGCCTGGGGGGACAGGATGGGGAAAAATAAGCGTGGGGGACAGGGTGAGGGGGCACAGTGAGGGGAAAAAGAAACGTGGTAAAAAGAGTGGGGGAAAGACAAAAAAGAAACTAAAGTGGTAACAGGTCAAAAAAAACATAAGGAAGAAGTAAACAAAGGAAAGTAGGAAAAAAGAAACAGCAAAATTCAGGATAAAAGCAAAAAAAGAATAAAATATAAATAAATAAATAAAAAAAAAGATAAAAACCAGCAAAAAAAGGAAGAAGTTTCTTCAGGGCTAAAATATAAATAAATAAATAAATAAAAAATGGATACAGGCACCACAAACACCCCCAACAGAAGAAGCTACAAAAATGTATAACTCATAACTCCCTTCCTTACCAACAACCTATACAATTTAAAGGAATATGGAAACGCTGGATAATTTGATGTCACTTGCATCACTGGCCCCGCCCCCCTCCCCAAAAAATAGCCAAATGGGGTGTTTTTGGTGTCTAAACACTCTCCTCTCCGAATGAGCTAGCATTTCGAATTCAACGCTAAATATTAAACGGACAAGGCATCGGCAAGCATCACTCACATTTTATTCAGGAAATGTCCGTTGTCTAGTTGTTGTTATAATTGCTATACTCTGTGAATACTATCAAGCAAAAGTTTTTGGACACAGAACCTTCACACCCATGGGTTGTTCTTTCGTAAACTGTTGCCAAAATGATCGAAGTGCAAAATAGTTTTTGCGTTTTGTAATTTTAAGCACATGACTTAAATTGGTTACATCTTGACAATGTCACTGTGCGCAAAAACGACATCCATGAAGATATGCTATTCCATGGCTCAAGTCCCCATCGTGGCTGCACTGAAAGTACATCTTTGGAACTGGAATGATCTCTGGGCGAAAGAAAAATCAAATCTAATGGAAAGCCTTCTCAAGAGAGTGGAAGTGAGCGCAATGCAAATGAGTCACATAACTCAAGTGTCCGCATACTTTTTACTTAGTGCATGTAAAACTAAATAATAAAAAAAACAGTTTTTAGCTGAGATCTTTTTTTTGGAATTGAAAAATAAAAATGTAATAATAAAATATGAAATTATGAAAAAAAAAGTTAAGTGGGGGGGTGGTGAGAATTAGTTTCAACTAGAAAGCACTAAGATTGTAGCCACTTTTAGAAAGTGGACAAGTTGCTAAAAACTTTTTTTAATCTCCTAAACCAGGTCACAGTAATTGGTAGTAGCCTGACCGGACAGTTTCCAGAAGCAATATACTGTTCATAAAATCCATTTGAGTTCCCTTTATGCACCCTAATGTACTCCCTGCACATTATCCAAAACTAGTGGGCACAGTTCTATTACTAATTTCTATTTTTAACTTGTCTGATTTCTATAAGTGTGTTTATACCACAATGCTGATTTAGGATTTTAAATAATTTGCAATATTAAAAAATACCTTTCTGATCAAAAGTTTTTAGTTATTTTTTTTTCTCCTTTTACAAATTTTACCTAATCATTGCCACCATCATTAAGAGTCTGCCACCACTGTCTGTCGTCAAAACCGGGAATGAAATTTCAAATCACTCTTGAATCCCTTTGCCAAAACTCATTGTCATGCTTTCATCTAGATAGTTATGCGCTAGCTGTAGAATGGGAATGTGGCCTCATCAAGTTTGGGTGCTTGGCCCCTCAAAAGTGTTGCTTACAGTTTTCATTCATTCATTCATCTTCTACCGCTATATCCGATCTTCCCTCTGGTCACGGGGAGCCTGTGCCTATCTCAGGCGTCTATGGGCATTAAGGCAGGATACACCCTGGATGGAATGCCAACCCATCGCAGGACACACACACACTCACAATCACACACATTCACACACTAGGGACAATTTTCCAAGGTTCAAATCAACCTACCGTGCTTGTTTTTTTTTTTGACCAGGGGGAAACCGGAGAACCCGGAAAAAAAACCCCTGAGGCACGGGGAGAACATGCAAAATACACACACACATGGCCGAGATGGGAATAAAACCTGGAACCCTGGCGGTGTGAGGCAAACGTACTAACCACTAAGCCACCGTGCCCCTTTGGTCTGTTGTTAATTGAGTCAAATAAATGTATTATGTATTAAAGAACACTTAAAAATCAAACTTGTTTGTCAAAAATTGCTGTATATTATAGTAAATCGCAAGAAAATAAAACAAACTAGACACGGGACATTTCCTGAAGAAAATGTGAGTGATGCTTGCCGATGCAAACCCCAACCCCCCTGCTTGACCCCTTAGAACCTAGTCCATTTAATATTTAGCGTTGACTTCGAAATGCTAGCTCGTTTGGAAAGAGTGAGGGGACGGGGCCAGTGACGCACGTGACATCATCAATTATCCAGCGTCTGACTCCCGTCAATTTGCCAAGCGTTTAGACATTTACATTTACATTTGCGGTATTTAGCAGACACCCTTATCCAGGGCGACGTACAGGAAGTGCTTTAGGTCTCGATCTAAGGATAAGATTTATTCAAGAAAGGTTAATACAAACTCAAGTACACAAGAATAGACAGTTGCCTTTTTTTTAAATAATGTATTTCTGGACAGTGAGGTAAAAGAGAATTAAAGGAATTTGAATGTAGATAGTGTCTCCGTTGTTCGAACCTCCAGTGGAAGTGAATCGTTCCCATTCCACCACATCGGTGCCAGAACATCGGTGCCAGAACAGAGAAGAGCCTTGAGCTGGCCTTGGGCCTTAGCTGGCTTTTACCTTTTCCCCTGAGATCCTTTACCCTGAGAGACGGTGGAACCAGACGAGCAGTGCTGAGCAGTGCTCTCAGGACTCTGGAAGGACGCTCTCAGGCAGCGAGGTGCAGTACGGGAGGTGATGAGGTTGCGGAGGTAAGATGGTGCAGATCCAAAGGTGCCAGTCAACCTACAGTGCATGTTTTTGGACCAGGGGGAAACCGGAGAACCCGGAGAAAAACCCCTTGAGGCAAGGGGAGAACATGCAAACTCCACAGACACAAAGCAAGAATCGAACCCCCAACCCTGGAGTAGTGAGGTGAACGTGCGAACTACTAAACACCCTATTATTTTAGAGTTAATTTAGACCCAAATGGATAATTTGGGTTTTATTGTCAGTCGACATCATAAAATTGTCGGTTAGTTGAAGACATGCTTCTCTTCTCCAATGTGCGTCACTGTCTTTATGTTTAATGGGTATGTAGATTTGGGTGTCACAAAGCAGTGGTAAGACACATCCAATCTACTCATAATAGATCCTCGAGGTAACATATATAAGCACAGGGACAGAATTGATCCCTGAGGTACGCCACAATTTAGATGGATCACTCACTAATCATTTTTATTATTATTATTTTGCTCTAGTATTCATATTTTGTTGACATTAGATCATTTGGCTCAGCGTTGCTCTCAAAAACCAGCAACATTACGACTAAAATCAGCACACTGGTCCTGAACCCATTCACCACACCACAGCCTTAGGCATTGGCCTATACAACCTTACAGTACTTTTCCGGTTAATTGTTAGAGGAATATCACCTGCCATCAACTTGTCTTCCTTTTACTGATGTTTTTTAGAAAGCATCATTACTGCAGTTTTCCACATGGCTCCGGGGTAAAAGAATGCAGTGTTTCGGGGGAGATCATTACATTCCCATTCTGCTAAAAATGGCTCCGGATTTATAATACTCAGTAACACTATCTGGATGACCTAGAGTTTTTTTCAAGCATTGATTAGGAATTATTGTGGCAGCCGGAGGGCAGACTGACATAACTGTCTCACTGTTGTGTCCCGGTGAGGAATTTGAGAACCATTAAGAAGAATCCTGGTGTTGCACACAGATTTTTTTCATTTCATTCATTAATTATATTTAAATACTGAAATTACAGTGTTAATGTTTAAATGCAAGAAAAAAACAGAGATAGTCTTAATTATGAAAGACAGTGTATTTTCCTGCTTTTGCTAGGCTAAAGAGCAGGGGGGGGGGGGACATCTGAAAATGAACATAATGGACGATAAAGCTGCAGGGGGCTGAAAGGCGACTGCTGTGTGATTATAGCCTTCAGATGCCCATTATATTTTCACCCCAGCTGAATGCAGAAATTGGGAGAACAAAGCAAAGCACTAGATATAATGTGCTTTACACTAAAGACACTGCCTTTAGTAATGAGTTTCTCATGCTGAGTGCTGGAGAAATATAATAGAAAGGTCCCAAGAGTAAATTGCCTGTTAGTCAGCCGAATTCTTATAGTGTGTTGCTCTTAGATGACATTTTTTTTATGTATTTTTTTTTTCTCACAGAATTACATCAAATGATTTCGCTTAACCTACAGGTGAATTAAATGCGAATGTACATTGCATCATCTTCAAACAGCCGTGTGTGACGATGTGTCCTATTGCTTACAAGGCTGAATGCTTCTGATGCCCTTGGAATTTGGACCGAGTTCAGGATCATCACTCAGACTTGGCTAAGGCAATGCTTTTTAAAGAGGCTTATTCAGTATGCAGGCACTGCTGCTTGGCTCAGCGTCTTAAGTTCTATCAGGAACACACTAGTTCGGGGTTTCGGCTGTCCTTCAGCTGTGCAGGACAATACCAGTGGCTAAGAGTAAATGTCACGGCTCATAACAAGCCCACTACCACTACATTTTAGGTAATGAAGCCGAGCCATATGAAGGCACACGTTCATTGAAGGGTCTCTCTGGGTTTCCCGTCCATTCAACCGTAGCACTTCATGAAACACTTCCCAGTTAATTACGTGCATTATCATGCATGTGAAAGGCAGCCCAGGCCGTTATGATTCATTTTCCCTTCCTTCTTATATGTGGGAAATCCTTTTAGTTTCCCAACATGGAAATGAAAACCATGCGTTATTGGGTATTCTTCCTGTTAAATAATATTTAAGAGCACCATGCAATATACAATATGGACTACAGCACGGCTAGCGAACTAAACAAATATATTTTTAACATAAACCTACGTAAACACTGACTGAAGCCCAAACTCTAATTATAAAATTTCATATGTGTACATCTTTGTAAGATCTGCTTAAGTCTTTACTATTCACAGTACCAACAACTACAGACTATTCTCTAGCTGTAGATGAACATTCATTAGTAAACATTTTTTTTATCATATTGTTTAGGAAGTTTTTGCTGATATTTGTTTCTGGATTTCAGTTTCAAAACACAACTGGTTGTCAAAATTGTACCAAAAAGATGTCATGCATATACACAGTGTATGTGGACCTGACAATTACATTCAGACTACAAGGTTAAAGGGTCAATATCCTGACAATAGCTCTGGCCTAAACACTTCTGAAATCGGTATGAATTTGAATGGTGGCTGCGCTTTATTCAGCATTCAGTGCACACTCTCACATCCTTGTGTTGAATTTACAAATCCCCATAGTCTCATTCACAAAGAAAACAAATTACAGAGTTTTATAATAAATACCTCCATATATTGTCTGTAGCATTCCAACAAAGGTTATATTGTGATTAAACAGGTATGTGTGGGATTTGTGAGAAAATTAAGTATGCAACAAGAAGCTGTACACATTTATTTTTTTTCTACCTGGCAACCTGTCATAGACCAGATAAAGAAGATAGAATCTTCTTTCAGAGGAGTAGATCCCTTTTTCTTTGGTCCTGTTTTTTATAAGCTTGAACGTATAATGGTACAACAGGGTGGGAGGGGGGGAGTGGGAAAAAATGGGGGGGGGGGGGGGGGGGTATTTATTGTCAATATCTGTAAAAAAAAGCAGGTTATGTGTGGATTGTGCTTGGTTAAGATCGAAACCGAAATCCACTGCACCCTCTGTGGTGAAATTCCAGCACCCTTGCCCTGATTGAAGTACTATGTTGGAAAAGCAATTCAGCAGAAGTTCTCAATACAATGATGGGTCATGCAGTGACTCTAAGCGCATTTCCATGACCCTTCAAAATGCGCGAATTTAAATAGCGAATTGAAAATACGCTTAATGGAAATGCGTCAAATTCGCAAAACTGTAATGGAAACGTTTTTTTACGCATTTCCAGGTCACATGATATACCTTGCCTTGCCTAGGGCATGATACTGCATGTGCTACAAGAGGCCCTATTGCACTGCACAGCTCAAAAAAAGTGGACGCGTTCATCCGGAAATTCTGAATCCACAAGTCATCTGTGAAAACGCACACTATTACTACTACCAGAACAATTGCATACGTGGCCGCTCCCAAGTATAGGTGGATCGCCTCGCCATTAATGCTTGTATAACCCGCCTATGTCTCCGAAAAACGACTAATGGCTGCGTTATAAGTAAGCCTGCCGATATCTGTCTCCATTTTTTGAATGACTTATCGCGAGAGGACGAGTTTTACTTGCATGATATGATTAATGGAAACACCAACAAACACCATGGAAAACATCGCAAAAGTTTTACGCAAATATGTAACGGAAACGCGCCTCATGAGAAAAAACAGAACAGCTGGGAAACGCTGTATGGTCTATGACAATAGCCTGAAACTGAAATGTGTATGAAAGGGAAAATGAAAATGACAGGACTTTACTTTTCAGACGCCCTTATCCAGGGCGACGTACAGGAAGTGCTTTAGGTCTCGATCTAAGGATAAGATTTATTCAAGAAAGGGTAATACAAACTCAAGTACACAAGAATAGACAGTTGCCTTTTTTTTAAATAATGTATTTCTGGACAGTGAGGTAAAAGAGAATAAAAGGAATGTCAGGATAGGTGTTTTTGGAAGAGGTAGGTCTTCAGTCGGCGTTTGAATGTAGATAGTGTCTCCGTTGTTCGAACCTCCAGTGGAAGTTCGTTCCACCACATCGGTGCCAGAACAGACGTGGACAAAATTGTTGGTACCCTTTGGTCAATGAAAGAAAAAGTCACAATGGTCACAGAAATAACTTTAATCTGACAAAAGTAATAATAAATAAAAATTCTATAAATGTTAACCAATGAAAGTCAGACATTGTTTTTCAACCATGCTTCAACAGAATTATGTAAAAAAATAAACTCATGAAACAGGCATGGACAAAAATGATGGTACCCCTAGAAAACACAGAAAATAATGTGACCAAAGGGACATGTTAATTGACGGTGTGTCCACTAATTAGCATCACAGGTGTCTACAACCTTGTAATCAGCCATTGGGCCTATATATATGGCTCCAGGTAATCACTGTGTTGTTTGGTGATATGGTGTGTACCACACTCGACATGGACCAGAGGAAGCAAAGGAAAGAGCTGTCTCAAGAGATCAGAAAGAAAATTATAGACAAGCATGTTAAAGGTAAAGGCTATAAGACCATCTCCAAGCAACTAGATGTTCCTGTGAGTACAGTTGCACATATTATTCAGAAGTTTAAGATCCATGGGACTGTAGCCAACCTCCCTGGACGTGGCCGCAGGAGGAAAATTGATGACAAATCTAAGAGACGGATAATCCGAATGGTAACAAAAGAGCCTAGAAAGACTTCTAAAGAGATTCAAGGTGAACTTCATGCTCAAGGAACATCAGTGTCAGATCGCACCATCCGTCGTTGTTTGAGCCAAAGTGGACTACATGGGAGACGACCAAGGAGGACACCATTGTTGAAAACGAATCATAAAAAAAAAAGCAAGACTGGAATATGCCAAAATACATGTTGACAAGCCACAAAGCTTCAGGGAGAATGTCCTGTGGACAGATGAGACAAAAAATAGAAGTTTTTGCCAAGGCACATCAGCTGTATGTTCACAGACGAAAAAATGAAGCATATCAAGAAAAGAACACTGTCCCTACTGTGAAACATGGAGGAGGCTCTGTTATGTTCTGGGGCTGCTTTGCTGCGTCTGGCACAGGGTGTCTTGAATCTGTGCAGGGTACAATGAAATCTCAAGACTATCAAGGAATTCTAGAGAGAAATGTACTAGCCAGTGTCAGAAAGCTTGGTCTCAGTCGCAGGTCATGGGTCTTGCAACAGGACAATGACCCAAAACACACAGCTAAAAACACCCAAGAATGGCTAAGAGGAAAAAATTGGACTATTCTAAAGTGGCCGTCTATGAGCCCTGACCTCAATCCTATTGAGCATCTTTGGAAGGAGCTGAAACATGCAGTCTGGAAAAGGCACCCTTCAAACCGGACACAACTGGAGCAGTTTGCTCATGAGGAGTGGGCCAAAATACCTGCTGAGAGGTGCAGATGTCTCATTGACAGTTACAGGAAGCGTTTGATTGCAGTGATTGCCTCAAAAGGTTGCGCAACAAAATATTAAGTTAGGGGTACCATCATTTTTGTCCATGCCTGTTTCATGAGTTTATTTTTTTACATAATTCTGTTGAAGCATGGTTGAAAAACAATGTCTGACTTTCATTGGTTAACATTTATAGAATTTTTATTTATTATTACTTTTGTCACATTAAAGTTATTTCTGTGACCATTGTGACTTTTTCTTTCATTGACCAAAGGGTACCAACAATTTTGTCCACGTCTGTATATCTTATTCTTTAAAAGTACAATAACATATTGCCTTTGCTCTTTTTCCACAGAGATTTAACTTTGTCTCTCTACCCACGGACGTTTTGGAGATTGAGGTCAAAGACAAATTTGCCAAGAGTCGGCCCATCATTAAACGTTTCTTGGGCAAGCTGTCTGTGCCTGTTCAACGGCTACTGGAAAAGCATGCTCTTGGGTATGTGTAAATAAACGAAATAGCATACAGTTCTTTTAAATGGTGTCATTTTTAAATACAATAACATAGATTTGTTAAACATATATGTGTATACTTGCATTTTGTACGTCACTTTAAAAATATATCAGTCGTGTTATTTCCTTTGATATCCTAACAGATGTTTCTTTTGTCAGCGCCTGATATGTCAGAATTTGACATATGTGTATGTGTGTATGTGTGTGCGCGTGATTCACAACAGAGACCGTGTGATTAGCTATGCTCTAGGCCGCAGGCTGCCAACAGATCATGTCAGTGGACAGCTGCAGTTTCGCTTTGAGATAACATCTATTCATCCAGGTCTTCACTGTTTTCTCACACAGAGTCGTTTCTTTCTTTTTTTTTTTTACACATCTGAGGCTATTTACTGTGTAGAAACCCTGATATTAATAATTTTAATAATAACAATCAAAAGAAAAAAGATTACATTTTATTTATCGCCACCTTTCTCAACTTTGGTGATGAATTGTCCTTATCTCGATTGCAGATGACGAGGAGGTGTCTGTTAACCCCGACCAACAGGAAGCAGAGGAGATAAATATCGACCCGACACCGACTGCTGACTCGGATGCTAAAGATGACGATCTAAACGAGCTCAACGAGAATATACGTCTTAATGTCGAGGCAGAAAATCCCATAGCGATATCTCCTTCCACTAAAGCCTGCTCCCCCGTTCATGATGTGTCTAGCACAGAGGACACGGAGGAGGGTGGAAATCTAGAGGACGCCCCGAAGGATGAAGAGAACGGGCCAGTTGAGGATTCGCCATGCACATTTCAGCTCACTGAACAGCAGGAGAACAACCCTGAGGAACCTAGTGAAGAACTGAGAGAGGAGCATCATGATGGGGATATGGAACTTGCAGGAGATATTATAGATGCTCATGTAGATGTGTCTACGAACCAAATAGGTACAGGAGATAATGAGGTGAATGAAGAAGCTATTGGGGTTAATACAGAGACTGAAGATACTACAGAAGTCGAAGGAGCGACAGGCTTGGATCGGACAGAATTAAGAGAGGATGGAGAAGGGGAGAGTGCAGAACCATGTTCTCCAATGACAACGTGTATGATGAAGCGAAAGGCCATGAAGCGCCGGCCCTGCTCGCTTCCTGTCTCTGAACTCGAGACAGTCCTTGCTTCGTCCTGCGCAGAACCGGAGACTCCGCGATCACACTACATCCGCATACACCACCTCCTGCACAGCCTTCCGTCTGCCCAACATGGCTCACGCAGCCAAGACGATGACGATGAGACGGTCGATCGGGATTCTTCAGAGTGTGTCAGCCTGAAACCTGCAGAGGGCGAAAAGGAAGTAGCTGATGAGAACGAAGAAGGATCGAGCGAGACTCGATCTCCGTCAATAGTCCCAGAATGTCTTGGACCTTGCTGCCGACGGATTCTGCCCCCGAGCCTCTCTATTGAACACCTGTCGGAGCTCAACCAGCTCTTAGAGGGGGAAACCCGCACGCGTCTCGAGAGCGAGGACGGGGAAGCCGAAAGCATCGGGAGAGGCTATCGAGTTCACAGGGAGAGTGAGTGTGAACTGTGCGACAACTCCTGCTACAGCACCTCATGTTACAGCACATCCTGCTACAGCACGTCTTGTTACAGCAACTCGGGCTATGAGGGACGGAACCGCCTGTGCAGCCACACGCGGCTGTCCTCGGTGGATAGCACTCGTCTGTCAGAGAGCACCGTGTTCTCCTCGCAGGAGGAAGAGGACGAGAACAGTGCGTTTGAGTCAGTAACAGACTCGGGACAGAGTCCAGAGGCAAGGGAGTTAGGATCCACCCAGTGGACGGAGGAGCAACATGAGGGTGGTCAAACAGAGTCGCCAGTAGCTGGACCCAGTGTTGGGTCACCAGGTGAGGAAGAGATGTACCTTTTTCATTTCCTCAAATTTGTGCTTCCACAGTCCTCTTTTGTGGTTTAAAGGTCCTTGTCAATTCACCAGTCGACATTTCTGCTCTCTTATCGGTTTTCGCAATACAGCATGTCGTCCAGTAACAGCTAACCACTATTCGGACTAATTTGTTTTTACATATTATAAAAACTACTTTTTTTTTTCCAAATAATGATCTGTCGTACCAGGCAGGGGAAGTGTTAGCAGCCAGGCTCAATCCTCCTGCTATGCTCCTTAACCAATCGGGGGGTTAAGTGTTTTGCTCACAGGCACAGTGGTCGGTAGATAGCATATTGGCTGTCTTCGTTATGACTCATTCACAAATGCTGTTCGAGTCTCGTCAGTATGCCAACATGTCTGGTCGGGATCTGTGATAACTTACACTCCGCTTGCATATTGGAGGACACTGTGTTAACCAGTTGGCTGATTTTTACAGGAAATGGTCAGCTACACTGTCTTTACTCTATACAGATATTTATTCATTAAATTACTGTCAAATAAAAATAAAAATAACCAGGTTATCGGCAAGATAATTTTATGGGTATATGGGTAGGAATGATCATATATTTGTCTCCCTCGATCTCATTCACCATTGCGAAGTATATTGGTTTGGTAGACAGACGTACGTAGGAAGTGGAGGATTTTGTTTAATAGCAACACCATATTAATTGTGTATGTAGATAGATAGATAGACACAGAAAGATAAACAGGTAGATAGATAGATAGATAGATAGATAGACGGACAGACAGACAGACAGACAGATAGGTAGATAGGTTGATAGTGGATTATTTTGTTTAATAGCAACACCATATTAATTGTGTATGAAGAAAGGTCAGAAGGATAGATAGACAGACAGACAAACAGACAGGTAGATAGATAGATAGATAGATAGATAGATACATACATACATACATACATACATACATACATACATACTGAGTTCCCAAGCAAGTCAAGAAAAAAGTGCCCTAGCCATGTGTAGCTAGGCGTCAAGGAAGCAAAATTGGCTGTGCTCTCTGGGTGGGAGAAATGTCACAGTGTAATTGAATCCCCCCCTATAATTCAATCCTGTTTTTCCTATTCCTCTTTCAGTTCTTTCTATTTTGAGCAGTTTGCGTCAGCATCACAGTAGCACGAATGCTACTTTCGCTCCAAAACTAAATGCTACGTTTTCCTAACGGTAGCCTGACGAGTTTGTGTTTGAAGCCCTGAAGGATAAATCCTTCTCATGAAGCTGCTGTTAAATACATGCATCTTTGCAGGGAAAGTTTCTTCAAACAATCGCGTTGTTTCGGGCTATCATAAATCTCCTGCTGAAATAATTGGTATTTCTGAGGCGAACACCCGAAGAATGTATTAATCATCGTAACTTCAGAACTGCCTAAAACAAGGCAGGGCTCTTGTAGAAGTTTTTCATCGTGTATTTCATCATGCAAGGACTTTCATCATGTTTTCATTTATTTATTTTTCCCCATGATTGTCCATGAATAGTGAATCTCCATTTTTTTTTTTTTTTTTTTTTTATTTCCATCACCTTTGTAGGGGCTAGTCACCGTCCGATCAGTCATCTTCCTGCTATGCGGGCCACCACTCACCATTACCCCAGTGTCGATGAATCATTACCACCAAGTAAGATAACTTCTGCCACTCCTTCCCCTTGCACCTTCATTTACATCTGAAGCGGTGTTTGTGTTTGTATGTGTGCGTGTATCTTTGTGATCTTATGAATTTGTGCTTTCAGCATGATGATAAGGTAAACATTCAGCTTGCTCGCCGTTCATGTGGTTAAATTCTTGGGGACACTGTTGCTAGGCAACTGGACCTGAAAAGGTTGAACGTTAAAGTTAGTTTACGATCTGAGAAGAAATATTTAGCATGCTAGCATGTACACATTATGTCATAAATAGGGACAGGTTCCTAAACGTTCGCAAATCAAGTTCATACAAGTCGCGACGGATATAAACAGGACTAATTTCCCTGAATATACCAAATGAAGAAATGTTACGGTTACATCGGAACTTGTGAAACGCAAGCACGTGTTACATGCAACGCAGAATTTGACATTTAAGCACACAAGTTTATATTCATTCATTCATTCATTCATCTTCTACCGCTTTATCCGATCTTCCTCGGGTCATATATATATATTCATTTATCTTCTACATCCTGTGCCTATCTCAGGCATCTATGGGCATTAAGGCAGGATACACCCTGGATGGAATGCCAACCCATCGCAGGACACACACACACACACACATTCACACACACATTCATACACTAGGGACAATTTTCCAAGGTGCCAATCAACCTACTGTGCATGTTTTTGGACCGGGGGGAAACCGGAGAACCCGGAGAACCCGGAGAAAAACCCCCTGGGGCACGGGGAGAACATGCAAACTCCACACACACATTCCCGAGACGGGAATCGAACCCGGATCCTGGCGGTGTGAGGCGAATGTGCTAACCACTAAGCCACCGTGCCCCTCAAGTTTATATAATAATAACAATAATGCAACATTTCTTAAAAACTTTATATAAATACTACAACATGTGAACTTTAATCCAATTTGTATTATTGTATTAATACTGGAAAGTGCAAAGACATGGCATGCAGAAATTTAGGTGTATAATTAGATCAGAATCCTTATTGCATTAGAGTCCTCTATAGACTTGAATCATTATTGACATGGCCTTTTCTGGGACCTGCTATATACATTAGTATAATGTCACTGGACTTTTCAAGGACCTCCGGTGCTCAAGAGGTACAAGCAATCTTCTCTCTCTAGTGATCAGATTAAAAAGAGTTGAACTCCTATAATCTCTGTAGTCAGGGCTGTCATTTCCAAAGTGACACTCCATAAAAGGGATTCTCTTGAAACATATGGTTTAGGATGCATAATGGAAATTCTGCCAAGCGGTCCTGCTGCCAGAAGGGGTTTTTGAGCAGAAAGAAAATGAACAGCGTTTTCATTAGCTTGCAGTGCCATGCATCACACTTCCGAACGATGTATCATTCAGCAATATGGCTCCATGCAAAAGTGCAGATGGCACTCTGCCAGGATCAGCGTAGGAAATATTAAACGCAGGTTTCTCTTCCTCCAGAGGATTCATGAGTCATATTCCTTTTATACCTCGGACTATTGATATTCAATCGCGTCCTCGTTCTGTAAAATGCCCCTCTCCATGTGAAGTACCCGCGGTGTATTTGAAGTAAGTCAAACCGTGCCGCTCTAAACTGAGTGAACTGTTCCTCTCTGAAAGGCTCGTTTTTTTTTCCCCCTGCAGATCTCGCTTCTGTGTTTCAGCAGATTGGACTACGGTAATAAAACAAAGCTGCAGGGAACAGTGCTGAGCTTTGGCTTTTCCTCTAAAAATGGGAACGCGTCCAAAATGATAAAAATAGTCTGCCTCGAAAAACGACTCTCCTCAGGGGGCACTTCATGAGGACACTGTGGCAGCCACATTCAGTACATCTAGTAATTCCCTGCCATCTCTCCCGAATCTGTTGTAGCTATCTTGATGACGTATCAAAATGATTCACCCATGAATAGAAACACATCTAACAAGTCTTCTAGTTTAGAATATTCCTAATCATTGTTAAATATGGGCACGGTGGCTTAGTGGTTAGCGCGTTCGCCTCACACCGCCAGGGTCCGGGTTCGATTCCCATCTCGGCCATGTGTGTGTGAGGTTTTTCTCCGGGTTCTCCGGTTTCCCCCATCTAAAAACATGCACGGTAGGTTGATTGGAGCCTTGGAAAATTGTCCCTAGTGTATGAATGTGTGCGTGAATGTAAGTGTGTGTGCCCTGCGAATGATTGGCATTCCATCCAGGGTGTATCCTGCCTTAATGCCCATAGATACCTGAGATAGGCACAGGATCCACGTGACCCGAGGGAAGATCGGATATAGCGGTAGAAGATGAATGAATGAATTCTTAAATATTGTTATGACATTCTACCATAGCATCACTGAATTCTCGATTCTGATTGGTCAAAAGTGTGGAAACGTTTCTGTAAAGCATGTGACTTGGTGCGAGATCAAATATAAGGGAGAAGTTGAGGGTTAAAGACCTTGCTCAAGTCAAATTAACTATTGAGTTACCACAACCTGCTGTATAGTCTGAATTCATAGGGATGTGTACGAAAAACACAATATATGCTATTTAACACAAGAAAAATGGATAAATGGATCCAGTGAAAATGTTCAAGCAGCTGTCCAGGTCCAGTGCTTTGTATCTGGCAATAAGCCTGGAAGGCTTTTTCCCTCTGTAGCATAACAAACTGTGGTTTGATGTACTAATTATAAAATAAAATTATTGTTTATACAAGGTGGAGTCAAAATGTTTCGAGACTTATGATGCTAACTGGTGCAATTTTGGCCATGTGCATTACCACGTCTTCTATTTCATCCTGGGAAGCAAGTTAGAACAAAGAGCAAATGTGAAATTCTGCATGAAACCGGGCGAATGTGACACATAAGATATACGGCATGGCGTACATTTGGCATTAGGCAATGCTACAATCAGGTAGAGGTGAGCAGATGAGCGGAAGAACATCAATGGAAGACAATGAGAAATCAGGAAGAACAGGCTCAACCCCAGAAAATTTCAAAACCATTTGGCAACTTGTGTATGACGGTCATCTGAGTACAATACACATAATCTCAGGTTTTGCACCCACCCTACTCGCCAGATGAGGCGAATATGAATATGAACATCCAGTTCAAAGGCCACATTTATTTGTCACATATACATTACAGCACAGTGAAATTCTTTCTTTGCATATCCCAGCTTGTTTGGAAGCTGGGGTCAGAGTGCAGGGTAAGCCATGATACGGCACCCCTAGAGCACATAGGGTTAAGGGTCTTGCTCAAGGACCCAAGAATGGCAGCTTGGCAATACCTGAGCTCGAACCTCGACCTTCTGATCTCAGCGCCTTAAACCACTGAGCTACCCCCTCCCTGAGATCACAGTCGGTGTTTGATACAAATCAAAAAGAAGACATCTTGGACACATTAAAGAAGTCGCAAGGAATGCTGGGAGCACTGTATTTATGTGCAAAAGGACTATTTTGAAAGTGATAGTGTGCGTACATAGATAAATAAAGTAGTGTCTTGTAAACTTCGCTAGTCTTGAAACATTATGATACCACCTTGTGTAGCTGATATAATGAGAACTGATTTGCTTTGTTAATTTTTTTTCCGGCTGCCCCTGGTAGGGGGCGCCACAATGGGTGACCCGCATACAGTGGTACCTCGGTGTGCCTCGCTCTCAGTGTCCAGCCTTCAGCTAACCTGGCATTTCTCATTGGAAATTTGTCGTCGGTTAACGTTGTTTCCTTCAGCTTCTGTTGCGTTCGCCTGCCGTGAAGTTAAAATCAGTTAACATCGGATTTAGCCGAAGTCGTTTTCTGAGGAACTAATTAACAACGTACACCGAGGAACCACTGTATTTTGATTTGGTGCATTCTTTACGCCGGATGCCCTTCCTAACACAACTCTCTTGTTTATCTTGGCTTGGGACCGGCACTAGAAAACCACTGTCTTGTGCAACTCTGATGGTTGGGGTAGACTGAGCAATTTTTAAGGGCCTTTCTCAAGGAACCTTCACAGTGCCGGGATTTGAACCTAGAGCCAAATGCCTTAACCTTAAGCTACCACCTCCACCCTTTTTGCTTTGTAAATATTCAATGATATTATTGTACTATACATGTGAGGTACATCATAGTATTGTATATTATTTAACAACTGGAAATTCTCGACGCGGTGAATATAACGCATTAGGATATAATTAATGATATAGGATGATCATTTTAGAAGAAGACTCCTTTAGTTAATTAATTTCAAAATCATAGTAACGCTCGAGATCAAATTGCACTCTTTTCGAGTTCCTTTACTAGACTCTTAAGTAGCGTCGTAATTCCTCTTTCCTTTGCTTTGTCATCACCTCACTGCACCAGCTAAGTAATCCCTTAGCTTTCAGCCCGTATGCTGAATTGCTTCCTTCGACACAACACGTGACTGCAGTGTTCGCCACTATAATGGCTTTTTTTTCCTAGGCTCTCTGCGCCTTTTTTTGAAATATTTGTTGGCAATGCATCGCTGGGCTAAATTCAAACATATGGCTCAGACCTCCCCATGCGCCCTGGTACATTCAGCTCCTCCTGCGCTTAAGATTAAAGTCAGAGCGGAAGGAGATAGATAGGGGGTAGGAGGGATGATTAATATGGAAGAAAAGAGTGCAGGAGAGCAGCAACGAACAGCGGGTGTCGGGAAAAGTTCAAGCTTGTAAGACACTTCACAGAACAATGTGATATTTGTGGTCTGTTCCTAGTTACAATACAGTTCGCAGTGCCGCCACACACTTTACCCACAACCCACAAAGACTAAACGAATAAAGATATAGTGCCTGGTTTCTGGTCCACACTATGATCAGAAGCTATTCCAACAGGTATATTATGCTAGTTAAAAATAAATAAATAAATAAATAGATAGATAAAAATATCACGTTCCCACTTGTGTTGTGATATCCTTTATTTGTCATGCCTGACTGATTTATGAGCACATGGCTGCAGGTGTTTCCTGAATTTAAGTAATGAGCACTGGATCCCATATTACCCTTAATGCGCCCGCGTTTTGTGTGTATTGCAGGTTTGGGGGAACTGATTTGTGTACAGCGAGAGTTGCGGTCTCCCGAGTCGTGCTGTTCAAACACACTCATAACTAGCTGACAGTGTGACAGAGTGTTTGCCTGGCTCAGGAGATAAATCAGAGCTTGAACACTCTCTCCTCTGGGCTGGGGCGTGCCACTGAATATGTTCATAGTTTTATTTACAACCCTCGCCTATTAAGAGTGTGTGTTTGTGTGTGTGTGTGTGTGTGTGTCGGTGTGTATATGTGTGTATGGTAACCAAAGGGTTGCACTGCTGCCTTTGTGTGTGATCTCCTTGATTAAATGTGTTTGAATTGTGACTGCAATGGAAGCCTTGAAAGCACGCGTTAATACAATATGTTAAATTCGACGACTTTATTTTAAACATTAATGAGGTATTTACACTTCCTTTTAAAATATCATGTTATTAGCTTGATATAATAGCTCATTATTACAATATAGGAGTTGTTATTTTTGTTTTGTTATTTCAAGACATTATGACCTTGATTTGAGATTTCTTTGACCTTTATAGATTTTCATTAAGTTTTATGAAACCAAGCCTTGAACACGCAGAAACCCATATAAGAGAACTATTAATCGGATGCCTAAATATCAACTGGATTTTACTTTAACAACATTTGAGCACATTTCACTATTAAGGGAGAAGTCAAACACTAGGATGTATTATTACTGTAAGCTAATATTCAGTATTTTAGTTTTATTCATACTGTGACAGTATGAAGTTGAAACAATGAGACATAGTGCCTTCCTCTTTCAAAAAGCTTTGAAGGAAGATATTGCATTTGATGCATGTGTGTCATGTAATAAACAAAATGTAAATTCAAAACTATTTAATAAAGCGGACATTGACGTGTATATGCACCGAACAGGAATACCGTCCTGACCATTTGCATAGTATTGTGTTGGTCAGTCAGCATTGGGATGAAGAAGAAATAATCGTCATTATGTCATAATTCTATGCCTGGTCAGTGTACAATATACAAACAACAATGACTAAAACATAAAAACCTGAATGAGAGCAGAGACAAACGTGAAATGACATGACAGACGAAAGTGTTTATAGTGTGAACATGAATCAGGTGCAAAAAAATGGCATGTAACATCACAGACTAATCATAAACAGATCGTTAAATCATGGCATGATGTCTTGAAATAACAAGTGAAAATAATACAATTATTCAGTGCTGATGTAGACAAAGCATAGATTTGCTTAGCTTTAATGTTCATTTTTTTATGCTGTTTTTTTAATTCAAACTCTTGTTCTGCCTCTTTCCTTCTGTGTGCATAGACTGGGAAGCCAGGATAGACAGTCATGGCCGTGTTTTCTATGTTGACCATGTGAATCGCACCACCACATGGCAAAGACCCAACCAAGCAACGAAATGTCCTAGCATGCACCGCTCCAATTCCTTCCAGCACATGGAGCAACTCAACAGGAGGTATTTACAAAGACAAAGGTTTACATTACATTCAAGGCATTACCTACAATGACTTGCAGTACAAATCGTACAGCTGTGCATTTAAGGGCCTTGCTCAAGGACCCGATAGTGGTGGTGCTGGGATTTGACCTCATGACCAAATTCCAGTTTCAATAATTTAATAATTTAACTACTTTGTGTGAAACACTAAAAGATTCTCAAGGAACAGGATTTCTCTGAAAGGAAATCTTTCGTCTGACACACAGACGAGCGACCACCGAGACCGAGATCGATCGATTAAACAAGTGAAATGGCATGTGGTTCTTGCGACTTCTTTTTTCATTATGTAGATAATGAGGGGTGTAGGTAGGGAGGGGAGGGGGAGGGGTGTAGCTCAGTGGTCTAAGGCACTGGGCTGCTGATCGGAAGATCCGGGTTCGAGCCCCGGCATGGCCAAGCTGCCGCCCTTGGGTCCTTGAGCAAGACCCTTAACCCTCTGTGCTCCAGGGGGCGCCGTATCATGGCTGACCCTGCGCTCTGACCCCAGCTACCAACAAGCTGGGATATGCGAAGAAAGAATTTCACTGTGCTGTAATGTATATGTGACAAATAAAGGCTATTCTATTCTATTCTATTCTATTCAGATGACGCTGAAAACCCGTTTTAGAAAATGAAAACCAATTGATTTCATATTTTCCTCCGAGCGTTTAGTACATTGTCCGTAGCTCAGATCGTTAACAAACTGTTTTCTATTCTCTCTAGTATCGTTTGAGTATTTTTAGCAATATGGAAAAGGGTCACATTTAGTCAAATACGTTTGTATCACTGTAATTATGTATCATTTATGTTATAGGTTCAATACAGATATACATATGGTGTGTTTTTTTAAATTTTTTTAATTATTCTCTCACACCATATGTGTGACATATTGCACAAGTTTTAGAGCATGAAAAAATATTGTAAAAGTGAATATAGAAAAGTGATATATCCATATAATTCTTTATAGTATTGAATCAAATTAAAAACAGTCAATGAGTACTAGATGCAATTACAATGTTTGTGTGTGTGTGTGTGTGTGTGTGTGTGTGTGCCAACAACAATTTGTTCAAAATGCAAATGTCTTCTGCATTAGCAAATCAGCGTGATTAGCAAAACAAACAACGGCAAGGTTTTAAAGAAGCGTAGCATGCTATGCTGCCATCTAGAGTATAAAAGTGTAGCTGCACAGTCTGTGTATTTATTGCAGTGGGTTCATCCAGATCCCGTTTTCCTTTATAATGGAGAGTGTGTGAAGAGACTAAATTAGTCCGAATGAAAGTCATAGAGAAGGTCAGTATGCTATTAGCTGTTATTTAGTTGCTCCTCACTGATTAGAGTCCATGACTCCATCTGCTTTTATGTTCAGGTCTGTGTAAAGTCAACTTCAGCTCAATCTCATTTATGTTGTCCATGTATGTTTTAGATGTAATAAGTTATAAATAAATCATTAAATGACCTTATCTATATATCCTGTATAGAAACATCCAATATCACTATAACAGCCTTAATGTTTTTGCCTTCGATGCTCAGGTATCAGAACATCCAGAGGACCATGGCTATTGAGGATGAGACTGGAGGCCAAAGGTTGGAAAGCAGCAGCAGCCCAGAGAATGAAACGGAAGTCCCGTCTCAGCCTGTTGGTACTGCAGCTCCTCATAAAATAAAGTGACATCATACATTTTGTTTGTCTGATAAAAATCTGATTATTTAAAAGGGGGTTGAGACACAATAGATGCTAAAATCTATACACAAATTGGATCCTGGTGAGCTTTTCTTGAATTGTTGTCCATCCCAGTAAAAGTTTGATGCGAGAGGCTTGTACTGTTGTTAATAATTTACACTCTTTTTGTTTTTATTTAAATATTTGTGTGTGTTTCGTTCAAAAGATCAGCCATTTTTAAGATACCCACAACCATGACGTGGTTAAAGTCAGCGAAATCATACTTTTAAGCCGTTCTGATGATAAAAATTATGAAGCTCTCGGCTTCTCTTTGTATGTAACTTCTGCATAAATATTCAGGGTCTGAGAGTGTTCTCGTTGAAGTGCATATTGCATGTACATTACATTAAAAAAGTACACCGTAGACTAGATGAATGCAAATTCTATTCAAAGTCACATCAAAGCTATATGTTCATTCATTTATTCATCTTCTACCGCTATATCTGATCTTCCCTTGGTTCACGGGGAACCTGTGCCTATCTCAGGAGTCTATGGGCATTAAGGCAGGACACACCCTGGATGGAATGCCAACCCATCGCAGGACACACACACAAACACTCACATTCCATTCACACACTAAGGACAATTTTTAATGGTGCCAATCACCCTACCCCGCATGTTTTTTGGACCGGGGGGAAACCGGAGAACCCGGAGAAAAACCCCCTGAGGCATGGCGAGAACATGCAAACTCCACACACACATATGGCTGAGACAGAATCGAACCCTGACCCTGGAGGTGTGAGGCAAACGTGCTAACCACTACACCCCCTATAAGCTATATGTTGCTTAAAACAACAATTCTGACCAGGCCATTCTCCTGACCTTTATTATATAATTTTTTTTTTTCCATGGTTTTATTTATATTTTCTACAGCTCAGTTAAGATGAATAACTTGTTCTGTTTTCTCTAGTCAACATGGCCAGCATGGACATGTGACTGCAATCATCACTGTGTCCTCTGTTGAAAAATAAGCCGTGATTGTTTTTCTTTCTTTTTAGATTCGAGGAGAGAAGGCTCATCCTCACCAATAAGCAATCAGAAGATTACTCTGCTTCTGCAAAGTCCAACAGTCAAGTTTATCACTCATCCAGAATTCTTCACCATCCTCCACTCCAATTACGTAAGGAACATGATGTGTTCCATGATGTAATGATGGGATGGTGAATAAATGGCTTTGGTTTTCATAATAACACCTTTTAATATCTTAAATTAGTATTTACTATCTTAATAATTAGTATTGTACAGCAAAGGGTCTCACCATAGGCATGATATATAGCACAGTGTATGCATGCACACATACCTGCTGCTGTAGTGATGTTTCCTAAAGTGTTTGCAGGTCCATTATACTGTGTTTCCTTCATTTGGAAAGTGTGATCGAATTTTATTTTGGCTCTCCTTGCCATCGGTCCAATTTTATGATCAAAGTAACAAATGTTAAACAATTCAGTGGCGCGATATCATGGCCAGCATGCCCTTCCCTGCTGGCTTAAACTCTTTAACTTGCATATTATTATATTACATATTTGCATACTTGCATCTTACTTACATATATTAATATTAGTCGAATACTTTCAATCCTTTCACTAAAGGTCCATTCAGACTGCAGCCGTCATATCGCGTGTTGCCGGCGCCAAAGGAATCTGCTTCAGAATCAATACAGCCAGTATTGTATATTAATACGCGTCGCATGTTGTTGTTACTTTAACCAACGATGTCTCGAATTGGTGCAAATGGGACGATTTAGAAGGCGCCCAGTAAAGGCGCCCATGCTCTGATTGGATGGCCATTGGATGGATTTAATAGCTGTTTTTTTTTTGTTTTTTTCATTCCACGATGGCTGACTGAGGAGAAGAAATTGATTAGATGATATTTTAAAGTTGTGAAGAAAGGTCATGAAGCATTTATACATTTCTTTACTGTGGTTGCACAAAAGCACACGATTTGTCAAATTTAAAGGGAAACTGTAACTGCACGGAAAAAATGCACAAATGAACAGGATCATTTTGTGAGGTTAATATTGATGCTTCTGCTAGAGATGATGTATGTGGGCAATTAAAAGGAGAATTTTTGTGTTGTTTGGGTTTCTTTCCTTGGTAACGCCATTCATTTTCACTGCGTCTGTGATCCATGCTCTGTTTTACTGAGTTCCTGTAAAATATTGATGCTTTCAATATCCGTGTTGGTTTTAAGAGGTAGATTGATTCAAGCAGGACACGACTGAAAGTCTATGCAGCAGACAATTTAAACAATGTATGATCTGTCGTCTCTCATCCGGATGCATACCGAATGACTGATTAGTATTGACTGATTTTAGTATTGTGCCACATTGTATTGTATTTCACTTCCACTGCTAATTGGTTATCATGGCTGTGAAATAAAATCGTGTTTTTACGCTAAATTTATAAATATAGCTTTAATCTGATGGTAGTGTTGTGTGGATAAGAAAGCGAGTTTAGTAATGTTTACTTGTTTAACACAGTTTCATTTGTGCATTGTGGGAACCTACGGTATGAAATAAATAGAAATCAGTTCCTTTCGACCTACGGAGTAGCCATTTTTCTGGTATCCATTGTTGGTGCTATTGTTAGGGAAAGAATTCAAATGAATCACCTGCAGGTATTTTAACAGCAAAAATAGTGCAATTTCAGCCTTTAAAATAGAAACCACAGAAGGCCCTGATAATATAGTAGAAGCTATTTTTTGAAAAAAAAGGACATTTTAGACAGTCAAATTAAGAACAGGAATGTGTTTTTAGGTGGATGGTGATGTTTGATGATCTATTAGCTGTAACAGATGGAGGCAGTGGATATAGACTGGGTATTAGCTCTATTTACTTGTGGTGCACAAGGCATAAAATATTTGACCCTTATCGTATATTCTTATTGTATATTTTTGAGCCGTGCTTTGTATTAAGTTGGTCTGAATCTCAATTATTTATAGCTAGCAATCTAAATTGGTATATATTTGACAGCAGGCTTTGTCCTCATATTTGATCCGTTAGGAGCAAGAACAATGGGGAAAATGCAAGGATTTGAGTGAGTTTGAAAAGGACTAATTGTGATGGCTAGACAACTTGGTCAGAGAATCTCCAAAACTTTAGATCTTGTGGGGTGTTTCTGGTCTGCATTGGACATGATCTATCAAATTTGATCCAAGGAAGGAATGGTGGTGATCCAGTGGTAGGGTGAAAGTGTGCATGACCAAGGCAAACTGAGGAACGTGGGGAGAGAAGGCTGACCCATGTGGTCTGATCCAACAGACAAGCTCAAATTTCTATAGATGCTTTTAATGCTTGAATGGTCAGGACAGTTTGGGCTGTAAAAGGCGGAGCAACATAATATAATGCAGGGGGTATTAAATTTGAATATATAAGTCCCCAGGATATCCCTATTGAAAACAGAGTAATTCTGGTCAGTAGTGAAAAAATATTATATATATATATATATATGAATCTTTTTTTCAGGGGGCGTACCGGATGTTTACCAACAGCACCTGCCTGAAGCACATGATTTTAAAAATTCGGCGAGATGCACGTAACTTTGAACGCTACCAGCATAACCGCGACCTTGTCACGTTCCTTAACAAGTTTGCAGACACACAGCTGGAGCTTCCACGAGGCTGGGAGATCAAAGTAGATCCACAGGGCAAGGTAAGCTTTTCTGCACAGACAGAGCCCAGGCTTCTTTCTTTACCATTTCTATATCTCTGCCCATCTAAAATCATAGCATATGCAAATATATACATTTATATATATATATGTGTGTGTGTGTGTGTGTGTGTGTGTGTGTGTGTTTGTGTGTATCTGTATCGCATGTGGACTTAAAATTCATGGTCTGTGAATATGTCTTTTCAAAGATACAGTACAAAGAAATATCCTTTCATATTACTAATGCATGCATTAGCAGCTCTGGGTGCCTTCTTTTGTGTACTTTAAAGGAAATCTGCTTTCAAATACAGTTGAAATATTAATAATTGCTGTAAGCATGCTTTACCATTAAATTTGCATCAATTTGCTTGAATTCGCTGTTACACAATTAATGAAATGACTTAAAAATATGACTCAGAGTGTGCAGTAAAGTATTGTTTTTTTTTTTCTTACTTTTCATCTGCCGCAGTCATTTTTTGTGGACCACAACAGTCGAGCCACCACTTTCATCGATCCCAGAATCCCCCTACAGAACGGCTGTTTACCTAATCACCTGACACATAGGCAACACCTACAGAGACTACGCAGTTATAGTGCTGGAGAGGTACACATACACACACACACACACACTTGCACACACATGCACACACAGACAGACTTAGAAAGCAATTAGGAAAAATAGTTTATTTTCTTTTACTTAAATATGAAGAAGAGTGATCGAGGAACT
The DNA here is from genome assembly GCA_030449085.1 of Kryptopterus vitreolus. Classification (NCBI taxonomy): domain Eukaryota; kingdom Metazoa; phylum Chordata; class Actinopteri; order Siluriformes; family Siluridae; genus Kryptopterus; species Kryptopterus vitreolus. The sequence goes on along the minus strand of JACRUU010000002.1, from coordinate 9,822,031 downwards.
GTGGGGGAAAATTCTGAGAAGGCTGGACGAGGTTGTATCACACCCAAATTAATAGTGAAGAAAAAGGGGGGTCGTGGTGGTGGTGGTGCTTGCGGAAACTGTCCCCAGTAGAGAAGCTGATAAATGTTTTTTGTAAAAAAATAAAAAAGTTCACTAGAAGGCTTCAGGAACTGGTGTTTCTCTGAAGGCTCAGTTATATACAGTAACTCAGCTCCATGTAAACATGCTTTGACAAGTTAAAAGGCTGTCAAAAATGACACCGAAAACATTTCTCATTTTAAAATCTGGGGGGAAAAGTGGTATTATTTATTTATGTAGGTATGTGTGTGTGTGTGTGTGTGTGTAACTGGATGCATGTGTTTACGCTTTGTCACAGGCATCTGATGTGTCTCGCAGTCGGGGGGCATCTCTCTTGCCCAGGCCTGGCAACAGCCTTGTAGCTGCCATCAGGAGCCAGCACCAGAATGACTCGGTGCCCTTAGGTCAGTCTCTCTCTCTCTCTCTCTCTCTCTCTCTCACACACACACACACACACATCCACACACACCCACACACACATGTGTATTACATTAAACACATTTCTGCTGTACACCCCCATTTTTCTAACACACTCTTCCTTCATGTTGAATTACATACTGCATCACATATTACTATAAATAAGCCTTTGGTCACATTTGGACATTATTAGTCATACAAATAAAAGCGAATACTGTATTGCCTTTTGCGTCAGAAGCTATTGGATGAGCACGGATACAATCTTTCTAACGAGATGATCTGGACATTTACAATCCAGTTAATGCGACCGAGTGGCCAAGTGACCTGCAAATATGACTTTGATGCCTCATTAAGTACGGCATCCTCTGTGAAGTACACATGCATTCCTTGCCCTGATGTTTTTTTTTGTTTGTTTTTTTTTACATCATTATTTTTCCTCACATTTTAAAGTTGTGAATTCATACAGAACCACATAGAGGTTTTTCTCTTGTACTGCCTTTCTGTCCGAAGCATTTGATGCTATTCTTTTTCACCTTAAAGCGCTTTGTGCTTGTTTATTCTTTTTCTTCTTTTTTGTGCCCTTGAATGTAGAGAGAGAAAAAAGGCACAGCAGGACAAAAAAAAGTTTCCAAGCAAAGAGGCAAATATAAATTGTTGATTGACTGAACGCTTAATTCTTTTTTTTTGTTTAGGTTTTTTTTTCCGAAGACCAATTTTTTGCCTTCACTTAAACTTATAGTAGGCAAAACTTAAATAGTACACAATGTGTTTTTTTACTAGATCTTAGTTACATATAATATGAAACGTCCACAACACCGGGTTAGTTGGAATCTATAATATAGCGCCTATAAAGTCATTCTCGCACCAGATGTACTTTTTGTCTCTCTCTTCAATTTAATAAGAGAGAAATGCACAACGAATGTCCTTGCTTCATGTGGAACTCTATAGTATAAATCCATGTGAGTTAAATGTTACTTTAAAATATGTATAAAGTATTACATTGGACGCATTATTAGAAACCTGTGGTTTGAATTGGAGATGAAATTGCTGTCAGAGCTCATGTAGAAAATGAATAAACTGCTTATTAGAGAATTCATCATCAGAGAGTTTTTATAGTATACCTTTCTGTAAGCTTTAATTCAGTTACAGTTTATATAAGAGAGAGCGCAGAAGAAAATAACCCCTGGCGAATAATTGTTCATGTTGATTTTGAAAAAAACATGTAATTAAGTTACATTTAAATTACAAGATTACAAATCTTTAAATACCCCGCCACGTAACAGAGTCAACAAACATTGAAATATATAAATATAAATATACAAATATAAATATATATATAATACTATATATATAGATATATATATATATATATATATATATATATATATATATTATATATATAATATATATATATATATATATATATATAATATATATATATATATATATATATATATATATATATATATATAAAGTATATATATATATATATATATATATATATAATATATAATATATAAATATACAGGGCACGGTGGTTTAGTGGTTAGCACGTTCGCCTCACACCTCCAGGATCTGTGTTCGATTCCCGTCTCAGCCATGTGTGTATGGAGTTTGCATGTTGCATGCCTCAGGGGTTTTTTCTCCGGGTTCTCCGGTTTCCTCCTGGTCCAAAACATGCACAGTAGGTTGATTGGCACCTTGGAAAATTGTCCCTAGTGTATGAATGTGTGTATGAATGTGAGTGTGTGTGTGTGTACCCTGCGATGGGTTGGCATTCCATCCAGGGTGTATCCTGCCTTAATGCTCATAGATGCCTGAGATGACCCGTGACCCGATGGAAGATCGGATAAAGCGGTAGAAGATGAATGAATGAATGATATATAACTCTTTTTCCGAGTGCCATCTAGTGGGCAAATAAAAGTCATCAAAAAGTAATCAAAAGTAATCAGTTACTTTACTTTTATAAAGTAATTGTAAAGGTACACTACTTATTACATTTGGAATAGGGTCACTTGTAATCTGTAACCTATTACATTTCCACATTAACCTTCCCATCACTGCCTATCAGCCAAAATCTTTATAGAACCAGCAGTTTTTATAGTGATTTGCTAAAATTGCCAAATCGCTTCATTATCAAAGCAACTCATTGCACTCAAAAGCAGGGTGATGGAATCCAGTGCTGTCTCACTGTAATGCTTTCAGGTGGTGCCAGTGTATGGGGAAATAGCAAAGCTAAATTTACTAAAGCCTTGCCTCAGGATTTCCTTTAGAGAGAGGGTATAGAGTAGCCCTCGCTGGGAAGAGTGCTGTAACTGGGCTGTAACTCTAAATGTTTGATGGCTTTTGGAAGACCTCATTAGCTCCAGCTTGAGAGAGAAAGTAGACACCTGCAGCTTTACAGAGTAGCACTTAGCCATTCTTTTTGTGCAGCCATTCATAGGGGAATGCAAGCTTTCTGTAGCCAGAATATTAACGCTGCTAATCTGGCCACAAAGATGTCAATATATTCCTCGCTTTTTGCAAAGCGGAAATGTCACACAGAGGTCCTACAGAATGACTGTGTACTTTGCTCCAACTCTCCCCAGTCACTGCATGGACGTTTTTCCTGATTAGCTGAGTTGAATAAGGTATTATCCTTGAAAACATGCTAAGGTCTTAGCACTTGTATAGCTCTTCGGGAGGCTGTCAGTGATCAGAGGTGGATACCCCTTGTGCAAAAGGATTCATGCACAAATGTACCACATAGAATCAAAGATGATTACAGAGATGTGGATAAACAACTGGTAGGACTTTAGCAATCCAGGATATGTGTGTGGACACTTCATTTCCATTCGAGAAAATGTAAGGAAGAAATAAGAAGTGTGTGGGCTGAGGTGATAAAATGGTTGTAATGTGGAGTGTTCTCTGTGTTCACTGTGTTTTATTATATTATATTCTGGAATTATTCTATTCATAATAACAGTCAAGCGCAACAGTTGTATCATAGCATTACTGTAGTGGTTGTTATGACATGGCACAGGCACGGATGACTGGGTTAAGATCCAAACTCGAGCTTTTATTCAGAGTAGTCAAAACATGCGACGGCAAATAGATAATCCATATACATTTATGGCATCTGGCAGAGACCCTTATCCAGAACAACTTGCAGCTGAGCAGTTGACGGTGAAGGGCCTCAAGGGCCAACTAGTGGCGGGTTGGTGGTGTTGGGGTTTGAACTTGTGACCTTCTAAATGCCTTAACCACTGAGCTCCCATCTCCCACCTCCAAGTCAAGAAATAGAACAGGCAATGGATGGGTCTGGCAGCAAACAATCATGAACGATGTAAACATTATAAGGTCAAAACATGTAAAGGCAATGTTACATGGAAACATGCAATTGGCAAGGCAAGAACTGAATCGGACACCGGGTAATTTTGTGACGTGATCTGACGTCATTGGCTCCGCCCCCTTTTGAAAAAATGGCAAAACGTTTTTGGCGTCTAAACGCTCGTCTCCGAACCAGCTCGCATTTCACGTCAGCACTAAAAACAAAGCACACAGCAGTGTTCAAGGGTCACGCCCGGAGCCGCGGTCTGCATCAGCAAGCACCACTCACATTTTCTTCAGGAAATGTACCATGTCTAGTTCCATTTAAAGTCCTTTTGATGGAGCGAGTCTGAGACTGGACAGAGTTTAAGGGGACATTGTCCAGATAGGTTACAATATCTAAAGAAATATGTTATTTAAATTGGGTGACAAAAAAAAACATCTTTGTAAAAATTGTGGCCGATGGTAATCAAATACATAAAACTTTGTTACCTGCTATATGTAAAATGAATAGTGTAACCTTAATCATTATTAATTGGATGGGATATTTTCAATTATAATTAAATGTAACATTTATTATAGTAATCAAATGTTATATGCATGATGTCTGGATCCTCAACTCCCATTTTATGCCTCCTAAACGACCTCTAGCCCTTGTTTGTATGTAACAACACGATAGCATCGCACATTATCCTCTTTCAAATCATTCTTTATAGCTGTTGCCATGCTTTAATTAGGTTTTTCAGGGCATACGCCAGGTTCCTCCTGGCGTACACATTAACAACCTAAATCTACAACCAGATTTCTGTGTAGCTCCCCTGGGACATATTTCTTTTTGAACGTGCTTCTGAAATTAAAATGACATTGGACTGAATTGAATGATGTTTGTATAACTGTGAATATCACCTGTGGGGTGTTTGATGTGTTATGTAACATGCTGGAAAAAGTCATGCTTTTCTGGGTTATCAGGTGAAGCTTTTTGTGCCTTCGGCGACTTGTGTACTAGTCTAATTTTGTGCCCAGCCGTGTGACTATAGCCAGAATGTGACTAACACATGAGCACTGTTCTTAATTTCTCACTAAGAGTTACTTCCATGCACATTAACCCCCAATTGTTTGTTGATTGCAGCATACAATGAAAAGATTGTGGCTTTTCTACGCCAGCCGAATATATTGGAGTTGCTGCAGGAGAGGCAGCCTAGTTTAACCCGCAATCATACACTCAGGTAAGTAGAAGTTTCAGGATTCAAGGCTAAATACTGTATTATATATGGGTTGCACTATACAATGAAATTTGGTGAGTGTTTCCCACAGCCTGTGACATAAACAAAAGGAAAACATAAGGAAAGGACATAAGGAAAAAAGACATAAGAGAAATTTACAGAAAGCTACTATAGTGCAAACACACAAAGCCAAGGCACATTTCCAGTCAAATTTTTTTCTTCTTTTTTTTTCAACATTGTTTATTAATAGTGAAGACATCAAAACGCTAAAAGAACAAAGGCATTTAGTAATCGACAAAACCCAGAATATGTTTCTTTTTTTTCTTACACTTTTCTTTTTTTTTTACATATTTTTATTTATATTGTATAAAGTAAAGCTTTTGTTTTTTTAATGTGAAATTTTGGCATTCCCTCAATCACCCTCCTGAGGTAGTCCCTACCTGGTTCTATATATGAACATATAAAGTGTACAGTGTGCATTTTAAACAGTGTTTGTTCTCTAGTCTTTGGTTTATTATGTTTTTTACATTGTGTGTGTATGTGTGTGCGTGTGTGCGTGTGTGTTGTGTGTGTGTGTGTGTGTGTGTGTGTGTGTGTGTGTGTGTGTGTGTGTGTGTGTGTGTTTGTGTGTAGCAAGGATGGGGTAGTTGACACTTAATCTGCAATAATGGAGAGTTGGGTGTTCACTTCATAAGACTATTTCTGTTTCAGAGTTATTACTAAACATACTAAAGTACTTGTTTTCACTGGGAATTATTTTAACATCCATTATGGTTGGGACTCCGTGGTGTCAGGTATGTGTGGAATAAACTGACCAAAATCAAAACATATGACCACCATCAAACCAAAGCTTTCCATTCACTCTAATCCAAAGGTGCTTGTACACAAGATCCAATTGGGCAGTGTAGGGTTAGCAATCTTAACAATGTATTGCAGGATCTTCAGTGGAGACATGTTGGTGCTTGTATTTTATGACCTTCCATGTCTTCCAGTAGCCTAAAGCTGTAATCCATGAGCTAAACCTGCCCCAAATACAAAATATGCTTCCAAAAACATGTAGGCTCTTCATGCATCTATTGTATAATTTATATCATCATGAATAAAAGACTAGAGTTTTGAGAAAGAGTACACCATTTTGCTGCTTTACAAGAAACACATTCACTGACATAAAAACACTACTATGTTGTTTTTATTTGAATATAAATACGATGTAGAATTCACATTAGCTTTGCTGCTAAACCATACACTTGACACATTGCAACATATATGAATCTGTGAATTAAATTATGCAACATTCATCCGGACCATGAAGTCAAAGGCAACGATTTCTTTCTGTCTACTTCTGTTTGGAATTAAATAATAATAAAAGTATATATTTATCATAGTAGACAACATTTCCTAGGCATAGTTGCAGGAAAATAAAATCAGGAAGGGGAAAAATTACAGAAAGTCATGATATTTATATTTCCAAGAAAAGGCAAGACTGGAATAATGAGACTTTTGGTTCAAATCACGTGACTTTGGGTCACTGTTAAATTATAGTACATGCTACTGCGTTTACTGTCAGTTGATGACAGATGGCTGTCATGGCTGCTGTCCTCAAATGTGATAAGCGCAACGTTTATGTTGGGCTTCTCAGTGTAGAGTTACACACTGAGACAGATTCCTATCTTCCAAATGTGGACGTCTGATCGTTGTCTTAAAAGCATTCCTGAACGCCACCTATTACAGCTCTATTCAACAAGGTGAAATGCATTACCTTTGTGTTTAAACACAATTAACATTCCTCAAGCCTTTCAGGACTAAATAAAAAGGAGCCGAAAATTGAAGAGTTGGACCCAAATAATATCCTGAGTGTCCTATTTTGTTGCTTGCAGGGAGAAGATTCATTACATCAGGACTGAGGGGGCACAGGGAGTGGAGAAGCTGTCTTGTGATGCAGACCTGGTTATGTTGTTAAGGTGGGTTGGCCTAAGTGAAGCTTCATGAAGCTTCTTTAGTGCTGATCTGATACCATTCAATGTAATAAATTCACCTTATTTGTTTCCTAAAGCAACCACACATCGAAGTTCTGATTTATTGTAATTCCTGAGATTCTATTTAATTTCTATTTCTATTTTATTGTGACTTTTGTGAATGTATAATTGTATGATACTTTCTACTTTTTACAAACATTTTTTGGGGGGCGAGTGAGATATTTAGCATTCTTCAGTATTTTTTACTTGGGAAAGATTGATATAATATATATATATATATATATATATATATATATATATATATATATATATATATATATATATATATATATATTGTATAAAGCAGTTGTTTTTGTTGGGATAGGGCAACAAAAAGCTGTAAAAGTGTTGCTAAAAAGAAAAAAGTTGGAGAAACATTTTTACAACTAAAACAGCTACTTGGCAACAGATCAGTAACATCTGATCCGTAAACAGAGTGTCTTAGAGACGCAGTCTTTCAGAAATGAAGACGGCCAGATGTTTGGCAATCTGTGAAAAACTGTATCTGCACAATTGAGGAACAACTTCAGAATAATGTTCCTCATCAGAAAGCTGATTTGAGTATCGTTTCCCTCAGTAGTACATAATATCATCAAAAGATTCAAAGAATCAGAAGAAATCTCTCAGACAATAGAGAAAATCAATATTGGATGTCCATTGTCTCCGGCCTTGTCTTTTCCTCCATCTAAATTTGTTTTCTGTGTTTTATTGTGAATGAAAGATCGGCTCATGCAATTAGCAAATCATTGCATTCTGTTTTTATGTAGCATCCCAACTTTTTTTATTTTTTAAATCAAAGCTGCATAGATGCATAAGAGCTTGATTGTATGGCAGGGATTCTGTGGATTTTGGGCGTATGTCTTTTTGGCATTGTCTTGCTGGAAGGTTCACCCACAACCCATTTGTAGCTTCTTGGCAAAGATTACCCCTTGGCAGAGAGTTTTTCATTTAATATCTCCTGGTACTTCATAGAGACCATGATTCATTGTGCCCTGACAGTATGCTACCATGTGTCCTACTTAACCACCCTGATTATGCCAAATCCTTGATGAGTGTTGCCAGAAAATTAATTTTGGTCTTTATTGACCACAGACTCCGGTTTCCGTTTAACGTTGTAATAAAATAAATGGAGAGAGCATGCTGTTAAAAAAAAAAAATTCATATAACTATGAATGAGTTACATGGCATATAACTAAACTTTAACTAAACATATTTTGTGTGTGTTTGGGTTTTATTTTATAATTTTTATACAATGGAAAGTTTAGTGTGAAAGTTTCTGGAAATGAAAAGAAACAATGCAACAACAACAAAAGGAAAAAAGGGTTGGTATGAATAAATAGTTGAAGTAAATATTTAAGGAGGAGCACGGTGGTTTAGTGGTTAGCACGTTCACCTCACACCGTCCGGGTTCGATTCCCGTCTCGGCCATGTGTGTGTGTGGAGTTTGCATGTTCTCCCCGTGCCTCAGGGGGTTTTTCTCCGGGTTCTTTGGTTTCCTCCTGGTTCAAAACATGCACGGTAGGTTGATTGGCACTTTGGAAAATTGTCCCTAGTGAATGTGAGTGTGTGTGTGCTCTGTGATGGGTTGGCATTCCATCCAGGGTGTATCCTGCCTTAATGCCCATAGATGCCTGAGATTGGCACAGGCTTCCCATGACCCGATCGGATAAAGCGGTAGAAGATGATTGAGTGAATGAATATTTAAAGGAATGAGTATGCACCCGTTTCACAAAAAGACAGAAAAACGACAGCACATAACATGAGTCATCACACTAAACATAATTAACATCCTTTATTATCCTGTGCTCATCACTTGTTCAAACTTCTCTCTGCAGTTTGTTTGAAGAGGAGATCATGTCATATATCCCGACTCATCCATTCCATCCTGGCCTCAACCTTTCCCCGAGATGCTCGCCTGGATCATCACCCCAGAATTCACCAGGTGTGTTTATTTCCTGCTCCGAAAATAAACTAGCTGTTCAGATTAACAAAACCGCGAGCAAACCTGGCACATATCTGCCAATAGGAGGAATGATTCTGTTTACAAAACCCATTATTGAAGCCAGAAATTAATTTGAGCAGTTTGTATGGCGAACAGTTTACAACTAGGAATAATTTAATTCAGGCACATAACCTGGAGCTAACGGTGTGTTTGGATTGGCAGGACTGCAGAGAGCCAGAGCACCTGCACCGTATCGCAGGGACTTTGAAGCCAAACTGCGCAATTTTTACAGGAAGCTGGAAGCCAAGGGCTATGGCCAAGGGCCAGGAAAAATCAAGTATGTGTGTGTGTTTGTGAAAGTGTGTGACATGGGGGTATGTGGACAATGGTTGTATACAATTTGAAGTAAGTTTCCCTCTGTCATGACACACACGTCTATCTTGTCTTGGGAAAGGCTGATCATCAGAAGAGATCACCTGCTCGAAGGCACCTTTAACCATGTGATGGCTTATTCACGCAAGGAGCTCCAGAGGAATAAACTTTACATCACATTTGTGGGAGAAGAAGGGTATGAATTGTGTCTCCACCATGAAAAAAAAAATATATAATAATAATAATAATACTCAGATCTCAGATTATCTCAGCAGCAACATCTTTTGCATCCTGTGCTCAGCAAACCCTCCATTTACATGAAAGAACAGAATCATAAAAATGTGCTGTGTAACGTTCGGTGAAGCTAAACTCGGGGGTCTAACATACAATTTCATCCCTAAATTGGTGATATTATTGGTTTATTGTTGATTATTGGTTTATTATTGGAATACTACGTTTCTTTGCATGACTGTTCGTCTTGTTCTCGTATAGTCTAGACTACAGCGGGCCTTCAAGAGAGTTCTTCTTCTTGCTGTCGCAGGAGCTTTTTAACCCATACTACGGTCTGTTTGAATATTCAGCCAACGATACATACACCGTGCAGATTAGTCCCATGTCTGCCTTTGTAGAGAATCATCTCGAATGGTACGTCACATCATTCTCTCTTTCATACTATTATAGCACCCTTTGACATTACGACTGCTAACCAAATGCTATGTTCGATCAAGAAATCACAGCCGAAAGAGAGGAAAAAACAACAATAAGTTTGAGTTTTATTTTAGTTATATTTATCTAGCTTTTTGTGCAGTTAACTAACAGGAATGTCAAACAAATTCAGGTTTATTGGTGTGAATGTTTACACTCATTGAGGGGAACCTGGGGGGAAGCTCAGTGGTTAAGACGGTCTGGGTCTGGGGTTCGAGCACATCTGGTATCGCCAAGCTGACACTCATGTGTACCTGAGCAAGGCCCTTAACCATCTGTGCTCCAAGGGCGTTGTATGTATGTGTAATTTCGATGTGCATTATGTGATAAATAAAGGCTATTCAAACAGCTAATATAGACACTACTTGAAGCGGACTACACTGAAAATCAGAAGGAGCCTAACACTATAAATTATGTATATATATATATATATATCTATATATATATATATATATATATATATATATATATATATATATATATATATATATATATATATATATATATATATATATATATCACAGATAGGAGTGTGCCCATAAGAGAAAAGTATGTCAGGGTTAGTTCCTGATTAAGTAGCGTTATATAAGAGTAGTATGTGCTGTAAGAGTGTTCACTAATACCATCCTGCCCCACAGGTTCCGCTTCAGTGGACGTATTTTGGGCTTGGCATTGATCCATCAATACCTACTTGATGCATTTTTCACCAGGCCGTTCTACAAAGCTCTCCTCAGGCTGTAAGTCTTTTACTAAATGCAGATTAAACACACCTATATCACATGTTTTATGACCAATTCAATTATGATTTTGGAAAAGGAACTTTTCCAGACTAAGTGGGGAGGGAATTTGGGTATAAAAGATTATGTTGTTATAAATTAGCTTATTCCATTTAAAGAATGGTTCCTAAGCACTTTTGTATCACTACGGACCCGGTTGTAGCTCATTGGTTAAAGCATTGACTTAAGGCATTGGGTTCGAATCCCACCAACAAGCTGCCACTAGTGGACCCTTGAGTAAGGCCCTAACCACTCACTTGTAATTTGCCCTTGATAAGGGCGTCTGCCGAACCCTATGAATGGTTGTTGTTCATTTAGAGCTCATTTTCAATCTAGACCAAAAAATTATCATCTTGTAGTTTTGGGGTCATCACTGTTTTGCAGATAACAAATCATACAACAAAGAGTGAGATTTAAAACACAGATTAATTCAAACTGATAGGCTGAAAAACAAGTGATTTTACTCTTTGCATCTACTTCATAACTAATATACCTCTTGTGTTTTGAAAAAAGTCAGAACATTGCTATTACTGTAAAAATAAACATATTTTAAAATGCTGTAGTTTATAGTCATAAATTAATTGTTAATGGTTACACATGGGTACCAGCAGCGGTGGCTTATACTTTAGTTATACTTTATAATTTTAGTATACCCCTATACATTTATGCTATACATTCACAGCCTTTAGCGGACGCCCTTGTCCAGAGTGACGTACAAGAAGTTCTTTAAGTCTCCATGTGAGAAAAAAATTAAGTCTGGTATGATTAATAGCAAACAATACAAGCAACCGTAAACTCAATTGAGCTTTATTTTATTTATTGTATATAAAATATTAAATAAAATATTTAAATATTAAAATAAATATATTCTTTTATTTATTTTATTTATTAATTTATTTCATTTTTTTTTATATCAAGACAGTAAAAAAGTAAGAAATCCAAGCAATTGTATTTTAGTGTTTACATGTTGGGGAGTGGTATAAAGCATTTTACTACATGTCGCACTCTTTGTAATACTACAAATACTACATTCATGTCGTGTGTGTGTTATCTTGTTCAGAGCGACAGATCTGAGTGATTTAGAGTATCTGGATGAGGAGTTCCACCAAAGCCTGCAGTGGATGAAAGACAATGTTATTACAGACATTCTGGACCTGACTTTCACTGTGAATGAGGAGGTCTTTGGACAGGTACCATGTGCCTTACCTTGTATCTGATACGGGATGACTTTTCATTTTTAGTCATTTATATGTTATTTACTGCAAGCAAAAAAAAACAATAAAATCCCAATCCCAAGTGATAAACAAGAAGAGTGCTTTATGTATACAGGTGACAGAAAGGGAGCTGAAGTCTGGAGGAACCAATATCCAGGTTACAGAAAAAAACAAGAAGGAGTACATTGACAGAATGGCCAAGTGGAGAGTTGAGAGAGGGGTGGTGCAGCAGACAGAAGCTTTGGTTCGGGGTTTCTATGAGGTACACAATGCACATTTCAACAACCAATAGGCCATTACTAGTGGCATTCACACAACAATAGAAGAAACCAATCAGAACTTTTAGGTAGCAACTTACCTAAACTTTTAGTGTGTACCTTATACCTGAAAATGATGATTTTTCTTGCATAATCATGATATAACTTATCTTATATAATACATAGCGATTAAGTGAAAGACTTAATACTAAAACTGGAAATGACATTTTTCTAAATATTTTGTCAAGACAAGGTCCTTTCTGGTTTCATTACAATTACCTTGAAAGGAAATATAGTCAATGTGTCCTTCTATACTTAGCACAGAATCTGATAATAATTTCCACATGTTTATTATTGTTGTTAATATTATGAAATAAACAAAGTAACTAGGTCTGAACAGAAGGTCTTTCGGTCTTGACAGAAGGCAAATCGTAAGTTTAGATAAATGTATTCTAATAGGCTAGGTTTTTATCATTTCAACTCACACAATGTTGGATTCTTTGTATGAATGGATTACGGAGAAAAAAGAATTGCATTAATGTCTGTGAGAAACATTTTTGGAAGGAGTCTCAGTGCATTACAGCTGTACATCACCCAGTACAATGTTTAATTATGATGAGAAATAAAAATAAAGAATGCTATGGTATAAGCGGAATAAAACATGACCCCATTGCACCATATTAGCGTATTAGCATAATTTAATACTATTCAGAAACAAATCTTTGAATGCGGCAATTTTGTTTTCGGATCAGGTGGTAGATTCCCGCCTGGTGTCGGTTTTCGACGCGCGGGAGCTGGAGCTGGTCATTGCCGGAACTGCAGAAATTGACTTGAATGACTGGAGGTCCAACACGGAATACAGAGGAGGTGAGAATGCGATGCTTCGATGAGTACGTCGGCATTGACTTTTCGGAGCTGACATGAAATCCTAATACGCTTTTGAGTGAGTCATATGACAATATGTGCTGATGTGTCACAGTGGCTAGTCACCAAGGACTGGCGTTTAAATATTGAAATTATTTATACACATGACGTGATACAGCAGTAAGGCTGTCAAAATGCCGTGACACGGACATTTATCCTGTTGCACAGGCCCAGTTCTGTGCTCTATTTATTTCTTGTCTAAATGTCAGCTTTTCGTAGAAGACATTTCCAAGCCAAAAATATTCATAAACATCCATAACTCATTAACCTCCAAGAGCGCTGTGGTGGGATTGCCAAAACACTCATCTGGCCCATATTACAGCCTTGAGCTCTTAATTGCCCATGCTAATTATCTGCTCCATTTGAGCCGTTTAACCCGCTTTTACTCAAGACATCTGCAATCAATCAATCTGGAGGCCAACACACTTTTGTCCAACCTTTGCTGCCAAAACAGCCGAGCTGTTTGTCTCACTCACCGTTTATTGCCCTAAGTGGAACTTTTGACATCGGTCATCAAACCTCAGCAGCATTCTCTCGAACCTTGTGCCTCGCCACTGCAGTGACCCCATTCATATTTTTGACACTTCTGCTAACCTTCGCGAAACAAGGTCATGTAATAGCCACGCTGACAGCGGGCCAAAGATCAACGTGTTTTATAATAAATGAATCCACGCAGGCTACCATGACGGACACATCGTGATTCGCTGGTTTTGGGCTGTGGTGGAGAACTTTAACAACGAGCAGAGGCTCCGATTGCTGCAGTTCGTGACGGGCACGTCCAGCGTTCCGTACGAGGGCTTCGCTGCTCTGCGTGGGAGCAACGGCCCACGACGATTCTGCATCGAGAAATGGGGCAAGATCACCTCTCTACCCAGGTACGAGAAAACCACATTTCTTATAGAAGAATAAGGTTCCCCCGTGGTGTTTCGGATGTTTCTGCAAGGTGTGTTTGTCAATGCAGGGATTTAGGATAAACTTTGTGTTTTGGGCTTCAGCAGCATTCCAGTGAGACATAAATGTCCTGAATACTCAGCCTTCAAATGTGTGTCACCTCGCTGACAGTTAGTAACAAAACCTGCTGCGGAAGCATACACATTTTTACCCCATGTTTTACCTTGATTGTTCACCAACAGACTGAGATTGCCGAAATGTGCGTTTGTGAGATTACATAAAATTCTTGTTTACTTACATTTGCATTTATTAACATTTCCATTTATTTATTTGCCAGACGCTTTTTCCAAAAATCACAAGAAGTGCCTGTTCTACAGGGTTTCAGTCATTGTTCAGAATAGTAAAAGCTAGGACAAGAAGGAATCAAGGATAAGAGGCAGGTCAATGCTCACGGAACAAAATAGTTTTAGTTGTTTCTTGTGCAGGATTCGGTCTATTAGTACAATTATCCTAACATGGTCTAATAAAGAAATCTTAGTCACGATGTTGCATGAAATGTTCATTCATTCATTCATTCATCTTCTACCGCTATATCTGATCTTCCCTTGGGTCACGGGGAGCCTGTGCCTATCTCGGGCATGTATGGGCATTAAGGCACGATACACCCTGGATGGAATGCCAACCCATCGCAGGACACACACACACACTCACACAATCACACACACATTCAAACACTAGAGACAATTTATAAGGTGCCAATCAACCTACCGTGCATGTTTTTTTGGACCGGGGGGGAAACCTGAGAACCCGGAGAAAAACCCCCTGAGGCACGGGGAGAACATGCAAACTTCACACACAAATGGCCGAGACAGGAATCGAACCCCGACCCTGGCGGTGTGAGCCAAACGTGCTAACCACTAAGCCACCGTGTGCATGAAATGTTGTAAAATTCAATTCATTTTTATTGTATAACAATTTTAGCAATGGACCATAGTCTCAAAACAGCTTTACACTGATAAGTAGTAATAAAAAAATTAAAAAGAATGTTCTTTATAAGTGTACGTTTGTACATGATGAGCAAGCCAGTGGCCACTGTGGCAAGGCAAAACTCATCATCATCATTTTGGCGAATTTAACACGAGTTATCTGAGAGAGAGAAAGATGTCGGTAACAAAATGACTAGTTTTTCCTGGCAAAAATGCTTTTTCATTGACAGTCACTACGGTATAATCAAAAGCACACAAAGAAGCTGTATTAAAAAATAAGAGGCTGCACCTTGAACTGTTTTCAAATTATAGCTCATTTCAGTATTACTTGTTAAATTATTGAAACGTCTTTATCCGTAAAATCACCCACTCGGTCATACCCGCTGACGTACAAATATCTCCTAGCACAGCATTGTTTGAGATAATATTAAGTGTGTGATACATGCTGAATCACTCTCACATGTCCTCTCTAGCTGCAGGACAGTGTTCACTCCACTTACAGCATGAGGACAAAAACACTTCGCTCTGAATCCTAGTTTATATCTACCCAATGTGGCGAATCAATTTCATGGCCTGAAAGAAGTGTAGCTGATTCACATTTCTCAGGATAACTCACTCAGGGTGTGTGTGTAGCCGCGCACACACACACACACACACACACACACACCACACAAATATAGATATATATATATATATATATATATATATATATATATATATAATATCGATATATATATATATATATATATATACACACACACACACACACACACATATATATATATATATATATATATATATATACATATATACATAGATAGATGGATGGATGGATGGATGGATGGATGGATGGATGGAAGACAGCACACACACACTATATATATATATAATTTATTATTTATTTATATAAATGAAACTTGAACATACATGTCCTGTAAGTTTGAGGCTGTAGTTCTTTCTGCAAATGAAGTTAACATGATTATGAAATTTATGAACAAGGATACCAAACATACAGACAGTGTCAATAAGAAATATCTTAACTCATCGAAATCTATCTGTGGTTACATGAAGAGGTCAAAACATTTGAGTCAACCTTCATCTATAGATATCTTCTGAGATCCTTCAAAAATGATACATAAATACATGGTACATAAACCTGCTAGAACTGATGCTTCAACGTGACAATGCCCCTATACACAATTTAGGCTCCATTAAGATGTGTTTTACAAGGAAGGTCTTGCGCACTGGTGTCAAAAGTATTCACATTTGTTATTGGGGTAGAAGTATAGATACTAGGGCTTACAAAGTAGAAGTTGAAGTATCAACTTAAGCTTTTTACTCAAGTAAAAGTGCTGCTTTCAAAACTACTTAACATATAAAAGAAAAAGTATTGTAGAGGAAAAAATGCCATTAAGGACAAAAGCTTGGGTCTACCTACTGTAGCTTAATTTGCGGATGATAATTTGTGGATTAATTTGAGGATGAAGAAAAAGTTTGATAAATGAGTCAGTAGTGGAGAAATAATAACTTGTGACGTGGAGTGTGACGTGATTTGTGTCGTGTGCAGGTGCGATGGATCGAGTACAAACCAATAGGGTGTCGGAATGGTACATGTTTATACTTCTCATCCAACCACAATCACATTCACTCTATCCGGATGGAGAGATTTATCTGGATTTTTTTGTTTTTGTTTTTTTTTTAATGATGACAATGTAAAGTGTAATGTAATGATGAAAATGTAGAAGTAGAAGTCAGAAAAATAATTACTTCAATAACTTATAGATTCCCCCAAATTTCTACTTAAGTAAGGTAACGAAGTATTTGTACTTGACACCTTTGATCTTGAGTGGCTAGCTAAAGTACTTTTGGGATGTGTTTTATTCACCCCCCCCCCCCATATAGCTTTCAACAGTGCTATGTGAAACAGATAAGAGCTTAAGCAGATAACAGACTTCAAATGGGAATAAGGAGAGTATTCAGCATGCCACCTCCTACGAAATCGTGCCAACCACTTTAGAAAATCTTTTGAAGATATTTAAGGGATCCGCAAAAAAATCAAATCGGTGTTTTGTTTATTGGCCTCATTTCGTTGACGATTCCTTGGGAAAACTGCAGCGAGCCAGTGGTTCCTTCAGCCTTGCCTCAAAGAAGCCGCTCTTATCACATGGTTTAGACTTTTAAATAAAGTTACCTGAGATGACAGAGTGTGTCATCCTCAGATTGCCTATTTGAAAAGCTTTCCTGGGTGCGTCTAAAGTTTCACCTTGAAATGTTGTTTTTCGAAAGCGCTGCCCTGACAAAAAGGAAGAAGCGGCAGATCAAAAAAAAAAAAAAAAACGAGCGGCCATCAGCAGTCAATGCAGCACCGAGTTCATATTTCACTGTCGCGGACAGAAACGACTTGTGTTTAGCATTGCATCCGAGAGCACGGAATGAGCTGAATAAGACAAATTCAAGGGCACGCAGGTTTTAGTAATAGTTTAGGCTTTGCAGAATATAGAACAGCTGCATTTTTCTCATTTATAGAGTATTGTGTTGTGACACTGTAGAGTGCTGTGAGAAAGTATCGAAGGAAAGGTACTTAATACTTGTCGCATGTACTTGCAGGATAATTGAAATGATTTTTTCACAAATTCCATGTTAGGAGCTGGTGTCGGACATAATATAGCGCCCCTGGAGGACAAAGGGAAGAATGGCAGCGTAACAATTTACCAGGGTTTACATTCTGGTCAGAAACCCAGAACATTAATCCTTTGTAGAAGATTGTCACGGAATGTATGTATTATGTATACGGAATGTAAATGCCAGTTGATGCATATTTGACCATAGATCATATAAAACATAGAAAACACATAATTCATTATTCATATGTGATTGTAAATAAATTAAGGCAACAAGGGGTTAACCATTGAGCTTCAACCTTCCCTATTGGGTGTAACTGTGATTGAATCATGCATTGACACACAATAGTTCAAAGTCTAGAAACCTGGGGGAACATGAAATGTTCTGCATTTTGTATTTTACAAATACAAAAGGTTAGTGCAAAAGTATTTACCCCTGTTCGGAATGATTCATGAAACACTTCTACTTCTGTATTGTCTATTGTACTGTCCGTTGTACAGTCACTTGTTTTCACATAACATGAGAACGAATGATGAGAACAGGTTTTTTTTTTTTTTTAAAAAAAGCCCAAGAGAATTCTGAAATTCTGGAAGCGCATACCTGCATAAACTGACGTACTTAACCCTTGACCTTGTGTTTTTTTTTTCCCCCTCTCATTTTCTCCCAGGGCTCACACATGCTTTAATCGTCTGGATTTGCCTCCATATCCTTCCTATACTATGCTGTATGAGAAACTGCTGATTGCCGTGGAGGAAACGAGCACTTTTGGCTTGGAGTGAAGGATCCTTGAGAGACTATATTTTATAAACTGATTTTCAGTGACCGTATCCATCTGGGCATTGGTTCGATTATTTTGTGTGTGTGTGTGTGTGTGTGTGTGTGTGTGTGTGTATGTTTAAAAGAAAGTGCATGAAGTATGTTATAGAAATATTGTACATATTGTATTATTATAGGGATGATTGAGGGAAATTCCAGTACTAGTGTGTAGTTAAAACCTGCATCCAGCCTACAATGTAGTATATCTGACTGAATTGTCGTGCTAATGTTCATGTTACCGAGGAGGCTTTTTATTTATTTATTTTTTTGACATTATCTTGCTGATACGCTGTTGTTTTTCATGGGGGATGTAGCCCAACTGACATGAAATGAAGTAAGGGCCTTGATACCATAATGACACCCGATGAACATCCATGACTTTCTTGACACCAGGCAAAGCTCTGTAAACATTCCCTGTTTTTCTAATATTACATGAGTTCAGTGCAGATGGACGGAAAGCGGGAAGCGAAAATATTTCTATCCGTAGCTCATTGATAGCGTCATAACTGTCACACGCAATACGCGCTTAAAGACGACTAGTCAGATGCATTTTTTTGTTTGTTTTGTTTTTAGTTAGAAAGTACATACTGATATTGTTCCATGAAACATTATACACACACAAAGAAATGCACCAAACCTCCGGCTCTCGACTTTCCTTTTGAGTCATGTGCACTTTGACTGGACAGTGTGTCCTTAGTCTATATACAGAACAAGGGAAAGAATTATAGACTAAAAGAATGCGTTAGAAAGAAATGAGCTTGTCGCTTTTTCATGCAGTTTTGTCTGCGTTTCTTCTCAGAAAGAATCTTTACAAAAAGTATCCACTTCTTTTACTGAGGTGCGGGTGCCTTTTAGAATGCAATTAGGACTATAAGCTTCTACGAGGATCTTGGTGATGTAAGAGAATTTACAGTATACCCAGTTTAGCGTTCTAATCTCATCAGGACGCTCTCCAAGGGAACACCTTGAGTGCGTTCGCTCAGGGATTCCTTCGTGATCCGTTTAAGTGGCAATTCGTCAGATGATTCGCCTGCACACTGGAAGGCATGGCAATATGATGCTTTAAATCGGTATCTTTCAAAGAAAACAAATAGATCATCTGTTTTCAAAACTAAGAACACAGACAAGCCCTGTCTGGAATATCAATCAATTGCCGTTATGCCAAGATTTAGGCCCAGGACCGAAATTATACAATGAACATAATGAACATCATTAACATCATTTTTCCTCCTGCATGCTTCAGCCATTGTAATCCATGATTATTTCAAGCAATATATTGAGACCACACCTGTAAGAACTACGAATTTATAACAATTTGACATCTGGCACTGAAACTCGTTCATCTATCTGATGGATTCATGTATATTTTTTATGGTTTTTTTTTGTTTGTTTGTCTTTGTGTTTTGTTTTTGTTTTTGTTTTTTAATCAGCATGGACGTGATCAGATGATAGTAACCGACAGTATTGTAAATTGAAGTCCTTATCCAACTTGCAGTGTTTTACAGTTTATTTTAATGAATGTGTACAATGTATTTTATTTATATATTTATTTGTTCGTTTACGCCACGGGACCATGAATAAATCGCAGAGGAATTTTTATTAACGTTACACTAATGCTTACGATCTATTCCTGTAATGCACTGAATTATTTCAATATCTAACTTCCAACTAGTATTTCAATTGTGTTTATCTAATAAAATAATCTTTATAAACGGAGGGTTTCTGTCCCGTCGCCGCAGCCCTGTTTTATTCGCCGTGACGGCCTTGTGAGCAGTGTGTGATGAATAGTGTGTTAGCGTGTGCTTGTGGTATGTGTAATGTGTTTTCGCACTGACACAATCCAGATCTGGAACAGCTATCGGCTAACCAATGTTAAAAATGAAACAGGGACCATGTGTCCACGGAAAGTATGTTTCCTCGTTTCTTTTCCTTTTGAAATATTTTGACGTCGCGATGTTTACACTCGCATGCACACACGAAGACTTGGATATAAATCACCGGTATGCTAGGAGGATGGTTTTGTGAGCATGTTGTACTTTTTTTTAAGGTTTCAAGGTTCCCAGTGCACTTTCTTCTTGGTGTTTCCTCCCATGCTTCTAGATCTATTCTTTCCAAAAACATGATAGTGTGTAAAACAGACTATATATTTTGTTCCGTAGGTGTGAGGGTTCTTGGATGTACTGGCTTCCCATATGCCATGTACTCCCACCTCAACCCGAGTGGAAGTGTTATCTCTGACCAGGATAATGCAATTACCAAACAAAAATAAATAAATAACTAAGAAAAAAAACACCATATGTTATATACCCATATGTTATATACCTATATATATATATATATATATATATATATATATATATATATATATATATATATATATATATATATATATATATATATATATATATATATATATATATATATATATAAATATATCACACATTCATTTTCTACCGCTATATCTGATCTTCCCTCAGGTCACGGAGAGCCTGTGCCTATCTCAGGCGTCTATGGGCATTAAGGCAGGATACACCATGGATGGAATGCCAACCTATCGCAGGGCACACACACACACACACACACACACACACTCACATTCACACACACACACACACACATTCATACACTAGGACAAAAATTTTTCCAAGGTGCCAATCAACCTACCGTGCATGTTTTTGGACCGGGACCGGGAGGAAACCGGAGAACCCGGAGAAAAAAAACCCCTGAGGCACAGGGAGAACATGCAAACTCCACACACACATGGCTGAGACGGGGGTCCAACCCGTCTCAGCCACACATATATATATATATATATATATAGTATTTGAAAATAGATCATAAAACTAGATCGAAGACTATCTTTAGACTAGATAGATTTTGCTTCTCCTTTCTTCACTTGTTTCACCCTCTGAAACCATTTAAAGCCATTTACTGATGCTGTGGTCAGGTGTTATCTCTGCACCTCTCCTGGGTCCTGCTGGGTTCAAGCCTGAGCCAAAGTTAAAGTGAAATTTCTCAAGTTCTCAAAATGTATATGTGGTTACCACCAATTTCTTCCTAATACCCCAAAACATTTAACATTAACTATGCTAAATTTGGGTGTGAATGTCCGCTCACAGTGATGGACTGGTGCTCTTTCCCATTGTATAAAACATCCTAGAAGGTTATAATGAGTATTAGTTTTAACAAAAAATATATAATGATGACCTTGGATTGGATCTACTATGATTTTATTGTCATTTATGGATTTCATGTTATGTCTGGTTGTCACTCTTAATAACCACCTGACCACCTCTAGCAAATAGAATGCATTGTATATACTGTACTTGACACCGAAAGAACCCATTGGGACATCATTAAGCATCCAGTTTATAGAAAGATACTATACTGGTATTGCTGGTTATTAGATGGATGGCATGTTTTCAGAAGAGGAAATGTTGACACACTGAGAATGATCCAATGTCTTAATGCACAATGCTGATGATGATGATGATGATGATGATGATGATGAAGAAGGAGAGGAAGAAAAAGGAGACTAATATAGAATTTTCTTTTTTTTAATACTTTAGTCATATTTTTTACTTCTGTAAATTGGATAAATTGTATATGCTTAATGGTTAAATACAGGTGATTTATAATGGTAATTACAATGAAAAGAATTTGTGTAATATTTCTACTTTCACCCAAATCAATTCCAGAACATGAAGGACAAACACACTGTGAATGACCCAAAAGTGTCCCAATGCATGATGATGTTGATAACATTAACATCTCTTTTGTTTCTTCTGTAAAAACAAATACATTAGTAATGTTTTCTACCTCTGAAAAGAATTGTTGTGTGGGTAGGTACTGTAGCAGCATAGGGTTTAAGGTAAAGTATTGTATCTGAAGGTCGTGCTACACGTAATTCCCTCCACATCGTGCTTCTTTTCATGGGCCCTTAATTGAGGCCCTTAACCCATATGCTCAGTGGTATGAAGCAGATTACCGCAATGCCAAATAGCACAAATGTAATATTTCTAATTTACCAGCAGAGGGAGCATTTGCACAAGTCTATTTGCGTTTGCACACATTGTGTAGTCCACAACTGGAGCGTATTCTATAACTTATTGATATTATCGTTAATTTAACCTAACGTGTGCATTTCTTTGGGGGAAAATAGGGGAAGTGATTCTGATCATTAATATGTTACCACGTATTTAAGTATTCGTTCGTTGATATTTTCACGACTTGATGACTATTGTAAAAAAAATTAAAAAAATAAACAACATCTTCGGATCCAGAATCAGGATAAAATATAATTAAATAAATAAAATATAATAAAACATAAATAACAGTAAAAAAAAAAAGAATACATTAATAACAATAAATCAAAGAATAAGTAATAAATACATTGAGTGTTCAAAATGTGTGTAAAAGTGCGATATAATGCAAAATAATGACACATTTCAATATTTATTTTCTTACTGGAGACTGTAAGATCTGAACGTATTGGCCCAGCGCCTCAGGGAAACCCTGATTACAACAAACCACGCCCTTTGGGGCGGGGCTGCCTGTCAATCAAAAGCGGTTACCACGGCGACGGAAATCAAAGCGTGTTTGAAAGGTATAGAGGCAGGGAGAGAAAAGAGCGCTTCAGAAAACATGATGGAAGTTTTGAGAGTCGCTTAATTTGCTCTAAAGTTAAGTATAAAGTGTGTGTGTTGTATTCGGGGCACTTTAGTGTCGGTTAAGTGATATATACTGGGACAAACTTAACTACGCCTAGCCCAAAACAAACAAGTTTATTTCGCTTGTTTACACCGTCGTTTGAGTTTGAAGCGTCGGGAAGTGGATCAGCGGATCTATTCCAGCTCATTAGCAGTCGTTATAACCGTCACTATGATTCCTGAATGCACGTCTCGGAGCGTCGAGGTGAGAAACCGCGGCCGGTGGCGTGAAGGCGCTCAGGGACGCTCCGGGTTGCTGTGCTCCATCCACAGTGCGGTCAAGAAAGAGCCGTTCACCGAGCATTACACACTCATCCCGGGGAAAGAGTTGGGCAGGTAAACACACACACACACACACACACACACACACACACACACACACACACACACACACACACACACACACACACACACACACACACACACACACACACACACACGCAATAATTTCATCGCGTCCACATTTCTGATTACATTTTTAAACAAAAATAATCCAATCATGTTAGTTTTGTTTGGAGTTGAACTCTCAATCACTTTGGATGACCCTTTGTACATTGATTTTGCAACCCAACTCCAAACAGTGCATACAATTCTAACTAAAACACACACACACACACACACACACACACACACACACATTGGAGTTAATCCTATCAATGCTATCTATAGCTTGTCTAGATTGATTACATTCCTGTTTTTTTTGTTTTGTTTGTTTGTTTGTTTATTATCAAAATGGGTCTCTCAGTTGCAGTGAGCACAATCTTGTTTACAATAGCAACACAAGGTTTAATCACAATTCCATGGAAATTCCGCCATCAAGGATGCCGTGGAGTCGCTCCACAGACCCTCTGAATCCGAATCAGATTGATTGCCAAGGATCATGGGTTGCATGTACTGTACAAGGACATTGTCATGGTGTGCTGGTGCTATATAAATCTGTAAAAATAAAACAATTAAGTAGGTTGAATAGTTTGGGGATGTAAAGTTCAAATGATGATGTTTCCTAAATAAGTCCGAGGTTCTTATAAACAGTGTGTTTTTGTTTTTAATGTACATGACTGTGATGTTGTTAATGGAAGCAGGTCAGAGATTATAGTTGGTGTTATTAATGAGGACGGCGGTGGACGGGATGAAAGTCATGATCAAGAGTTTAAATGTGGTATTTTTTTCAGTTCGCATACTTTTAAACTTCTACATTGTATAAAAGTACACAAAAGAGTAATTTATCATTCAAAAGTTTTTTAAAAAAAACCTATGAGAGAAATATTATTTTGTTCAAATATTATTTTGAGGAGGAAGCTGTGGAAAGCTTAATTTCATTCTGTTACTAATCTTGCGACAAGTGTTGTCATTCGAACATAGTTTTGCACCTCAAGACAGCAAGGAACAGCATGATATTCTGATATTGATGTTACGCTTTGAAATGTAGTGAGATATTATACATTTGTGTGTGTGTATATATATATATATATATATATATATATATATATATATGTATGGTGTTTAAATATAGATCCTTAAAAAAATTTATTTAAGTACAATAACAAAGAAAGATAGCATTTTTCTATTACTTCATTAGCAATATTAGCACTGTCCCAAACTAAAACCCATTTTAAGGACAATACATTGAGTTAGATATCCATGTTTGCAAATAACTTCAAAACGAGTAGAAAGAAATGTACAATAAATGCACCGGACATTATTTAATGAAATAAAATGAGCGCTATGTATTAGCCATAAACTGTAAAGGCCAGCATGCATGTCTCATAGCAGTGTGTATAGCAGCTGCAGTAAACTAAACGCAGATTTCTGTGTGAGGTGCTTCATGAGTAAAGGCATTGTTCAAGCATTTTCACACTCAGGAGAATAAGGCAAGAGTCAAAAGCTAATGTAGTTGTCTGACTTAACTGGCTTTGTCTTTTGTAGTTATTTATTTTTTTTACTTTGTGAAGTCTGTGCTTTTAATCTTCACCTATTTAGCATATTGCATTGTAAAATCCACCGTGCAGACTCTCAGTAAGACTTTATTGAGCTTGTGATCACATGATCATTGGCTTGC
>JACRUU010000002.1:9754216-9794216 GCA_030449085.1 Kryptopterus vitreolus | reverse complement strand
TCGCAGTGATTGCCGCACAATAACACGCAGCGTAAAGCTGTCAGAAGTAATCCTCTTGTAAGCACAACACGGCCACATTTAAGAGAAGAGATAAAGCATTTAGTCAAAAGCGAATAAAAGTCAAACATTGCCGAGCGACTTTTGCAAAGACAACGCTGCTTCTGACGCTTTTAACTGAAGTCTTCCAAAAGGTGGATTTTAATCTTGAGGTTGTAATTCTAACATTTTATGCATTGGATCTGCTAATTAGGAGATGTGTGTGTGTGTGTGTGTGTGTGTGTGTGTGTGTGTTGGTCTTTTGTGATGAGTGAGACACTTCCTCTAAACAATGATCCCTTTATAGTCTTTGTTCTCGATTTAACATGCAGATGTGTGTTTAATGATCTAAAATGAATATTAGTATTTTTTTCATGTGTATATACAAAATAGAATAGAATAGCCTTTATTTGTCCATTACAGGACAGTGAAATTCTTTCTTCTTTTCTAGCTGCCACTAGTGGGCCCTTGAGCAAGGCCCTTAACCCTCACTTGCTCAGTTGTAAGTCGCTCTGGATAAGGGCGTCTGCCAAATGCCGCAAATGTAAATGTAAATGTAAGAAGTGCACCATTGTCTACACTTGATGCCGTGAGCAGCTATGTTCATGTAAAGTCATGTTGTGCCTGAGGTTAAAGAGAGCGTTTGGACTTTGTAAGTTGATGTGGCATTATTAGTGTTCTCCTAATTGTCCAACCGACATCTCTTAATCAAAGTTACACGGTTTAGTCAAAGTATAAAGTATTTTGCATGTATTTATATATCAAAACATTTACCTAGCTTACTATAATGTGTGCCAGTTACCTCTGTTTTTTTTTTGGATCTTTTACATGGGCAGGGATCTAGCTATTGGATTTATGATCCATTTGATCATAATTCTGATAAATAAATCAATCTGATTCTGATTCTGAATCAGATTCTTAATCATTGGGTTATGGACCGAAACATCACAGGATCCAGCCCAGCTAAGATGCCACTAGTGGGCCCTTGAGCAAGGCCTTTAACCCCCAATTGCTCAGTCTGCCCCTGCCGTCAGGGTTGCACGTTCTGGTCCCAAGCCCGGATAGATGGGGAGGGGAAGGGTGTCTAGTGTGCCGACCATCCGCTGTGGCGATCCCGGGAGAATGTGAGAAGCCAAAAGATAGAGGGGGGGAAAAAAACGTTTGGATTATGCTCAAAATTTCTTGCAAAGCACAAAAACACCCGTCGTCATTCAAGCCCATCCAAAATAACCTCAAAAGTTATTATTTTAAAAAAAAGCCATATTAGCGTAGTATAACATTAGTATTTAGTGTTTATCTTTGTACTACATAGAGTATTTATCAGAATCAGGTGTATTAACCAAGTGTGTTCACACACAAGGAATTTGATTTCAGTTGTTGGTGACTCTCAAAAGTACAGAAAGGTATTGCACTGTACATTTAACTTGCAGACAGGACTATACAACACAATACAGACTATACAAGACAATACAGACTACACAAGACAACATGGCAACACGGATTTAAACCCGACAACGCAGACTGTGCAAGACAATATAGACTATACAGCTTAAATACTATAACAAATTGAACACACACATTGATTCATTCATCTTCTACCGCTATATCCGCTATATTCCCTCGGGTCACAGGGAGCCTGTACCTATCTCAGGCGTCTATGGGCATTAAGGCAGGATACACCCTGGATGGAATGCCAACCCATCGCAGGACACACACACACACACACACATTCATACACTAGGGACAATTTTCCAAGGTGCCAATCAAACTACTGTGCATTTTTTTTGGACGGGGTGGAAACCAGAGAACCCGGAGAAAAAACCCCTAAGGGGTTTGGGGAGAACATGCAAACTCCACACACACATGGCCGAGACGGGAATCAAACCCGGACCCTGACGGTGTGAGGTGAACGTGCTAACCACTAAACCACCATGCACCAGAAAACACACATATTCAACCCATTTTCTCCATTTTCTTCTTTATACTGCCAAAAATAACAAATGATTCATGGCTTTTTGCTTTCTTAGCTGCAAAAAAAAAACAAAGAAATGTATTATCAACTGATACTTTATCTTGACATTTCAGTGATTTTTTATTTTTTTTTTTCTGGCCAGTGCTGCTGGAAAACGTCTGTTCTGTTGAGATGTGAGTAATAATATAATACCAACCATGTATAATCCATTAGGTAAAAATCACAGTGGGTATGCAGTTTCTAAATATATAAATATGGATAATTGCAGGCTTGGCACACTGCATTCTTCTACATAGGAAACACCCAGTCCAGGTCACCACTATAACGTTGTGTAGTCCCTCCCCAAACAGCTCGGTTGAAAACGCCTTTTTATGGCGTGCATGACCTCGAAGCACATTGCTCGAGTATAGTTTATTTGCTGCGAGATAACCGTTCTTTGTTAAAATGGTTTTATGTGCAAACATTTGGCGGGCCGTATCTCATTGCAGTGATTTTATAATACAGAACACAATGTCATTCAGTATTAAGCAAAAGAAAATTGTCCATAACCACATACAGCTTTCCTGAACTAGAATTGTTTCTATCTACATTCACATTTTTCTCAGAAAAGGTCTTGGTTTTTATCGCTTATCCAGTATTTAATGTATTTTTTTTTTTTTTAGTAGAGAGTTCCCTAGCGAAACGGCGCTAATTATTGCTCGTGTTTTCACACCGCATGCCGGGAGCTCATCCGAGCCTCCAGCGGCTGTTCACAAAATGGAATTTGTCATCTTTAATTAAGGTCAGACACCTCATAGGTATTCGGCAGGGCTTGGTTTTACAGCCTGTGTTTCTTGCAGTCTGGCAATCGGCTAAAATAGCATGTCATCAGCAAAAAATGTCTCACCCTCCCTCGTAAATCTGATGGCCGCTGCATGCAGTTCCGTCTCGGGACGGGGTTTTAAGGGCTTGTCGGATGTGTGCGGTGTGGTCCCTTTCACTTACGCCACAGGCCCCCCCTTCCACACTCCCTCCTCCTTCCTCATCTCCTATTCTTACAGAAAGGATCTGTCTCGGGCCTGTCAGCTGAGACGGGATACCATGACATCATCGCTCCACTTCTCACTTTGTTTGGGTCTCAGGCTCCGATGGCAACATCTGCGGAGCGCCATGGCAATGGGGAGAGGGAAGAGAAGGGGAGGGGGTGGCCATGTGAAAGCTAAGTTTGTTATTGAGGCCCAAAGACGAGGAAGAATGGCACACTCGCGCCTCACCAAGTGTCGGAGAGAAGCTGTGGTGCCCATTGTTTACACACTGAGAATGCCATGCCGTACTTTATGAGCCCGTCATATAACGTTTATTCAGATCATGTCGACAAACCATAGCTCACATTTCTGATTTGCAAGGAAAGTCCCCCAATGGTATACAAATGCTAAATTCATGATCTTGCCTCCAAAGCAAGGAGAAGCTCTGATCCGTCCCATGTTTCCGTTGCCCAGAAACCAAACTGACCAAGCTAAAACGTGGCAAATAACGAAGCGTTATAACATGTAGGATTCCAGTTTGCTAGTTAAGTACATTTAATACAGATTAAGGAAATTAAACCTATATATATATATATATATATATATATATATATATATATATATATATATATATATATATATATAAACCTAATATAGATCTGATCAAATAAAATACATCATTTGCATGGCATTTGTTGCATCTTGGGATATGATTAGAGTGTGCCAAGTGTGTCTGTTTTCTCTTCCCATGATTAACTGTGAGGGGATGCAGGTTATTTAATGGTGTAAGTTTGCTCATTTGGTCAGAAGATGACATTGTTTTCCATGTGTGATCCATAAACCTGCAAAATTTTGTTCATTTGACACCAACAAGTGGTGGGATTTAGGAGCGAGTGCTGTTGTACAGTATCAAAATAGTATAGAATAGTGTTTATTTGTCACATATACAGCACAGTGAAATTGTTTCTTCGCATATCCTAGCTTGTCTCTTGGAATGGACAGCCATGATACAGTGCCCCCAGTGCACAAAGGGTTAAGGGCCTTGCTCAAGGACCCAAGGGTGGCAGCTTGGTGACACCGTGACTTGAACCCCCAACCTTCCGATTAGTAGCCCAGCACCTTAACCACTGGGCAAATACAGAAAATTGGACAAAATTGTATCATTTTTATGTGCTTCACAACTTTATTTCAAGAATTATTGTTTTGTCTTGTTCCCATTACTTTACCTCAGTTTTTCTTCTTTTTTTTTCCATTACTCTCTTGAAAACGACCCAGATGGTAAACGGACATGCTCGCATCTCGGATCTTTTGCTTCAGGA
Source organism: Kryptopterus vitreolus (assembly GCA_030449085.1). Taxonomy (NCBI): domain Eukaryota; kingdom Metazoa; phylum Chordata; class Actinopteri; order Siluriformes; family Siluridae; genus Kryptopterus; species Kryptopterus vitreolus. The sequence goes on along the minus strand of JACRUU010000002.1, from coordinate 9,789,885 downwards.
CTCGAAACGCGCTAATGCGCTTTCCCAAAGCATGTAGAAAATGTCTGTGTGTGAATAGGCACCTCTTTTTCTGTGTTGAGGTCACATGTCAGAGTTCATTAATTCCTCTTGTCATAGCCATAGAGTAAACAGGCCTCTGGTTTCTCTCCGGGCGCTTTTTCTTCCGCTCACTAAAAGGGATCTTTTTAGTCATGCTTTTGTGTTTTGCTTTTTGTTTCGGAGATAAGGTTGTAGTTACCTTATTACCTAATCTGCTTTTAGCTGCCTGGGTGATTAATGCAGCCGGACCAGCCGCACTTTCACTGATAGGCTCGGTAGAGAAAATGTACACAAGACAGCTTATTTTCCGTTTACCCAAGATGAATGATTGAGTGGAAAATAAACGTTTGGCGCAACTGTTTCGTAATTCCGATTACTTAAATTGTGTTTGGTGCTACTTTTCTAATAAATTGTTAAATGATAGTGGAGCACTTGCAAGTTTGTAGATAAATATCATTATAAAAAGGAAATGAATGTTGTATAAATAGAACTTTATTGTTCGTGTCATGCTATTGCCCATTGGTGAGGGGTTATGTGTTATTTGGCAACTCTAAATGAGATATTGCTAACGCCAAAGGAACCGCTGCACTAACTATCTTGTGTTAGCTCGATTAGTTTAGCAAGATCTTTGATAGAAATATTATTTTGTCAGCGAAAATAAACAACAAGTGGTAGCCAGGTTTGTCTCCAGAGGGTCTCAGGCCAGCTGGATTACGAAGATACGTCACTCCATTTCGAACCCTGTTAAGATTTCCAGGCTAAAATCTTCACCTGTGACCTTTTGGGGTAAATTTTGAATAGATGTCCGTAGCTTTTAACCCCCTTACCCCCCAAATTGTCAACAGGTAGTTACGGATTTTCTTTAGTAAGTGTGAATAAGATGTACTTCATCTGCTTGGTGTCAAAATGTCACCACCCTGACGTCATGTCTCTAACATATCCCTGACAAAGGCTCTTTGCCAAGTTTCACTCTTACGGAGTCCATCTGTCAGCATCTTTTAAAGCTCGCTTTTAGGCCTACTGTCATCCATTGATCCCTTTTACTTAAGAGTAGGAGTCGGTGCTCTTGGGTTAATTTGAAAGCTGCCAGAAGGCTTCTGAATAACATTGTTGCTGCTCCGTTAATAATAGTTTACAAATAAGCTTCCGCATCAGATCTGTGAGCCATTCCGTTATCGTTATTATAGCACAAGAACTACAGATTATATAGTACAAGTTTCTCGACTATGATTCCAGACTTCTATAGGCCAAGGCCTTTCTGTCAACCCTACAGCAGCACACATGAAAATCATCTCTTTCAGGGTGTTGTCTGTGTGAGGCTGCTGGCATTGGAAATGTGTTGACACTACTCCAGAAAAATGCTGTGAGCCTTTTTAAAGACACTGTAAGAGCTCAGCCTGTTTTCCAGGCCGTTCAAATCCTTCACGCTTGCTGGGCTAACAGAATAAGTATTTTGTATGTCTCGCTATAAATAAGAAGCATGTTGCCAAACAAGGGGTAGGACAAATCATAGGACCGTTAGCTTGTCCACCATCTTCAAGTAAAAGCGCCAGAGTGCTCACTCAGTCACTTAGCTGGAGTTTGGCGACCTTTCCGACTAAGCTAAAATGCAATTCGGTAAGATTTCGGTAACAGCGTATCGAGAGGTCAATTACAGGCTCGGAGAAACAAACGTGTTTACTTCCAAACTTGGTGGTAGGTTGATTTGGTGGGAAAAAGACCAAATTGTAGGGAAAACTTTTTTTTTTTCTGGTTGATAAAGCTAATCTCCGCCTGGCAAGAATGACAACAACAACAAAAAAAGCTAAAGCTCTGAAGGAAAATGTATTTGCTATTGTTTTTTCTTTTGGCAGATATTTTATTGTAATTTCCTGGGGGAAAAAAAAGTACATTCTGTGTACAGTTCCCAGCAAAAACAACAAAAGCATATGAGACATTCCACCGTCCAGTTAAGGTTAAGCAGTGAGGTTTGTGTAGCCGTGGCCATGCTTCGCCTGATTAGCTGCAAACCTCTGGACTGACTGGTTTTTACGTAAGGGGATTAGAGACGCTCCTTTATTACATCCAGGCCTGGCAGTCCTGTTTTTAAGAAGCCAGTGTTTAGCAGCAGGGGTCAGATTAGCACACTACTACTACAGTAGAGTTAAGGTAGGGTGTAACCGTGCAGTCAAGGTCAATAAAATCCTGTTAGGTTTTCAATCGAACGGAAGAGGCGATTATAGATTGCGAGAGCCTCAATGTGCTGATTAGAACAGCGAATCGGGAAAGCTGGACTTTAAGATGTCAAATCCATCACGTATTACTATGGCTGTCAAAGTGGAATCCGTGAAGCATCGCGAGCTGTTCGAATTACCACCATTTCCTCTAGTAAGGAGTCTCTGTGTCTAGACACTTCAGTCGACTTGGTGAACATAAGTAGCTTTAAATCATGCCAACCTGAAAGTAATGGCAGGTCGTTTAATAAGTCCTGTTTTCTTTGAATGGAATGTTCAAAAACGAGTGTGTTTGTTAAAATGCAAACAGCTAGGCCTGCTGTAGCAAAACATAAATGTGTTAAAAAAATTTTTTTTTTTAAATATACTTTAATTTATATATACTATATAAACTCCTTATACAGTAGTGTCCTCCAGAGTCGTACCTGAATGATTGGAATAAAGGGCTAAACCTTTAAAATAGAGGAAAAAAAATGTTTACAACAGTTTAGGAATTGGCAAAGCAATATTCCGGATATGTTTGACGGGAAGTGCATCTTAACGTAATTTATCTCCTTTATCGGATTTTCATTTCTCTTTCTTCCATGCTGCTTAGCTTCAAAAGGAGGCGGCAATCCCAGCTGTTTGTAGTAAATCTGTAAGTGAGGCAGACAGAAAATGGGGCTGAAATTGGGAGGGGGGGGATGTTTCCTGTGGACCCTGAAGTCCACTCCCAAGTTCATGATTCTCAAATGAGCTCTGTCTAAAGCCATTTGTGTCCAGGAGCAGGACCGACCCAGGGATGGATTAAATTCAGCAAAGCAAATGCTACACTGTAAATGGAGTGCATATTTAAGTAGCTGGATACATAATTATGGATTAAATTCTGAATGATTTTAGCAATTTAACTCAACAAAGTATATTTAGGTTACATAATGTTTTTTTTCCCTCTTCATCAGAGCAGCACTGGGCAAAAAAAAAAAAATTAAAAATGGCTTCCTAGCGCACTCCAAATGACCCCAATGATTTTTCCCTCTGTCTACAGTATGAGCTATGTACAGGATTTGTATGAAAGAATCCCTTCCTGTCCATTTGCGGCACAGTAAGAATACTATAAAGGAGATTTATTCTGGCGTCCAAGATGGACATAACAGGAAAAGAATGGTACTGCGGTTACACTGTATAATGTTGCATTTGAAGAAATCAAGTATACATAGAAATAATATCAGTATTTATAATTATATTGAAAAACGGGGGGGAGGGGCTTGTCTGTTGTTTATGTAGATGTTAAAAGGAAAATATTTTATTTATAAGCTTATATACACTGACAATGGATATCCCTATCTAACAGCTGGATACAAACTCTGTTCTTCATCAAAAGATTTTTTCATTGTGTTTTCAAATGCATGCAGATGACCCGATTGACCGACGACTATTTCTTAGAGACAAGACCGAGCTATCGCACAGCGTCCAGCTGCGAGTAGGAAATGCAGAAATGCACCCTGCAGATCAGCCCCCTCAGTCACGCCATCCCATTCAAACGCTTTCTTTTTCTTTTTTTCTTTTCTTTTCTTTTTTTTTGCGCTCGCATGTATGAGTTCTTGAACGAAGAGGAGCCGTCATATCACCGACTCTGCGGATCACATGACTCTGAGAATGATCATTAATCCTGCTTGAAAAAGCAGCGTATCGAGCGAGCTAGCGTGTCCATGGTCATACATGCACGGGATCACTAAGCCCTAGAGCATTCGAGGCCGCATTGTAAATCACTCTTGTTTAAGTAGGGATTTGTCCGGTGACAGCTTTCTTTCAAGGTCACCTTCCAGTTCAAAGGAAGTCTTTTTGTCGAACAAAACGCCAAGACTATCGCAAGGTTAAATCAACAGCATTGCAGTGGAAAGGTTAGTTTCTCACACCGAGATGTTTTTAAATTGGCTATATCGTGAATGGTTCATTGTGTCAGGGTACTTTTTTGTGTGTGTGTGTGTGTGTGTGTGTGTGTGTGTGTGTGTGTGTGTGTGTGTTTTTACTGTTAAAATCACTCTTTCTCCCCGATTCGGAGACAAGCCGGTCTAAAGACGGTGAAAAATGATTAGTTAGGACGCATAATAGATTTCAGCAGGGGACGTCATCTTGATGTATAAAAGGTTCGCCGCAGGCAACAACCACTGCCTCTGTGTGTGTGTGTGAGAGAGAGAGAGAGAGAGAGAGAGAGAGAGAGTTTCACCTTTTAGACATCCTATCCTAAAGTGGGTCACCCACCACAAAGTGGGCACTTGATTGTGTGTGGGGGGGGACCTGGACAGCTAATGATTTCATTCCTTAAAAATGCAAGTGAGACAAAGACATGTTCAGCCTTGAGGATAACAAGTGTGCCATCTTAATACAATTGCCCCCAACCTTTTAACCACCCTCTGGTAGTGATCTTCTTTCAATTGCATGAAATAATACTCCGGATAAAGGGTTTGTGAGTCGCATAAAGTCTCTATTGTACACCGAGAGCTATACTTACCAACAGGTTTTGTGTTTGTATTTAATGCATCAGCTGAAAGAGTAGAATTTGTTTTTGTAGTATTTTCGATGCACCATTACTTTTCATATATTTGGTGTAGATTTTCCACTCCATGTTCACTTCCCAGAAAGTGGCGTTTGTTTTTGTAGATGGTATTATGTACGCCACGCTTCCCTGATCGAAATGCACTTCATCTTTTCTTGTTTACTTCCTCGCCTTCAGGGGGAAGTTTGCAGTGGTGAAGAAGTGTGTCGAGAAGAGCACCGGGCGGGAATATGCGGCGAAGTTCATGAGGAAAAGGCGGAAGGGCCAGGACTGCAGAGCCGAGATCATCCACGAGATTGCTGTGCTGGAGCTGGCCGCGTCGTGCCACCACGTGGTCAACCTGCACGCAGTCTACGAGATGCCCAGTGAGATGGTGCTTGTTTTAGAGTTGTGAGTATATCCATGCAGATCCGCATTCGCCGTCCCGATCTGTGTAGAAGTACTTGGTGATTAAGAGCTAATGCGTTTAGAAAAGGCGTTTTACATAAGCTATTCGGCTAAGTAAATACCCAGTAGTGAATAAGGGGGTTAGATTGGGATAGATTTGTACGGGAAAACTTCATTGTATGCCGATCAGGATGAGCACATTATGAGCACTTTTCTTATCAGGGACAAATTGATTTTCATTCCCACACACTATAATTAAGTGTATTATGTAAATCTGCGGGCCACAGTGGCTTAGTGGTTAGCACGTTCACCTCACACCGCCAGGGTCTGGGTTCGTTTCCCGTCTCGGCCATGTGTGTGTGGAGTTTGCATGTTCTCCCCGTGCCTCAGGGTTTTTCTCTGGTTTCCTCCCCTGGTCCAAAAACATTCACGGTAGGTTGATTGGCACCTTGGAAAATTGTCCCTAGTGTGTGTGTGTGTGTGTGTGTGTGTGTGTTTGTGAGTGTGTGTGCCCTGTGATGGGTTGGCATTCCATCCAGGGTGTATCCTGCCTTGATGCCCATAGAGCATTAACAGCATTAACTTCTTCAGTAATAATGGATACAGTAGCTTATTTATTAGATCTGACCACATGGTCCGGCCTTCTCTTCCGACGTGCATTAATAACCCTGTCACTGGTTCACCGCTGTTCCTTCCTTGGACCACTTTTGATCGATACTGACCAACCCATCCACTAGCAAGTGCTGCGGTGAAGATATAACCAGTGTTACTCAGTGTTTTACACACGTGTGTATGTCAAATATATATAATAGATTGATCAATTGATCCCTATGGATCCGAAAAGTATCACCAGTTTATATGGAAAGCAACCAAAACTGGAACAGAAATCTTAAAGGAGCCACATCCCATATTAAACATCTAAAACAACCACTAACAATTACATATAAATTAATAATAGTTTGAAGAGCGATTTTGAATAAACATTAGATATTTATAGCATCTATCGCAGTTTGTGATAGTGTTGAAAACATGAAAAGTATTCATTTGTGGTACATAAAACATATGTAAATATGCGATTAAAGAGTTAACTCATGGCGATCATGCGAAAAAAATTTATCTATAGACAGCCATAGTATGTGTGTATATGTGTATATATATGTATGTATATATATATATATATATATCGTATATATATATATATATATATATATATATATATATATATATATATATATATATATATATATATATATATATATATATATATATATATATATATATATATATATATATATCTATATATATATGTATGTGTGTGTGTGTGGTGTGTGTGTGTGTGTGTTTATATATATATATATATATATATATATATATATATATATAAATATATATACATATATACATGTACACAACACATTAGTTTAAAATAATTGGAGGAAATAGGTCTTGTATCAGTATCTATTTACAATGAGCTGAAAATAAAGTGGCTTTTATGCTTTTCATACAATGTTATTGTGACACAATATCGATGTCTTGTTGCCGTATTACCGAACCCGAGTACGATGTCATCCGACTCTTCCACACTGGATTTCTTTATAAGGTATAAAACATGAGCATGGTTTACAAACCACATGGGAACCAGCAACCTGCATATTGTATAAAGGTGATTTCAGACGAATGAGCTTGTGATTGTCCTACAGCTTCCCCGATGCTGGGTGACCTCTTTCCCGGTGCCCAAGGTAATCAAACTGGCCCCGCGTATACGTGCAAACACGCTCACTCGCACAACGAGGGAGAGAAAGATAGAGCTGTCACTAGAAATGGTTGAATCTGTAATTCATAGGTTGTCCTAAAGCTATTGTATTTTAATTTTAATGAGGGTCATCCATTTAATGAGCAGTAAATAATGGTGGTAAAGGCAAATGAAGTGTGCAGTTAAACGCTAGTAGGTGAATCTAATTATGAATGTATATCCTTTAAGTACTGTATAGTCGTATTAGTTAATTCCTTTTAGTCTGTGTGTTAGATGTATGTATTTATGCACTGTGTTGACTGTGTTGCATACATGGATTTTATTTTTAATGAGCCAGTTAATTGTATAGAAATGTGAAGGGGGAAAAATGAGTAAATTGTTAGATGTATATTTGGGATGCAAATCTGCATTTTCCTCTATTAGTTTTAAACTACCATTCATTCACGAACAAAACGCATTTCAGGAAAGTGAGAACATTTAGGGAATTGATGATATAGCTGAAATTATGGAGGAGAAAAAAGATAGCAATCTTGTTCTCCAGAGAAAGCAGTTTGGAGAGTAAAGTGGTGTGCGACAGGCCCGTTTTCAAAACAATCAGGGTATTGTTTCAGATGTTCCAATTAGAAATCAGAAATAGAAACAAATATGAACCTTGTCTGCACTGGAGCAAGCAATCCGGAATTGCGTTTGTACGTAAGGGTGACTTTTAAAGAGACAGATCACTTAATTATAAATAAAGTGTGTTCTACATCTGTTCCGATTCATCTACAGGCCTCATTCATAGAGCAGCATAACTTCTCTTTCAACACCTCTGCCTCAGTACAGGGTCGTTTCATTTCTCCCGCCAATGAACGGCATGTAGTCAGCTCCCTTTTAGTTCAAGACCATCCTCTAGCCATCGTCCCTCCCTTTTCCCAACAGCAGCTGTTGAAGAGATTTGGAATTTCCAGTTGATCAGCTGGATCAGCTTTGAATTCTGGAATAATTTAAATAATTAATTTTTTTCCCTCGCCTTAAAACGCTAACGCAGAGAATGCTTTAATGTGTGTTAGTGTGCAAATATAAAACGGGTCAGAAATCTCTAACTGACCGAATAGTGGATGAGTTTCTTGTGCTTAGGCATCACTTGTCACAAACTTTAGAACCTACAACATCCAAGCTTATGTGTTTTAGTTCTGTATGTTATGTACTGTTTATGAGTGGACATTTGATTTGTGATAAACCTCAGAAAAGTCATATCTAGTTAAAAAGTGATTATTTTTTGGGCTGAGGGGGGGGGGGGGTAGGATATGAGCTGTAATGCACTGTGCGTTTGTGAAAATCTATCATGTTTAATGAGAGCAAACCTAATAAAAAGTTAGTTGCTAGGCTTTTTTCATTCATCGCTTTCTCCACACCGTTGGGACTATTTTGGGGCACTGGGCTGATTTTGGAGGAGGGAAAGAGACTTTGGCTTTGGTTGGGGTCATTCCACAATGATAGAAGCCTATTCATGGTTAATGGTGGTTTTTTTTTTTTTTGAGAGGGGAACTTCATCAGCCTTGGCTCAGGAACGTGCCCTCATTGCACTGTAGGCGCTAACCGACTGTTCATAATGTCAATGAGTTGTGAGCGACACGTGAGAGCCTGGACCGTGGACATGGCTCTTGCTATGTGGTGTTGTTGTTATGTTTGTTTGTTTATCTCTCCCCCTAGCTCCCAAAAGAGTTCCCTGTACTAGCAAAGGAAGAAATTCAATCAATAAATAATTTTTAGTTTAGTATCTATCTATCTATCTATCTATCTATCTATCTATCTATCTATCTATCTATCTATCTATCTATCTATCTATCTATCTATCTATCTATCTATCTATCTATCTATCTATCTATCTATCTATCTATCTATCTATCTATCTATCTATCTATCTATCTATCTATCTGTCTGTATGTGTATGTATGTATATATAGATATAGTTATATAGATGTGTGTGTGTGTGTGTGTATGTATGTGTATATATGTATATATGTGTGTGTGTGTGTGTGTGTGTGTGTGTGTGTGTGTATATATGTGTGTGTGTGTGTGTGTGTGTGTGTGTGTGTGTGTGTGTGTGTGTATATACAGACACACATGTCTTTATAAAGACTCAGGTCATATCATTTTATCTTCATGATAAAAGACAATAATGATGAATACATTAGAATGTTTTGTATTGTATAGGTATCGGTATACGGTGTGGCCTGATTGAGAAGGGAGTATAAACGCCACCCCAGTGCAACATGACTGTGCATCTTTCAGCAGCTTCTGCTGCTATATTTCACTTAATACTCTAGCATGCACTTAATGTAATCGAAAACCGTTCGCCCAGCGTGGTGACAGAGGAACAGTATTAAACATGCATCTGCCCTGCCTGTGCATCTTCTTTCAGCTGTTTCCTCTCCCCGACTGAGAAAGCAGAGCAGCTGCAGCAGCCCACAGGTGATATGTGAGCCTGAAAGTCTTGTCTAGAAGAATGCAGTGGGCGGATGGCGAAGGAGTTTCGCCGATGGGGGAATACCCAAACATGAGTCACGCCCAGAAACTGCAGGTTTCACTAACTGCATTTGTCAGGATGTGGTGCCGTGTAGTGTTTATCCTGGTTGCTATGGGTCCGTCTTATTATCCTAATCGACACAGTGGCTTATTATAGTGAATTAGTCGTATTAATTCCACTTCAACATCAGCCAAAAATGTATGACCTTTTTTTTTTTTTGCATGAATTTTGATGAAAAGAAATCCAATTGATTTATGCGAAGGTTCAATTTAGACGAGTCACCATTTTTAAAATGGTGTAAAAGTGTAAAAGAAGTACATTTTATACCAAACAGCTTAATGGTAGAGGATTGCTCAGGGGCCAGATCCATATTTTCGTCCCTGAGGATTTTTTGGGGGATAAAATTATGGCACAAGAGCCCAAATGCACTTCCAGGCCATGCTGTAGAACGTGGTGGATTTCAGGGTAGTAAGAGAAAGCCAGGTAGGCTAAATGAAACTACTATTACTGTTTTGCTGTAACATCAGGTCTTTTTATATGCTTTACAGAACATACTCAAGTCCAGGTGTTGGGTGTTGGTCATTTGTAACTACCACACACACACACACACACAATTTTTATGAATTCCCTGCTTTCATTTCAAGGATCTTTACTGATGTGGTTAGATCTGAGTCTTTAAAGGCTAATAAGCACAAATGGTTCGGTGGTGGACTTTAAGAAGACCAGCTCCTTGTAATCTTTTCTGCGTTTCCCAGCTGGGTTACAGATTGTAAAACTTTGCTGCCGTTTCTGTGCCCAGAATCACGGATTGCTTTGATGTCGGCCTAATTGTAATTAATTACTCAGACAGGCGCAGCATGCTGTACTCATTCGACGTTCAGCAACAGTATCTAGAAATAGACAGACGGGTAAATCTCTCTGTAATGTTACATACTGATTGTTCCAGAACAGCTTTTCATATTCAAACTGGTAATGAAAGGCATTCGCAGGGTTATTACCATGGGACTGTGTGTGGCGTGGGTATTCAGATTATTGACAGCTAACGAACTCGATGCTGTTTTAAGGCCTGGGGTGTTTGGACATGCCCTTGCCCAGCCAAAAACAAACGTGACCTACTTATGCTTTGGCCAGTTTTTTTTCTTTTTCCCCTTCTCCTTTTAGTCCGGGGTTTAGAGTGGATCGGCCTGGCTCGGCATTTCTGGGCTGTAATTACTGCAACCGCACAAGTGGAGCATTTTGCATTTTTTAAATCTTTAGAAGAACCAGAAAGACCAGCCAACTCTTTAAAAACTCTACTATGACCTCCACCTGGTCAGTGCTAATTGCTTTTTATTAGCACTTATTTTATTAATGTTGGGGAGGCGTCGTTTTTTGCTGTTTGCTTAAAGCCAGGTCGCTTATTTGATAGTTGAGATAACAGTGACGAAAACGGACGTATTTTCTTAATCATATCACGGGGCGCTTTAAATGAGGTCATTTTAAGCGTATTACTCATTAGCCTTGTCTTACATTGTAAACATTCCCGAAACCCGATTAGTGTGATCTGGAACATATAGTGTGTAGCATAAAGAATACTGTAGGTGTGTAAAAGTTCCCACTGTGGCAAAAGATTATGTTAATGGAATGTTTGTTTTGTTTTTACCTAGTTTACTAGAAGTATCATTCGTCCATAAGACCATCTTGACTCTTTTTTTTTTTTTAATCATCTAAATTCGAAACGAATCGAATTGAATCTAATGCTGTTTAATTGTCTGATATTACAAAACAGACTGACAGAAATCAAAATGGCATATTGGATAGTTACAGAGGAATCCAGAGGTCACAATTGGAAAGGAATAAACCCTTTGAAGCTACATGAAGAAGAAAAGAAAGAAGGCGCCCAAAAGACTCAAAGGGAGCCTATTGTCTTCTCACTGACACCGGTTCTAAAGTTTCAATATGATAGGGGTTAAATATATCGACGTTCAGCTCATTCTGAACCTGCTTTTCTGATCACAGCAGTAGTTCTTGGATCTGTGTACTGAGTACTCCGAGCTCGGATCTGATGTGCCTCTATAGTTGATTTTCCAATCTAATATGGAGATTAAAGATTAGTTTGAACTTGTCAAAATGCGCTTTGAGAATCAAGTACAACTTTTTCAACTATGTGTATGTTTGTGTTTTTTTTTGTTTTTGTTTTTTTTTATAATCATAGCGGTTCATTGGATAATTTGGGGTGTGTTATTAGAAAACTGCAGAATAGGATTACAGGCCGTGCAAAGCACCGATCCAAGCTTATCCAGGGGCTCACTAAATCTTGCACGTGCATGCAGTTATGTACACACATACTGAGCACACAGCGAAACCAAAATGTTTAAGCGGACCAAAGACTCGCTTTTTCACTGATAGGCATGGGTTTGGTTCTTAAAGTTCACCTTCATAATTTTCCAAAGTTGTTCACGTGTATACACTTTGCACCAGAATGCGGACTGAAGCACAACCATACTGCAATAAGTGCTCATCCGTTTTTTTAACTCTCAACCACATGGACACAGAAACATAAAACAATATGGAGCCCATAGCGAGACCCAATCGACTCCAGCTTTGTGTTTAAGGTCACTCATAGTCTCTCATCTGTTCTCTAATTGAATTTGGCAGACTGTCTGCTCGGTGAATCTCACTCAACTTGTGATTGGCTTCTTCAAAGGTTTTAGCATTGCTTTAAGCCTGTAATGCTAGCTTGCCTACTGTGGTCTGGGGAGGGGAAAACAATCCTGAAAACGAAACTTTTGCGTTTCAAGTTGTATTTTTTTCCTCTCCTCCTTTTTTTCTTTTCTTTTCAGACACAATTTAAGTGGCCTCTAGAAAAAAGGAGTGGCCCAAGAACAAACAGTAAAAGAACAACTAGCATTGTGTTTAGCGTGTGTGTGTATATGTACATATATATATATATATATATATATATATATATATATATATATATATATATATATATATATATATATATATATATATATATATATATATATATGTATATGTATGTATTATGTATAACCAGCATAGTAATGTATAATGTGCAATCTCTTTCCAGGGCGTGTGCATTCATGTGCTTGTGAATGTGTCTATTCCTGACAACACAGTCATGGTGACTTACACTAAGGTTAAACCAGGGCCATAGCCCGAAAGACATTTGACCCTAGCGCAGTGTAAGGCTTTTCTACCATAATAATTCAGATGAAATGTCCGGGTGTTAAAAGGTTATCACAGAGCAGCCGCATACCTTTGGAGTGGGGGCTACCAGGTGGTCCAGGGGGCAATAAACACATCTCTTCTGTTTTCTGGAATGTGGCATTTTTTTAACGGATCATGTAAATAAATCGTGGCTTTGCCAGATCTGTAACCCTGAACCCATATGACCTATGTTTATAAAATATTCTATTATAGGATATATTTTGGAAAAGCTGTACATCGATAAAGTTTATCAATTAAGTATTTTACAAATGTTATGAATTTTGTTTTGCATTTATAGCGCCGCCGGTGGAGAGATCTTTAACCGTTGTGTGGCAGAAAGGGACGAAGCCTTTACAGAGGAAGAAGTGAAGCGGCTATTGAGGCAAATCCTTGAGGGTGTGGCTTTTCTTCACAAGAACAACATAGTCCATCTGGACCTGAAGGTAATGGGTTGATCCATTACAATAAAAAGACACCTAAGTGACAAAAGACACCGGACCATAAGATTTTTGTTTCGTTTAACTATTTGCGATTGTAAGAATACTGGTACGAAAATCAAATTGGGACGATGTTCCACTATTGGAGACTAATAGGCTAACTGAGCACTTGAGGGTTAAGAGCCTTGCTTAAGGGCCCCACTAGTGCCAGCGTGGTGGTGCAGGAAATTGGACCTGCAACCTGGTTCTGAGTCGAATCCCTTAACCACTAAGCTCCCACATCCCCTGATCTCCTTATTCAAATTAGAGGACAATTTTTCCAAGATGTCCTTTGCCAATCGTGTGTCTTTATCTTTGATATATGATTTTGGCAAAGAATCAAACATGGCTGGTAAGGTCAGGTGTCCCAATGTTTTTGTCCATATAGTGCATCTTTTAAAAGGTAATCTAGGATACGTGGTCCTAGAGTCCCCCTAGTGGTCGTCGGTTGTCAGTTACTTTTGCATTGTATAATATTGTTTAGATTTGGTGTTTATCACAACACCAAATAAACAACACGGTGTATTTAATGGAAGGAGTGGTATAAAATATAAGGGAAATTTTAGTTTACAATTTATCTCATTTGACACATTTTAACAGCTCATAATATCAACAACATTTTCAGTTTTAGAATTACAGGTTTTAGAACTGACTGTTCTGTGGTTAGGGCTGAGCGATATACAGTATATATTATATATATATATATATATATATATGTATATATTTATATTTATATTTATACATATATTATACCGATTTATTGTTATTGTTTAATATCAAATGCAAACATAAGATATACAATTGAATATTGTACAAATTCTAATTTCTAATAAATTATGATCTAAATATTGTCAAAGTTTGTCTCCCAGTCTGTGGTTCTGTTGGTATAAAGTGGTGCAGTTTTGTGGTACATACCTATAGTGCAGTTTTAAGTAAATATTCTTTTATTCTAGAATGTTTAAAAGGATTGGTGATCTATTTAACAAGGATTTTTTTTTGTTTTGTTTTGTTTTTTCTCTCTCTCCTCTCCTCTTCAGCCACAGAACATTCTCCTGACCAGTGACAATCCTCTTGGAGACATTAAGATCGTGGACTTTGGGCTCTCAAGGATGGTGAGCAGTAATCAGGATATCAGAGAGATCATGGGCACACCTGAGTATGTCGGTAAGACACGCTATGGCTTGAAATACTTCGATTTGAATGTCCAATATTCACAGATTTATTCTTTTAATTCACTTTTTTTTCTTTACTAGCCCCTGAGGTTCTTAGTTACGAGCCCATTAGCACGGCTACTGATATGTGGTGAGTGTTTTTTTTTTTTTTTTTTTCCTTTTTTGCTAAAGGTCCTACAAGTACAAGATATTTAATTCGCTAATGATGCTTAAAATGGCATTACATAAAGTACATGCCATAATGCTAATGGCCTTCTCAGTACGAGTGTAAGGGGTTTTTGGCCAGGAAGCATTTTCCATAAAATGATTTCAATCATGTTGACTTTGTCGCGTAGGAGTATCGGTGTCCTTGCCTACGTGATGCTGACCGGCATGTCTCCGTTCCTTGGAGCCGATAAGCAGGAGACCTTTCTCAATATCTCCCAGATTAACGTCAGCTACGCAGAGGAGGAAATGGAGCAACTGGACAAAGTGGCCATCCAATTCATCAAGTCTTTACTCATCAAAGAGCCTGAGTATGCACAGTGAAACATCTGTTTATCTATACATCTCTCTCTCTCTCTCTCTCTCTCTCTATCTCTCTATATATATATATATATATATATATATATATATATATATATATATATATATATATATGTATATAATGTGTCCATATGCATGTGTTTATAAAAAAAGATATTACCACTTACATGGGATTGACTTTTATTTTAATATATGCAATATTATTTTTAATAATTTTATTTTATGCAATGCTTGTGCAAACTCTTTTTTTGTAAAATTATGTAGTACCATATGTGTGGTACCATCTTTTTGGATAACCCTGTATAATGTGTGTGTGTGGGTGTGTGTGTGTATAATATATAACTGAGAATAGGTAAGCAGGGAAACAGCAATATAATCTTTATACAGTGGTACCTCAGTGTACGTCTCCTTTAGCTAACGTCGTGCGTTTCGTCTGGAATTTGACGTCGGTTAACGTCGCTTACTTCAGTTTACGTCGCGTTCGCCTGGTGCGCCATCTAGAGGAACGCGCTAATTACTTCCCCGATCATGACTGGAGACAAATGGGATAATTCAGTTGGGTTAACGTCATAATCAGTCAAAGTTGCTTTCTGAGGAATGAATTATTGATGTACACAGAGGTATTAAGTATGTGAAATAGTTGGAGTATATTAGATTTAAGCATACACTCACTAAAACAGCCGTTTTTCCATCTCATTAATGAAATCCTGTCACTCATATGGCATCAATGCAGTGCATCAAATGCTGCATTTATTTATTATATATGAACTGAGGCTACAATGAGCACTACAATTAGGCAGCTGAAGACTATGGCGAAAGGTCACTGGTCTTATTTCAATGTGCCTAGTTTGGGGTGAGTTGCGCCTGCTGTAGCTTTAGGTTTCTGGTCTCGATTGACAGGAGTGGAACCTGAACCATGCTGAAGTAGCTTGTAGTCATTTTCAGCTCACTTTCCGTTTTAAAAATTGATTATTTACACTTAGTATTTTATACTGTTAGTGTTTTTAGAGCTTTTGTATGTGTTTGAACAGAACCCATGTTGTATTGAACAGGGATCGTGCCACTGCAGAAGAGTGCCTGAGACACCAATGGCTACAAACACAGGAGGCAGATCCTGCAGAAGAGAAGGGGAAGATCACAGCCTCCTCCTCCATCCCCGAGCCAGTCAGCATGGCTGTCTCCACTCAGCACAGTGACGGGGATGTCAAAGAGGAAAGCAGACTGACTGAGGAGCTCATCGTCATGGCAGCCTACACTCTAGGCCAGTGCAGGCAGTCCTCAGACAAGGAGAGCCTGACCCCAGAGCAGAAGGCTATTTCAAAGCGTTTTAAATTCGAAGAGCCCTTTCCGGGCCTGCAGGAGGTGCCAGGAGATTTCATTTACTAATCCCCACAATGGCCGGCCAGCCATTCAGCTCCAACTAATTCTGCACTTCTGACAAGACCTTATAATTTTATTTGTTTTGTTTTGTTTTTTGATGACTTTTCAACTTTTAACCCACTATATTAAGCCAAATTGTGTTTGTTTTAATGTTTTTACGTCCATGTTTTTGCTGTTTTATTTTTATGGAGTATATTATTAAAAACTAGGCCTTTGTGTGGTACCATTTCCACTCTCCCTCCCCCCTGAGTTTGCCATGTTTGCTCATAACTCTTCTATACATCTATTCCTTGTTTTCACCGTTTCCTCACTTCCATTAAATTTTCTATGCTGTTTTTGTATTTGTATGTGTGTGTGTGTGTGTGTATGGGGGAGCGCAGGACTGGTGGAATTATATGTAAATTAAACTAATTTTAAGAATTACGTCACTTCTTTAAAAAGCCATGTCGCGTGTTCAGTTCATGATGGGTTTCTGTGAGGCTGCTTGTGGGATGATAATAATTGCATTTCTTGCCCCTCATGACCTGATGTATATTATTGCCTTTTTACATGTCTCTTCATTGTCAATTGGTCCGTGTAAAGAGTATGTCTTTTGAACGACATCGAGTTTTAACAGTGATTGTCGTGATATTGTAAATAAAATTTCTCTTCCAAGAAGTTCATATCTGTATTTGTTGATTTGGGACATGGTACTGTCCCAAAAAAATGTGAATTGTTTTTTTGTTTTTGCTTCATAAGGGTTTTTTGTTTGTTAATTATATGTGGTGGTGATTATTATTGTTGTTATTAATATTAATATTATTAAGTATAATACAAGTAGGGCTGCATGTTGCTCAATAACCAAGAGATGGCGCCGTAGCTTAAACCGTATCACTCTCACGTTTATTAAGGACATCCCTACAAAATACGTAATAACAGTAGCATTTATATATATTTATATAGTAGCATGTATTTAACATTTATACTAGCTAACATTTAAATGCAAAATGAATGTCTATATTGAATTATAAATAATCTTCTATATAGACACACCATTTACCATAACCATTTGTCTGTTCAGGCCAGTGTCCTCTTGGTTGTATTTTTGCTTCAAACCACAGGATAACTTTACATTAAATGCATTAGAATAAAATGCATTCTTTAAAAAGCGTCAACATTTCTAAAGAAACAATTCTCACATGAAATAACAATACGGTTTCATTCCCAAATAGCATTCTAGAGGACATGTAGTGCACTACAGAGGGCGTAGAAGCCACAATGTCCTATATGGCATACGTGTACTAATGTGTTTTATGAAAATGATTTGGTATTTGTGTGTGTTTGAATTCGGATTTATTGTACTTATAAATGAGAGACATTTCGGTGCAGACATTTTCGCGATATGATCTCTGTTTGACCTGAAAGTTCCATGCAGCAAGTCGCCATCGCTGACCGCCCTGAGGTTAAACACACACACACACACACACGAACGCACGAACGCACACATACGCGCTGTACACCAGGAACCCTATGGTGTTTTAAAGTCCCAGCGGAAACCATGTCCTCCAACCCCGAAGCGGTTAACCATGCGCGGGGAGACACGCAGCCTCCGTTTCCGCCTGCAATCCGCTCGGTTTCCGCCATGAGCTCGAACGCGGAGGCAGACTGCTGGGCCGAGTGCATGGATGTGGCCGTGAGGACAGCGCTCAGAGCCGGGCAGGTAGCGCACCCATGACCGCTCCACACACACACACATGCGCATACATGGATACATGTATCAAAATACGTCCGTGTTTCAAGCACATATCACATTCTCAAAAACACTATCCCGGTCTCTGAACAGTACTATATGGACGGGGAGGGAGGGAGGGAGGGGGTCATTGTGATAGAATAATGTCTCATGTCATGGTATTAGTGCACCCTTGTTCCTGCTCTCTGTCTTTCCTGTGGTTATAAATAACCCGCTGTTGGTTCTTGTGATAAGAGACAAATGTAAACAAGCTCAGGTTTCCACTGACAATGCCCCAGTTCTTCTTTGCGGAGTGAAATACACAGGCTGGTTTGTGCATTGTCCGACTAAACCAAGTCCTAGAGACTCTTTTCAGGGGAAAGTATTAAATAAACCACGAAAAGGCGACCAGGTGACGCTTTTAGTGGCTGTCACATTTGCAAAATGACCGGTTTTCAATAGGAGTGATAGTGACCGTAAGTTTGGGGCGTAGGTGTGTGAATGAGACAAATCTTATAAAAGTTTTGCTTTATATATATATATATATATATATATATATATATATATATATATATATATATATATATATATATATATATATATATATATATATATATATTCCGAGCAACTTGATGCAGCGAGGACAAATCAGAGTACACAGTCGATCTGTATACTGATTTGTTGTTAAAAATAGAAAGCTAATTGCCCCTCACTATGATAAATATTTATGTCAAAAATCAGAATCAGGTTTATTAGAAAGTAAGGTATATAGATGTGGTGACAAGAGCTTCCAGTGCAGAAGAAAGTAAACACATCAATGGGATATATAATGAAAATAATGAAATACAGACAGCTGCCTTTGAGTGATTTCTGTATAGTCATGATCATTTGCATCCCTAAATTCCTAATTCTACATGACCCCAATTCTAAAAAAAGTAGGGATGCTGTGTAAAATGCATAAGCACATATTTCATTCACAATTAAACATAGAGAGCATATTATTCATTCATCGACCGCTATATCTGATCTTCCCTATCTTCGCCTATCTCAGGCGTTTATGGGTATTGAGGCAGGATACACCCTGGATATAATGCCAACTCATCGCAGGACACACACACTCACACACACATTCATACACTAGGGACAATTTTCGAAGGTGCCAATCAACCTACTGTGCATGTTTTTGGTCCGGGAGCAAACCGGAGAACCCGGAGAAAAAAAACCTGAGGCACGGGGAGAACATGCAAACTTCACACACATGGCCAAGACGGGAATCGAACCCGGACCCTGGAGCTGTGCTAACCACTAAGCCACCATGCCACTAGAAAGCATATAAATTTTTTTTTTTTAATTCAGGAAATGCATGATTATACAGAAAGAATTTCAATTCACTGGTCACAACACGTCTCCAGAAAATGAGGTCATGTTTGCCTCTGTGTAGCATCCCCTTGTCTTTTAACAACAGTCCATATACATGTGGAAATAGAGGAGACAGGATTTTGTGAGAGACATGTTGTCCTGTTTGTGTGGGATTCTAGCTGGGTCTTTTTTTTGCCGTATTTTTTTCCTTTCACGATGCAGCAAATGTTTTCAGTTGGTGAAAGATCTGGACTGCAGTGAGGGCACCCGGACGCTTCCACTACAAAGTCATGCTGTTGTAATAGATGTAGTGTGCAGTCTGGCATTGTCAAAAATGCAAGGCCTCGCCTGGAAAAAGTCCTTTTCTGGATGAAAGCATTTGTTGCTCCACAAACTTTATACAGCTTTCAGTGTTGTTTGGTGCCTTTTCACTTGTGAAAGCTGCCCATTCTAATGCGCCTCCATACCGTCAGAGTGCTGATGCCAAGCCGGGGGAATGGAGAATACAGATTCCAAAACGAATTTCAAATTTTGATTCCTCAGTCCATTTTAAATGAGCCTTGGTCCAAAGAAGATGGCAGCATTTCTGTTCACATACGCATTGCTTCTTTCCCCCCCCTGATAGAACTTTTACTGACATTCGTGCCTGACAGTGAACTGTGTGCACAGAAAATGATGACTGGAGGTGTTTCTGGGTCCATGCACTGATTTCCATTACAGAAGCTGCACCACCCAAGGCCCTGAAGATCCTGGACATCCAATATTGATTTTTGTCCTTGTCCTTTGTGCACAAAGATTCTCCAGATTCTCTGCAACTTTTGATAATATTATGTACTTTACTCTACAAGCCTTTGCAATTTTATGTTATGGAAGATTATGATGAAGCTCTGCCCATCTGCCGCAAATACTCAGACATGTTACTGACCTCGTGCTGGTTAATTTGTATCATTCTTTTCATTAACATGTACTTCTTTCTGCTTTCTGTACCAACCGTTTAAAGATGTGTTGCAGCCATCAAATTACTAATTTATTTAAAATTGAACATTTCCTTTGTTTAAGCATTTGATATGTTTTCTATGGTCTGTTGTCAACACATAAACGGGTTTTTAATTTCCAATTTATATATTTCCAGTAATTTTATATTTTAAACATTTTTGGACTTGGTGTTATACATTAGTAAGAATGCCTTCCTAAACACACTCGAAACAGAAGAAAATAAAATAGTTTTGTTTAAATAAAATATATAAAGTATATAACGGGACAGATAGATATAAAGCTGGTAAAGAAATGGTAATGAAAACTGCCTTGGTGTGATAAAGCACACCACAGAGCAAAATGCCACTACCATGCATTAGTGTATTATTTTTTCCATCCCCTTACAGGATTAATCCTCAGTGATTTTTTTCAATGATTATAATGTTTGTTTGTTTGTTTATTTTAAAGAATGACACGCTGCACATAGCCTGTTACATAGCAATGGTTCCCTCAATAGAATCATATACGACAGACTCCATCCATAAATAAATGTCCGACATAAAAGTGTCAATTTTATGCAGTAAAGCTGCATTGAACTCTGGACTCTGGTTTCAGGTTCGGGTCCCATTACCACCAAGCTGCTGCTAGTGGGCCCTTGAGCAAGGCTCTTAACCCACAACTGCTCAGTTGTCAGTCTCTCTGGATAAGGGCAACTGACAGAAACCCAGCCATTAGGTTTGCACGAGCCAGTTCATTCCTGGTGTCAATCTCAAGCCTGGATAAATGGGATGGTGGTGTTAAGAAGGACATCCAGCGTCAAACATGTGCCAAACCAAATATGCGGATCACAACTGCTGTGGCGCCCCCTAACCGCAGCAGCCGGAAGAGCAATGCATACAACTCTAGTTATTAGCAATTCATCATTTATCCACTAGAGGGGATCAGTTTATTGTGCAAGAGAGAATATCATTTTTCCTGTGATTCTATAAATTAACATTCACAAATACTGACTTGGTTATAATGCATGTGTTTCTCTGCACACGACCCCAGATAGTGATTATAACACTAATCACGCCTGAGTGATTACAACTCAGTGTAATTATCCAAGACCTATTTTTTCACTGGGATCAAAGTTCACGCCTGGATTTAATTAATAGATGAATTAATGGATTTAATTAATGAAATGTCCACCATAGAATCATGCAAAACTGGATAGTATGTGAGTTGGACTGTTCTAAACACAGCAGAGATAGTGATATCATGGGTAAGATGCACTGATTACAAATTTTCCACATTAAATGTGTATACATGGATTAATAATGCCTGACATTCTTTGGTAGGATCTGGCTTCAGACAATATGTGTACTGTAGTGTTCCTCTTTCCCTCTCAGATGGTTCGTGTGTGTGTGATGCAAGAGAAGCGTGTGAGCAGTAAAAGCACTCCTACAGATCTGGTGACAGAAGCTGACCAGCACGTGGAGGAGATGATCATCTCCACTCTCAGGGAGAAGTTTCCTTCACACAGGTACAACATACCGGAGAAGCTCTGTCCTCTCGGTTTCAGTGTAGGAGGCATAGCTTCTGTGTCTGTCCATCTCACTGAAGGAGGCGTGGCCTCTGTGCCAGTCAAACTTGCTGAAGGAAGCGTGGCCTCTGTGTCTGTCCATCTCACTGATGAAGGCTTGGCCTCTGTGTCTGTCCATCTCACTGAAGAAGGCTTGGCTCTGTTTCTGTCCATCTCACTGAAGGAGGCGTGGCCTCTGTGCCTGTCAAACTCGCTGAAGGAGGTGTGGCCTCTCTGCCTGTCAAGCTCTGAAGGAGGTGTGGCCTCTGTGTCTGTCCATCTCACTGGAGGAGGCATGGCCTCTGTGTCTGTTCATCTCACTGAAGGAGGCGTGGCCTCTTTGTCCATATCACTGAAGGAGGTGTGGCCTTTGTGTCTGTTCATCTCACTGAAGGAGGCATGGGTTCTGTGTCTGTCCATTTCGCTGAAGGAGGCGTGTCCTCTGAGTCTGTGAAACTCGCTGAAGGTGGTGTGGCCTTTCTGCCTGTCAAGCTCGCTGAAGGGGACGTGGCCTCTGTGTCTGTCCATCATACTGAAGGAGCCATGGCCTGTTTGTCCATCTCACTGAAGGATGCGTGGCCTTTGTGTATGTTTATCTCACTGAAGGAGGTGTGGCCTCTGTGTCTGTCCATCTCACTGAAGAAGGGGTGGCCCCTGTGTCAGTCCATCTTACTGAAGGAAGATTGTCCTCTGTGTCTCTCCCTCTCACTGTAGGAGGCATGGCTTCTGTGTATTTCCATCTCAGCGAAGGAGACGTGGCCTCTATGTCGGTCCACTGTCCATGTCACTGTTGGAAGAATGGCCTTTGTGTATACTTGTCCCTCTGATTGATGGTCTCTGTCAACCAATCGGACAGAAAGAGGCGTGGCTTCTGCTTCTGTTTCCGTTTCTCATTTCCAGCGACATAGTCATGGCCCCTGCCTGTAAGTTCCAGTGTAGAAGGCGAGGCCTCTGTGGTTTATCAGCGCCACTGAATCATTCTTTGTCAGGGTTTAAAAGGGTATTTACAACATGTTACGAATACACTGTATTAGAGTTTAAAACATTTAAAGATGGCAATCTATTGTTGGAAACTTTGATAGATAGGAGTCGATTATTGTTCCAATCCTTTTCATTTCAGGTTTATTGGAGAGGAGTCGTCAGCTGCAGGAGAGAAGTGTGTTCTCACAGATAGCCCTACATGGATCATCGATCCTATCGATGGCACTTGTAACTTTGTTCACAGGTACCTAATGTGCAGTAATATATTTGAGACCACCAAGTAAAATATGTATTGATTTCAGGAGCCTTTATTTGAAATAAATGATATTTAATTTGCAGTTTCCCCATGGTTGCAGTGAGCATTGGCTTTGCAGTAAGACAACAGGTATGAGGAAGTATACTGTATATAACTATATATTACTTCTCAGTCTCTGCATGTTCACCGTATGTACATGTGCTTGCTCTTTATCATCAAATGCATTCCTAATGATCTTTTTGCACTCATTTGCAGCTGGAGTTCGGTGTCATATACCATTGTTTTGATGGAACTTTATACACTGGCAGGAGAGGCCAAGGGTCATTTTGCAATGGAGTGCGACTCCACGTTTCAAAAGAGACAGGTCGGTGCTAATTTGGAGTACTTTTTGGTGTTTGTGCAAGACATGAAAGAAAGCTGTTTTGAAATGTACATGTAAACAAAGGCTTCTTTCTATCAGATGTGTCTAAAGCCCTCATTCTGACAGAGATTGGGGCGAAGCGAGATCCTCATACATTGGATATCTTTTTGGAGAATATGAAGCAGCTGCTGAGTGCACCAACCCACGGGTGAGACATGATGATGTTAGAGATGTCCTCTACTAAGGATTGACCTTGTCAAATCCGATATGTCGTCTCGCCTATAGCTTACTACCAGTGTTGGGGAGTAAGTAGTTACATGTAACGGCGTTACCTAAATTAATTAGAAAATAAATGTAGCAGTTTGTTAAAGCTACTGCGGAAAAAAAATGTGTAATTAAATTACAGTTACTTATGAAAATGTTAACGATTATAAATAGGGTTCCATCTGAACAATTTCATGTAAAGCATCAGTGCTTTAGACTACAGCATGATTTTCAATTGAAACGTGATTTTGATTTGAATGATGAGAATCTGCTTCCGTTTTATTTCGTAAAATAGATCAGATTTTTTATTTATTAGAATGTCAACTGAAAGTGCCACCTAGTGGTCAAATGAAAGTAATGAAATCTTAACTTTTATAAAGTAATTTAATTTAAGTTACGCTACTTATTACATTTTGAATAGGGTCATTTGTAAACCTTCCAAACACTGATGAGTAATAGCCGAATCAATGCACATGTAAGTCGTTGCTGTACTTAAGTAGCTTTTTCACATGTTTACCTTCACTACATATCAAAGTCAAAAATCGTAAATTTTTCTCAGCTACATTTTGCAAAATCAGGCTATGAGTGGATAACAGCTTAACTGGTCCCACAGCAAACCACCAATCAGGCTTTAGTGATCTCTGTTTTAAACATTATTTGATAGCTGCTTGGTGGTAACTACTTAGCACAAACATACAGTAGGGCTTAATTTATATGATATTTTTGAAGTAGTTGAAAAGAAAATGATCATTTTAATAGATATCAATCAGTGTTTGACTCATTAATATCATTCTAATAGTACTTAATACTGCTAATAGTACCATTACAGTCTTTTCACATAAACTGAGTTGATTAAACAAGTCTTATAACAAATTTATAATAGAACATTATAGTACGTGTGAAGCCAAATACTTATACTACGTATACTCAAGTGAAAATTGAAAGGGAGAACTTCTAATTTTACTTTCTAATTTTTGGAGACTCAACTTAAATATATGGTTTGTGTACTATTTACATTTGCATTTACAGCCTTTAGCATACGCCTTTATCCAGAGCGACGTACAAATGGTGCTTTAGGTCTCCGTCTAAGAATAAATTCGTTCAGGTATGATTGATTACAAACTTAAGATATCAAATAAGCATAGACACAGTTGAGGGATTATTATTATTATTTATTTTATTTTTTTATGGTTTCCTGGAAAGTGAGAAGGCAGAAGTGTTAGTTGGAACAGATAGGTCTTCTACTATAACCCTGTTGTGAAGCAGTGTGAAAAGATGCAGTGATTTATGCATTTTGTAGAAAGGATGTTTGTACCTGGTTGGTAGCTGTGATGTAACTGGAACGAGTAGCTGGTGGGAATTGGTAAAGCAGCGCACGGGAATAATAATACATGGCATCCTTGCGAATTTGTGTGTGCTTAGAGTGAGGATCATCGGCAGCTCGACGCTAGCACTGTGTCACGTCGCGAGCGGAGCAGCGGAGGCTTATTACCAGTACGGACTGCACTGCTGGGACATCGCTGCAGCAGCACTTATCATCACTGAAGCAGGCGGCTGTGTGATCGACACCACAGGTCAGCACCACGCTTCCTTATCCTGCGCACTACAGAATAATTAATCTGACTGTTCAGGCAAACATTGCACTTCCTGTTTAAACTAAAGCGTGTTCTCTGGATCGCCACAAACCCGAATCTTGACCCGAATCCAAATGAGAAAAAAAAAATATTTACACAGAAATGTTTGGCAGTAACATGACTGTGGATTTTTCCATTCAGAAGGATACTGCAAAATAATAAATATTAGTGTCAAGTTATTTCAAGCTATTTTTTTTTATGTGAATTCCTTGAAAGGATGTTGAACTTGGTTTGGATTTTTTTTTTTTTCACGCGTGTAAATAATTCCGTATTTGGTAATCATTATTACAGTTGTGCATATATGCCCTTATTTCAGTCAGAACCTGTCATAACTCATTTTCATTTAGTGTTGGTGTTTATAATATTTTATCGGGTGCAATTTGGAGTGGAAACATAATGGCAGGATGTTGTGTCGGTATACCACATTGATGTAGAATTCTTAATTCTGATATGTCAGAAGTAATATATTTTATTATTTTTTTAAATAAAATCACCTGTGACCTTTTTAATATTATTTCGCTCATGCCAATATGTTTGGGTCTCTATATATGATTTAAAAGAGACTTGTATGGGAGTTGCTTCACGTTATAGGGCATACTGATTCTCTCAGTTGCCATATATTTGAAATGAATGGAAATGATCTCACTTCGATTATAGGCTGGTTTTTAACTTGTGCGTCAAGGCTATGGCGTAGCCTACGCGTAAAAGGTAACCCAAGAAAGGTAACTACGCGTCACATCAACACGTTGTTCAAGGACTCTGATTGGTCGGCTTGGCGTCGCGTTTCTAGTGTAGCATCATATGTTTTCCGGCGCATCCCTCCGTACCATTTTTAAAGCACATAGTGAAGAAACAAAGCATAGACATGGACCAAGCATCCGAAAGGTTAATCAAAGAAGTGAGAAAATATAAGCACCTCTATCATCAGCATATTGTATATATAAGAATAGTTACTGCAGATCGATGCACTCGTCGAAGAAGTCAAAATCAGCCTTCTTCAGATCATATGATGTTCACATGTTCACAAAATTGTGAGAGAATTATGATCTCAATTCTCACAGAGAAAAAAATTGTGCAGTACATCATCATGGGTGACACTGGTATTTCCCCTCAGCTTCCTTACACCACTAGCATATATGTGAAGAAAGAATTTCTCGAATATATGCTATATGCCAACATCTTCATTTTATTAGTAAATTTTTTTCTTATTATTCTCTCCACTGTTCTGGGAAGATGTTCCACTAGAGTTTCGAGTGTGTGCTGTGTTCATCAGTCACAGGGGTGTTAGTAAAGTCAGGTATTTTGGGGAGGTGCTAGCTCAGTGGTTAAGGCATTGGGCTCTGGATCAGAAGGCCTCAAGTCGCTAGAGGGTTAAGTTGCTCTGGATAAAGGCATCTGGCAAATACAGTAAATGTATTTTTGTAGAATGACTAGGCCTGGGGGTGCAGTCCGCATTCCAATTCATCCTAAAGGTGTTCAGTTGGAATGAAATCAGAGTTCTATAACCGGTCAATCAAGAGCTTCCTGTCAAAATCATGTAACGTATCTTCATGGGGCTCGCGTTGTGCATTGCCATGTTGGAACAGGTTTGGGTTTTCAAGTTAACACAAAATAGTATTATACCGCATCCAAAGACATCCTATACGATTCTGTGACTCTGGCTTTATGGATGTATTGAAGAAAGAACCCTATATGACAGGAACTTTCTGAAATACAGTGTACATTTGACAAGTAAAAAGCTTATTTCAAATGAAATACTGTCTAAGGAATAAAATACGTTAAGGTATAGGGTGATGAATTAACTTTGGAGTAGTAACTCAGGCTGCATCTCAGCCCACATTGTGTATAGTTTGCCTATTACACACACCCTTTCATTTTTTTTAATTCTAAATAATCGGGATCCTAGAGTTAATTTGTTTAATGGAAGGCTTACTAATCACCATTCATCGCTGTTGCCATAACATTCTGTCCTGGGCTTCTGCTTTGTGTCAAGATATCTGGGATTATTTAGTACATTTCCAAATAATATGAAGAAAATCTTTATCTAGATGGGGACCATGAACTTTTCCGGCTTTAATAATTCATGGGTGAAGTAATCACTACCGACAGCATTGTATCAAACAGCTTTTCACATCTGCTTTATGCCTCGGTGAATACAAATATTATTCCAGTCCCAGATATTTGTCTCTGTTATATTTGTACAGCGTGCAAGGCTTGTCTTATGTACAGTTTTTGTAGCGTCTTCGGTGTGTGTTCGCTGGAAGGTGGGCAGCAGTGCGTCATGCCAAAGTAGGTTGTGTGAGAGTGCACAAAACAGCTCTGTTGCAAGGGTCATTGAGGTCAAGATCATGTGCTCGGCTCAGTGCTTGTCCTCTCACTCACTCTGTCAGAATGAGATAAAAAGTGTGGACAGGTCGAGGGGAAAGAGACAAATCTGGAAATCGCTATTACACTACTACACTACTTACACTACTAATCACACTATTAACCTACAGACATGTGAGCTCGGGTAAAAAAACAAATGCCAGCTATTTCTTATTTGTGTGCTTTTCGCTGTTAGCTCTCTGAATAACATGGGTTGTGCTGATTTAACAGATTTGCCTGTCTGTTGATCTTCTGTAGGTCTATTGAAAAAAATAATAAGTTTGTCCTACTGTTGTTAAATGAAAATAAAAGTTGGTTTAAATAGGTGTATACTCCGGAAAAAGGCCAGTTTAAATATAAAGCAATTAAATCATATTCTTCCAATTGTATGCAACTCTCATTTAACTCAATTTTCTATAAACATGTCTCTAATAAGTGGTGTTTAGCAAAGAAGAAACGTCATATAGTCATACTTTCTTGATCACCTGTTCGCTATGTAGTTTTCTTTTTATCTTTTTAACTGATTACCTATGGAATAATCACTCAAATTACTAACATAATCAATCGCCAGATGAATGGATGGATGGATGGATGGATGGATGGATGGATAGATCCATAAAAACTACTATTATGCAGTTAGACCTTAGTAAGATCACCATCACCTATACGGTTTTTAAAAGATTAAACTCTGTGTGTACATAAATGCTAATACACTAATACATTTCTCTCTATAGGGGGTCCCCTTGATCTCATGTCCCGTCGCGTCGTCGCTGCTGGCTCTCGGGAGATAGCCGATTACATCGTCAAGAAGCTGAAACCAATCAACTATGGGCGGGATGATGATGACCCCTGACCCAGTGACTGGTCTCGAGTCCTTGATCAGCAAATTTCAGCCTTTTACCTCAAACTCCCTACAGTCCTTCCATGTTATTTTTGCGGTGTCGAATATGAAATGCTCTTTTTTAATAGAGTGTACGATATTGTTTTTTTTCTGTCACTCCAACAGTGGTAAGTAATGCCTTATATTGCAGTGCATTTCCATGAGGACATAGAGTACGAGGCACATTTCTTTAGACGAGTGTAAAGGAGTGCTATACAGTAAGAATGCGTAAAAAATGTACAAAATGCAAACAAAATGAGCAGGACAAAAAAAAAATCTCAATCAAATTTTGGGTGTGGCTCACGTTTGAATTCATACTGACACTTGCACACTTTGTATTTTTTTTCAGGTGTATGATTAAGCAGTTATAGCAGTCAGGGTCTAATGATGTAGACATTAACTGAAACAGAAACAGCTGTGTAGGAGAATTAAACTGGCTGAGTATAGGAGCCAAACTCCGCTACAGTGGTAAGGTTATAGAAGACGGTTTCCTGTTACAGATCATACACCATGACAATAGTGGGCACAGCAACAAAACCCACGTTAGCTATACTACATCAGCACGGTCTTGTCCTTTTACGGATTTCAAAGCAGTACTGTGGTTTTAGGATGAGCTTTTGAAGATATTATGATGAAGCACAAACAAAAAGGTCGTGTTGAGGGATGTTATTGCAGTGGTTCAGCTGTGGAAACTTAATACTGAAGATGAAAGACACTTCTCATCATCATCAGAATATGTCCAACAGATCAACAAACTAATGGAAAACAGTGGGATCCAGGGACAAATATATTTTAATAGAAAGGTCTTGCAAGAAGTGTTCTTCATGGAGGAAAATGAAGTAATAAAAAGGCAAAACTCTAACATGTAAACAAGGCTAAGCATCTTGACAAGGAAAGTAGTAGATCTGATCATAGGTTCAAACCCCGCACCACTTATCGGCCACTGCAGGGTGCTTGAGAGAGGCCCTCAATTGCTCTGCTGTGTAAGATGCTATGCATAGAGGCGCCCTCCAAATGCACAAAATTATGTTAACTGGGGTGCAGAAACTAGACTAGACTATAGATTTGCACAATAACAGAGGGAAGGGTGGGACTGATTCCAGGCAACAGTAAATAACCATTAATGATATCCTCAATGCTGAGAAAAACGGGGAGATCAATACCACACCAGGTGTCTGATTGGGCCCCAAACTTAATCTGTAAGCACAGAAAGAACCCCAAATGTACAGGCAGTGTCAATAAGGACTTCATCTTCAGTTCCCAAGAAGAATATGAAGTCCTGGAAGTGCTGTGTTTTTTCCCCTCTGATTTCATTATCATTGAGTCTGCCTGCAAGTGTAGCTAGAAGAATTGATGGTGTTTTGCGCAATCCAAGAGTGCTCACACCAAATTACATTGTGTTAATTGATTGTTAAATGTTTGTAGGTTTGAAAACATTCTTACTTTATAGCATATTCTCGGAAAGGTTTGCACTGTATACGAGTGAATAAACGGAATGACTTACTTCGCATTCACACCTCAGAGCATTAACAAGGATTTTTGGTCCCATCATGTAAAAGTATTTACTCAGGAATTATGGTCTTTTGTAATTCAAGGCTTATATAGATAAAGAAATTAAAATATAAAGTAAGCACATGCATGAACACCAGTGAGCCCATCTACTTGCATGGCCACCAAAGATAACCCAACAGAAGTTACTTGACATTTTGGATGAACAAAGTGTTTTTCCTACAAAACAGAACAAAAAGGAAATGGGGGTTTCCCTTCTGTGAGTCCAGCATTTAATTAAGTGAATAATGCAACGGGGATCAGTCGTTGTGTAGCTTTCATAATGTCTGTGCCATGCGGCAGGAATATGAAGGAATTATTCCTTATAATAGACAGATGTAGCATCTGTGAATAGATTGACTTTGTAGGGAGGGGTGTAGCTCAGTGGTCTAAGGCGCTGGGCTGCTGACTGGAAGATCCAGGTTCAAGCCCCGGTATGGCCAAGCTGCCGCCCTTGGGTCCTTGAGCAAGACCCTTAACCCTCTGTGCTCCAGGGGCGCCGTTTCATGGCTGACCCTGCGCTCTGATCCCATCTACCAATATCAAGCTGGGATATGCGAAGAAAAGAATTTCACTGTGCTGTAATGTATATGTGACCAATAAAGGCTATTAAAAAAAAAAAAAAAAAAGATAGAAGGCACGAGTGTATTATAAGTCACTGTAACAGCTTGCAATGAATGACTACTCCGCCATGTAAAAGTAACCGATCCCTGGATATATATAAATATATATATATATATATATATATATATATATATATATATATATATATATATATATATATATATATATATATATATATATATATATATGTGTGTGTGTGTGGTGTGTGTATATATGTATATGCATATATATTATAAATATATCTGAATCTGAATATTTTATATATATATATATATATATATATATATATATATATATATATATATATATATATATATATATATATATGCACAACAATTTGACTGATCTAATCATGTAATTATAGAAATTATAAAATCATGCAGATACAAAAACAATTATTGGTCAAGTCAAATATCAGAATGGGAAAGAAAATGGCATCTTGGCCCTGCAATGGTTGTTAGTGTCTGGTTTGGGGATGGTTTGTACAATCCTTCACGAGCTTGTGACCATGATCGCATCAGATTCTGATTGTTGCATGATCCAAAGGGAACTTCTGCTCTTGTAGACCATCTTTCTCAAGGTTTAATGCAACAGGAATTCTGGAAGGCTTTATTGGTCAAAATGGTTGTAATTCTAATGGACATTGTGTAGACCTGGGGTTTGCAGTCTTATCCAGAAAGGACTGGTGTATTTTGCTTTTTCATTCTTTTCATGATCACAGAGGAGACACACTTAATAAGTTGACCTTGGTTTTTTACAGACTAGCAGGTGGCTCTTATGTGGTTGGAACTCAGTCGGTCCTTTCTGGGTACTTTAAGTCATTCATAGAGAGAACTATAATAGGGGTTAAAATGTGGGTTTGAGAGACCAGAGGTTTTTATATAAAAAAAGGACACCTAAAGCTTAAATGGGGTATTAATATTCACAATGTACCTTTTTGCGGTTTTTAAAATGGGCTTCTACACAAATAATTTGCCTCCCTTTAGAGCAGTGTGTGTGTGTGTGTCCCATGCTGATTCCACCATGTCGTGAACTACATGCTAATGTAACCATAGTATTACTCTTTCACCGCAAATGATGTTAGCGCCAGTCTGACATTCACAAGGTGTTCCATTCAGCAGACACTGTGTTTCACTTAACATATGAATAAAGTTTGAAGACAATTCAACGAATTTCATGAATAATTATTTGCTTCTTTTTAACATATGCAAATGTTATCAGTAGAATTATACTGTTGAAGTGGAAATGAACCACTCTCGTCCTTCATCTAACATACTGTACCAGATCTATACACTCACCTGTCACTAACAACCTGTACACCTGCTTATTCATGCAGTTATCCAATCAGGTGGCAGCAGCAGCACAGTGCACAAAAGAAGGCGTTTCAGAAATTGATGGTCTCTTGGGATTTTCTCACGTATTGCAAACATGCAAAAAAAAACAACGTATCCTCTAAGTGGAGGAAATTCAAGGAAAACGCCTTGTTGAGATATCAGGTAAGCTGTTAGGAAGTCTTTACTTTCAGATAACTGTTTAATCAACCCAAAGTTTTAAAAATTAATATTGAATTATAAAAAAAAAACACTATTGAACTGAACTGGGAGGCACGGTGGCTTAGTGCTTAGCACGTTCGCCTCACACCACCAGGGTCTGAGTTCGATTCCCGTCCATGTGTGTGTGGAGTTTGCATGTTCTCCCCGTGCCTCAGGGTTGTTCTCCAGGTTCTCCGGTTTCCCCCCCGGTCATGGACTGTAGGTTGATTGGCACATTGGAAAATTGTCCCTAGTGTATGAATGTGTGTGTGCCCTGCGATGTTGGCATTCCATCCAGGGTGTATCCTGCCTTAATGCCCATAGACGCCTGAGATAGGCACAGGCTCCCCGTGACCCGAGGGAAGATCGGATATAGCGGTAGAAGATGAATGAATGAATGAAATAAATAAAATCAGTTCCATCCAAAAAAAAGCACGTCATATAAACATGTGGAATCAGTGATTTGTCCCTAGGGGTCGCTCTCATGTTTTATAACTATCATTTTTTTGTTTGTTTTTTTGTTTGTTGTCTTTTTTGCTAATAGCCAATAGTTCTAACTATAACTATTGGTGCTGATTAATCCGCAAAACCGATGGATCGGTCGACCTCTACTTTACAACCCAGGTTCTGAGGATTTATTTTTTGCTCATCATTGTTTACGAGAGAGATTGAGATTTCTGACAGTTCGAACCATTTTATATCTGACCTCTTTTTTCACACCATGTGTCTCAATCTCTAGAGATTGCTGCGCCTGAACATTTTAGTAGATCAGCTGTATCTGAAATACTTTAACATAACATAACATCACACACTGTCTTCGTTCTGATGATTAACTGAATCTCTTCTTTTGTATTTGTATGATTGATTATTATTTAATTGGGGTATTTCTTTTTTTTCCTTGCTTGATCTGTAAATGAATCTATAAATGGTGAAAGCTACTATATGCAGTTTAGGTCTGACAGGACAAGTTGATTCTAAACTCCACAACTGATCAAGTTTTGTTAATCCATAAAACCTTAATAAATACATTTCGTTCCAGGATCCTTTATTTTTTTTATATTCAGGCATAAAACCAACTCTTTTAAACAGGCTTTTTCCTCTTCCATGGATTTGACCTTATATTTGTCCATCGTTATTATTTTTATTAGGTGCCATTTGAAGGGTAAAAGCAGTTACTGTTACATGCTTTTTAACTCTAAGCCCTGAATTTCAGTGGTAGTCTTGATGTAATTCTCAAGTTTATTGCAGCTGGTCAAATAAAAAGTAAAGAGTGAAGATTTGTCCTGTGTGGTTATCGTTTTCACTTTGAAATGTTCGGTATATCCCTTTCCCCTAGTGAGTCACCGGCAATGCGTCTTTTACTTGAAAACACTCTTGACGTGACCATTTTTATTAGAACGGCTTGTATCCTGATCCTACATTTAGTGAGTAACAAACCGGATTAATGTTTATCTTCTCAGAAACACGGAGAGTGAGGCTTTATTTGGTCATAACAAAACCTGTTTATGCTAAATATAGAGAAGAATGCATGATTGTGTGTGATCAAACCCTCGAGTATCTGTGAAAATGCCAAATTGATTATATCCAGCTTGAATTAATTATCAAGGGACAAACGTTATGCATTAGTAATGTTAAAGAATAAATGGCTGGGGCCTTCAGAGGAAATTTCTAGTATTTAATGAGAGGACTGTCACAGATTTAAGTGGGAATATATATATTTAAAAAAACATTTTTTACCAATTATTACATGTTAAAACTACTGCTGCTGCTGATTATTATTATTATTATTATTATTATTATTATTATTATTATTATTCATTCATTAATTCCTCTTCTACCGCAATATCCGATCTTCCCTCGGGTCACGGGGAGTCTGTGCCTATCTCAGGCGTCTATGGGGATACACCCTGGATGGAAAGCCAACTCATCGCAGGACATACACACACTCACAATCACACACACACATTCATACACTAGGGACAATTTTTCCAAGGTGGGGTGCCAATCAGCCCATTACCGTGCATGTTTTTGGACCAGGGGGAAACCGGAGAAAAACCCCTGAGGCACGGGGAGAACATGAAAACTTGTCCAAGACGGGAATCGAACCTGGACCCTGGCGGTGTGAGACGAACGTGCTAACCACTAAAGCCACAGTGCCCCCCATAATATTATTATTATTATTATTATTATTATTATTATTATTTCTTGTTTTTATATATGCAGAACTAGTACGACGACAGTCATTTATTCCTGAAGGGGGGGAGGACAGATGGTTTTCACATTCATATTTATTATAACATTTATTGTTATAGCGCTTTAAACAATGAACATTGTCCCAAAGCAGCTTTACTGAAATAAAAATATAACAAATATTAATTTACGAATTTATTCATGAAATAGTCTATCTGCAGCTGTTCCAGTCTAAAACAATTTTCATGTTTCCTGGATCGATTCATATTTGCTGCATGTTAGTTTTAAATACACAGTTTTTAAATTTAAGTTTTTCCCTTTTGTTTTTTTGAATGTGGCTTATACCTGTGCACTGTGATGCAGGTCATGCACACTCTTTGGCACATAGGTGGCGCTCCTCGTCTTCTGGATGCTACACTATATCCTCCTCTTTTATTTCATCTCTCAACCGAGGAAAATGAATCCAAAAAAGATCTTTTTTAAAGTTCTTTAACCCAAGCAAAGGACAAATAAAACAGCAGAAACAATCAAAGACTGTGGGGTGATGATAATAATGTGTTGTAGGTCTATTACATAATAGGTCTATTAGGTCTGTCAATAATATAATATTTATATTTATATATGTATATATATATTTTTTTTCACATTCTTTCTGGGGGGTTTTGACACAGTAAACATGAGTTACACACACACGCACACAATTAAAAATAAAATAAAACAATAAAAATGGAACAAGACAAAAAAAAAAGGATCGAATCACTTAAATACATATCAGGTAAGTTATGTTTCATGGTATGTTTTCGATTGTTGTATACTTTATTTTTTACATTATTTTAAACGTAAAAAGTTAAAAAAGTTTGAGCTTTTTGTTCAAAAACAAACAAAAATACAGTTCTTAAAAAATAAACAAATAAACTCAGTATTATTCATTTAATCGTATAATTTAGAATAACACAGTAAACAGTGTGTCTAAACAGTGTTACATTTACTGTCCTGACACACGCTTCGTACTTATGACGTTTGCGGTCCACTTGCAATCCTTTCATTATAAAGAGAGGGAGGTGCCAGTAAGTTTCTAGCTCGTCTTTTGATTGGCTGAGCCTCATGTCAATCACGCTCTGGCCCGGTTCATCTTTTTTTATTAATGAGCGGCGCGCGTTGAAATGGAGAGGCATTTCTGCTCCAGCTGTTTCCCAGCCGAGTCTCACTCCTGAAACTCCGAGTGT